>JALMGJ010000025.1:6650000-7155000 GCA_023362775.1 Charina bottae
ATGGTTATATTGAGATGTTATTTTAAGTCCTTTTATCATCTAAAGGAGGGTCGTTAAGATCACCATGCTGCTGTTGAGCTTGTGAAATGGTCTTAATCTTCCTAGGCACAGAAGACAAAGCAGGGAGGAAGATGGGGGGAAAATTGTGCCTGAGGCCCCCACCTCTATTCAAGGAAGGATTTTCCAAGTTGGCATAAATGGATTCCTTGACCCCTCTCTCAAACCACCTATCTTCTCTGTCTAAAATGTGAACATTAATGTCCTCAAATGAGTGTCCTTTTTCCTTTAGATGAAGATAAATTGCTGACTCTGGTCCTGTGGTGTTACTTCTCCTGTGTTGGGCCATCCTCCTGTACAAAAGTTGTTTGGTTTCTCCAATGTAGAGTCCAATGTAGAGCTCAGACTGAAGAAGCTCCTTGGACAAGGAGCGAAACGTTTCCACTGAGAAAATAGAAATCCAGTTGACATGATTCAAGCTACATACTGTAAGGTAGATTTTTTTTCTCTTTTTCTTTTCTTTCTTAGCCTGTATTTTTAGTTTGCTGGGGTTATCTCTTTTCCAATTTAATTTCTTTAATATTGTTTTCTTAATTGTGTATGTTAAGACTGTCAAATAAAAAAAAATAAAAAAAAATTCAGATCCCTATCTATGTGGGAGGACATATGTCTTAGGAGAGCATTTTCAAAGCAGTATGACCAGTTTTTGAAACCCTTATGCCCTTTCAACCATTGTTAATATAAACAATTTTTTATTTCACCACTCTGATGTGAATTAGTTGAGTTTATATCAGAAAGAAGCATTCATTCATTGGTGATCACTCGTAGCCGAGTAAGATTGTCTTCCAAAGGTAAAATTTTAACGGTGGATCCGTAAGTGGCTATAAAGGCCAATTCTGGATCCGCACAACCTCCCACAATGAGGGCATAGGTTTCCGGGTGGGAGACGGTCATGATGAGGGTTTGCCTGACGTGCCTTCCTTTTCGCTCTTTTCTCCTTTTCGCCCTGTACTCGTGCTTCTTCAAAGTCCATAGCGCCATTAATAAAGGATGACCTCCAATTGAAACGCTCATGAGTTAGGGCTTCCCAGTTCTCAATGCTGATATTACATTTTTTAAAATTAGCTTTGAGAGTATCTTTGAATCTCTTTTGCTGTCCGCCAATATTCCGTTTTCCATTCTTAACTTGGGAGTAAAGTAGCTGCTTTGGAAGACGATGGTCAGGCATTCGAACAACATGACCGGTCCAGCGAAGTTGATGTTGGATGATCATTGTTTCAATGCTGGTGGTTTTCGCTTCTTCTAATACGCTAACATTAGTCCGCCTATCTTCCCAAGTAATTTGCAGAATTTTTCGGAGGCAGCGTTGATGGAATCTTTCAAGAAGTTGGAGGTGGCGTTTGTAGAGGGTCCATGTTTCACAGGCGTACAGAAGGGTTGGTAGTACAATGGCTTTGTAAACAAGCATTTTGGTCTCCCTGCGAATGTCCCAATCCTCAAACACTCTACGCTTTATTCGGGAGAAAGCTACACTCGCAGAGCTCAGGCGATGCTGAATTTCAGCGTCGATGTCGGCTTTTGTAGATAGATGGCTGCCGAGATAAGAAAAGTGGTCGACATTTTCTAGTGACACACCTTTAAGCTGGATTGATGGCGCTGCAGAGGGATTGGTTCGAACTTGCTGGTAAAGCACTTTGGTTTTTTTAATGTTAATCGAGAGGCCGAGCTTTTCATATGCTTCTGCAAAGATGTTTAGGATAGTTTGAAGATCTTCCTCGGAGTGTGCACAGACTACGTTATCATCAGCATATTGAAGTTCTATAACAGAAGTTGCAATTACCTTATTTTTTTTTTGCTTTCAGCCTACTAAGATTAAAGAAGCACTCAAATATCCACTAGGTGGAATGTTTGCTTCTCCAGGGCAAACCAACACATGATAGTTTTTTGATATAAATTTAGGAAATTAGCATCTGAATTCTTCCAATGTTATGCAGCATTTATATTTTAGTTTTCGGCTTGTCAAAAATACTATACAGAGTTAGTTGCTCTACCAACATCATATTTGAAGAAACTTACTTTTAGCTGGAGAGATGACAGGCACAACTAGACCAAAAGCAGGCCTCTTCTCTCCCCCCCTTGCTTAAAATAAGCTGCAAATCAGAGTTGAAACAATTATTCCGCCTTGTACAAGTTTGGCAGTTCAGAAAAGAACAGATGCTTCTGAGGAATGGAATGGTTGCATCTTAAGAATGGAGATGCCACCTACCTCTCAAAGCTTTATTAAACTGTAACTTCAAAGGCACAAAGACAGCTATCGACTCAGAGTGGGTTTCAAATAAGGCGAGCGCGACTAAATTGGCAGGCTCGTGGGACTGAGGCAGAACACTTCCCTTCCAGATCACTGGGCTGAATCTGACTAACTACACATTGTAACTATTTAACTCCTGCTCAGTGGCCTTAGTAGCTTGTCTGTTACAGTTCATTTAGGAGTCAGCTGGTGTTTATTTCATACGCAAGTCTAAATATGCTTAAATCTATTGCAACTGCATGGGCATATTAATTCTGAAAGATAAATTTGGCTTTTCCAAACTACTGAAGTGCCACAAAACCCATGATCAGGCACTACAGCCAGAGAAAGGCAGAGAGAAAGCTGCCTGTCCAAAGGTTTAGCACGGTTACTTCTGCAGTACCACATCCAAACTGCTAAAAGCTATGATCTCTATATGGCAGCATCAGTGTATATCTTACCTGAAATTATGATATAGAATTAGAATTTATTTATTTTCTATCCCGCCTTTATTATTTTTATAAATAACTCCAGGGGGCGAACATACCTCATATTTCGATGAAGGTTCACAGTCATCCAGGTGGAATTGTCTGTAGCTTGAATCATGTCTACGATACTAAGATACTATATAAGATAAGAGCCAGTTTGGTCTAGTGGTTAAGGCAATGGGCTAGAAACCAGGAGACTGAGAGTTCTAGTCCTGCCTTAGGCCTGAATGCCTGCTGGGTGATCTTGGGCCAGTCCCTGTCTCTCAACCCTAGGAAGGAGCCAATGGCAAACCAGGAGACTGAGAGTTCTAGTCCTGCCTTAGGCATGAAAGCTGGCTGGGTGACCTTGGGCCAGTCACTCTCTCTCTCAGCCCAACTCACCTCACAGGGTTGCTGTTGTGGGGAAAATAGGAGGAGGAAGGAATATGAGGTATGTCTGTAGCTTGAATCATGTCAACTGGATTTCTATTTTCTCAGTGGAAACGTTTCGCTCCTTATCCAAGAAGCTTCTTCAGACTAGAACTCTCAGTCTCCTGGTTTCTAGCCCATTGCCTTAACCACTAGACCAAACTGGCTCTTATCTTATATAGTATCTTAGTTCTCTGCAAAACATCTTGCTTTGCCACCTCACCTTTTATCCATCATCAGGTTTTAGCACTTGTTTTGTGATTTGCTGGTTCAAGGAAGCATCAGATGAGGGAAGGATCCACAGGTGCAGGACTGTGAGAAAACTCTGTCTCTGTGGGTATTTGGGGGCCATAAAGAGGAAGGAAGGAAGGAAGGAAGGAAGGAGTTCCAAATGGGATAGCCTAAGATGTAAACTGGGAAAGCAAAAACCAAAAATTCCTAGCAGAGCCCCCCCCCTCTGTATTTAATAAAGCTGTATTAAAATATGTTCCCTTACTGTTTGTAGAAGCAAAACAAAATTAAAATGCAGTTAATGCAGTTAATTAGTACACAATAAGTACAGTAGAAGGCCAAGACAGAGATCTTTCTCTGACATTATGAGAACTTAGACATGATTTTAGGATGCTACCCTTGGGGCTTTCTCTCCTTAATGGTGAATACGCTTTGACATTTTGCACTTGCGTTATATTTATTTCACTGGTGGAAAATCAGTGATGTGCTAAATAGTGGACTATAGTTCCCATCACTCTTGATCACTGAATATGCTAAGCCACAGATTCTCCACCCCAATTTTTGGAATGTTTGAAGTTGTCCTAAAACTTAAAGAAATATATTTTACTTTCATTCATGGGCCCAATTTTACTGTAATAGGATAGTATCCTTCTCAATCCAGTAAGTTTTTTCAGACTGAAGAAACCTATCTGGCATGGGACTTATGCAGGGTAAATCAATTCCCAGTTGTTTTCTCAAGTCACATGGTTTTGGTGGGACTAAAATGCTGCAATGCTACCTTTTCTCTCCAAATTAGTGGCATTCTTGCTTAACAGAGATGGGACTTCTCAATCTGTTATCTTTAGAGCTATCCCATTGTGCTAGGAGTAAGGTGCCTAATCCCCCTAATCCCTAGGGTACTGTTTCTCAACCTTAGCCACTTTAAGGTGTGTGAACTTCAACTCCCAGAACTCCCCAGCCAGCCTTTGGCTAAGGTTGAGAAACACTCGCCTAGGCTGAAACACTGCAAGATAATGTATTGTCGAAGGCTTTCACGGCCGGAGTTCAATGGCTGTTGTGGGTCTTCCGGGCTTCCAGCGGACAAAGGCAATGCCACGGTAATTATGAAGATAGATGAATACAAAGACAAAATCAGAGAATTACTAGACCCCACCACATACAGAACAATAAGACGGGATCCGACCAGCAAAATCATGAAGCAAACCAACACACTGATAAAGAGCTCCTCCCTGCATCCCAACGTACTACAACGTATTTGCAAGACAGAAGCTCTCTCACCTAGACTATACGGACTCCCCAAAATCCACAAAGACTCGATCCCACTCAGACCCATTGTAAGTGCCATTGGCTCCCCGACATATGAATTATCCAAACATTTGGCAACCCTTTTACAGACCCACATCGGACAGACTCCATCCCACATCAAAGACTCAGGACACTTCATCAACAAAATCAGCACCCTAAAACTCAACCACACGGACAAACTGGTCAGCTTTGACGTGGTCTCCCTGTTTACCAAGGTGCCAGTAAGGGACACCCTGGCACTCATCAAGCAAATCTTCCCAGAAGACATTACAGCTTTATTTCAACACTGCCTAACAACTAGTTACTTTCAATGGGAGAATGAGTTCTATGAACAGAAGGATGGCGTTGCCATGGGAAGCCCCCTGAGCCCAGTCATAGCAAACTTTTACATGGAACACTTTGAAAAACAGGCTTTGGAATCGGCACCCATTACACCAACAGTCTGGTTCCGGTTCGTGGATGACACCTTCGCAATTTGGAGTCATACTGAAGAAGAACTGGAGAAATTTCTGGACCACCTAAACGGCATCCACCCCAATATACAATTCACCATGGAAAAAGAAACTGATGGCAAACTTCCATTTTTAGATACGCTGGTCATACGCAATCCGGACCTCAAACTAGGACACAAAGTATACAGAAAACCCACCCATACGGACCGATATCTACACCAAAATTCCAATCACCACCCACGACAAAAGAGAGGCATGATCAAAACCTTGGTGGATCGTGCTAATCGAAACTGTGAAACCCAATTTCTCAACAATGAACTTAACCATCTGAATTGGGTCCTACAGGCAAATGGCTATTCCAAGAATGAAATAAAAAGAGCCATCAAACCAAGAAAACAATATCCAACTGAAGAAAAACAGCCCCCCACAAACAAAGTATTCCTGCCCTACATCAAAGGAGTCACTGACCGCATGGGAAAACTGATGGAAAAACACAACTTTCAAACAGTCTTCAGACCCACCAGAAAAATACAACAAATGCTAAAATCAGCAAAAGACAAAAGGGACCCCCGCACCGCTGCAGGAGTATACCGCATACCATGCAGCTGTGGACAAGTATACATCGGAACCACAAAACGAAGCATTCACACCAGGATAAAAGAACATGAAAGACACTGCAGACTACAGCAACCAGAAAAATCTTCAGTAGCTGAACATGCTCTCAAGCAAACGGGACACAAAATCCTATTTGAAAACACAGAAATACTGGACAACACCAAAAGCCACTACACCAGATTATACAGAGAAGCCATTGAAATTCACAAACACCAGCACAGTTACAATAAAAAAGAAGAAAGTTTAAAAATTAGCAAAACCTGGCTACCAGTCCTGAAAAACACAGCCTGCAAAAGGTCAATGAACTCAGTCCAACCACCAGGACATGGGAATACTTCTCACAATGAACATGCTAATCACACTCATCAGCCACTCATTAACATTTCAACACAACAAAAAACCCCACCTAATCTCCTATAATTTAGCTCTATAAATAGAACATTGCCACTCTACCTGGGCACAGAGATTTTGCTTCTATCTGTGCTCCTGCCCTCTGAAGAAGCTGGCCACAGATGCTGGCGAAACGTTAGGAACCACAACTTCCAGAACACGGCCACACAGCCCAGAAGACCCACAACAGCCACTGCAAGATAAGTTTGCATGCCCTGCTCAAGTACTTCCAGGAAGTCTATTATCCTCCGTTGGGGGAGTTGGGCGGTCATATAAATTTAATAAATAAATAAATAAATAAATAAATAAATAAATAAATAAATAAATATTATTTCACAAAGTAGACTGTTCTCAATGGTAAGTATTCACATGTATGCAGACATGCATATAGAGTTTTATCATGGGAGTCCAGATGTACAGAGATAGATTCTTGATTTGGTGATAATAATCAGCATACAAAAACAGCACTTGACACATTAAAGAGCAGCAACAGGACCACAACAGGTTACGGCACTCCCCATGATATAAATTGTGTGCGTTGCATTATTTAGATTTCTCTGCGTTTGCTTCTCTTCATGGTGCCTATCATGTTCTCACAATTCCCTATGCTGGTTTACTGAATATTAGTTTCAGCTTGTTATATGAGGCTCATCTCTTACTTAATATAAATGCTAGTAAGAAAAAAATCCTATATATGATCTATCTAGCTTCTCAGAATACATAAATAAAATGTATTAATGATTTAAATTATAAAATGATGCACTCAAAATATTCACTTTTACTTTAGAAGAAGTTTTATTTTGCATCCTTGTAAAAGCAAAAAACAAAAATATCAGCCTTAAAGATTCTCATACATGCCTCCAAATCACTGCTTGTCCAAAATGTTCACAATACAATCAAAACTGTCCTACTAATTTCAATTTACCTGTTTGACACTTTCCTACTGAAATTAGTGGATAGAAAAGCACTGATCTATGTCTAAACCGTACCCCTCCCTTATAGAGATAATTTGACAAAACAAACATGACACTGCATTGGAGACCCCGCTGGCCAAAACTTGAAAATCCCTTGCTTGCTGCAGGAAAATATATGGCTGCCTGAGAGAAGGAGGCATTCGGTAAACTGCATGTCAGCTTTTGATGGTCAGTGATTTGTTCTGAATCCAAAGGCTAAAGCAAACCTCATGCTGCTCTATGTCAGATGCAATTGGTCCAAAGTCAAAGTTTTACAGCTCAGACAGGGCACACTTTATCCTTCAGGTCGCTACTTAAGATAGCCATGACCCTGAGGAGAACCAGTCAACAAAACAGACAGACAAGAGGATGTGATTTGTATGCATCCCAGAGCCTGCCCAAATCACCTCTGACCCCCAGGTCAAGCTGCAAATGACAGCGGAGCGCATGCACCTGATCATCCAGTGCATTCTCATTAAAAGCCTGGGAAGAAGGTGGCAGTTACACAGTGTTTACACACAGACCAAACATCATCTAGTCAGGAAATGAGAAAGAAACAAAGCAAGCGAGGAAGTGGGGGTGGAGGAGAGACCTTGTTTTGATCCAATGGAAAGACGGGGCTGCCGCGTTATGAAATTTCAAGCCGAAACTGCCATCCCCTTTGCACGAACAGGTCGTTCGCCTCTTTTGGATGGAGGGGTAATGTATGCAAAGCCAATATAAACAATCAGCAGATTCAAGAGGCAAAGCTTTCACTGGATGTTATGCTTAAAGCTATAGAGCACGGCTTTCCAAAGTTTTCCCGCGGCGACACACCAACCGCCGTTGGTGTGTCGCTGCGGGAAAACCTGGAAGTGCCGTCCTTGTGGCAGTGTGCAAAAACCTGGAAGCGCTGCTGCCGCTTTCGGGTTTTTGCACGCCGCCGTTGGTGTGTCGCCGCGGGAAAACCCGGAAGCGCTTGTGTGTGGTGACACACTTTTGTGTGGCGACACACAGTTTGGAAAGCTCTGCTATAGAGAAAGGTGGATTATGGGTTTGAATAACCTTGTATGAAAAGAAACCTCCCTGCGTACGTATATACTACCAGCATGTCATAATAAAGGACGGCTTATCTTCCCAAGGTGTTCATTTTCATAGGTTCAGGAAACAGTGTAGATAAGGCATCTTTAAACATTTGACTTCTCTACTGCACCATGATGTGGCATAATCCAGGACAGGTTTTACTACTTTATTCTGGTGAACTTCAAATTTGCACCAGGTTAAAAGATGATGATTTGCCAATTAATGTATTTCAAAGCTCTTAAAAATGCCCCTTCAAGCTGCTGCTGCTGCTGCATCTTCACACCAATTGTGGGAGTGATGCAAGATGGAGGAAAACCACTAATAATTTATTTTCATTTAGTGTGGTGAGCCTGGCTATGAAGGAACATATTCACTCATTTCTTGGATCTTTTTCAAGGACTGTCTTTGCAAGCATCTAGCTGTGCAGGCATGTGGTCTCATGTTCCTTAGATCGCAAGAAGAACAACCTGTGGAGGAAGGACAGGAAATTCAGGGACTGGTCAGTTTGTGACCAATCAACACCGATGTGATTGGCCAACTGGTCTGAACAAAACATAGTGAGATGTCACTCAGAGTTTTAACAATCATGACAGACCGATAATTCCTAAAGCATTGATAAGCAAAGTTGGGTAGTGCTTGAGATAGAAGGAACAATATTTTTAGGTTTCTGGATATTTAGGCTGCATTGTGCTTTGGCACCAATCAACCAGAAAACATATTATAAATGTATTAATGTTGAAATATATGCAATACTCAGTCTTTCTAGCACCCATGTTTGGTGAAGAGGTAGCCCCATGACTTTAACCTTGCTTTTTTTGGTGCCTTTGAATCAGTGTTGACTCCTGGCGACTGCCTGGACTAGTCCCTGCAGTTTTCTAGGCAAGATTTCAGAAGTGGTTTGCCCTTGCCTCCTTCCTAGGGCTGAGAAAGAGTGACTGGCTCAAGGTCACCCAGCTGGCTTTGTGCCTAAGGCAGGACTAGAACTCACGGTCTCCCAGTTTTCAGCCTGATGCCTTAACCACTACACCAGAGTGGCTCTCTCCATGACCTTAACATAGTGAATATGTATATCAGTGCTTGATCTCCTCCTCCTCCTCCTCCTTTATAATAAAACAAAATGGAAACAAAACTGGAAGGGCAGAGCATTTTCTTATTTCTGTCCTATGGGTCTGTTACTGGAGGAGCTTTGGTCTTGGGAGAAAATTCTCCCCTGATAACCAGTTGAGGTAAGAGGTTTATTCCCTCATGGTAGGCAATCCATTCCCCTGTAATTAACTTTTAAGAATATTTTCAATCTCCACAAATTCAGACACAGAAGTCCCTTTCTGAATTCATTATGTACTGGCTATAATATAACTCTGACAATGTATTTCACATGGGTTGGCTTAGAACATGTGCAACATTGGTGCCCCACAGATTCACATAAAATAAAAATGGAGAAAAGAGCAAAGGTTGAAAGGAGGTGCTGGTGCTGTGGGTCTGTTCCTGATGAAGGAGAGGAATCATTTCTTTGTGTCCATACAAAATGTTACTCTGGCCATGAAAGGAAGGAGACAGAAGGTTAGTTCTATGGAAAGTCTGACAGCCTCTGACCAGCTCAGCAGGAGAAACACTGGTTATCTCAAATAAGCACCTTCTGTTACAAGAGACAGCTCTTAAACATATGCAAAGCCCTGGAGCCTAGTCTCCCGGGAAAATATCTTAGTGATCAAAGTACTTTAATGAGGGGAAAGAAGCATATCTAAACTTTTAAGGGACTGTATACAGCTTCTATTGTACAGCTTTTTTAAAATAACAGAATAAAGCCTACAGAAGCAAATGACTTAGTCGAACATTAAAATTTGGCAGTAATTCTTACCGTATTTGACGTCCCTTCATACGAGCTATAGTTAGTTGCTTATGGATGTGATAGTTTAAACCTTGCAAAGGATGTCAGTCAACTGATGATGATCTCTTTGACAGCCAGTTGCCCCGTTTTCCTCAATATACCACAATATCAACATAGCATATGGAATCTCCAAGAGGCCTTATGCGGGATGGCAGAGATGAATCTTGGGTTCGCATTTTAATACAGCTGACTTAATTCATACTTCTTGTTTTTGTATGAGAAATTGAAAGATTTTTCAGGTTTTGTCCTTTTCTAGATTCTGTGACAGTTCTCCAATGGGAACAGGGGTGTCCATGATGTGTGTATCCGTGCACGTGTGCAAAAGGCCAAGAGGAAGGGTGTGACTCTGCAATCAAAGCCCTACCCTTTTGTCCATATGTACACATGTACAAAGGGGCAGAGCTTCAAATGTGCTCACTATTGTGGCCTTCCCCCCCACCCCACCTCAGATGACCCTGCATGGGAAGTAAATGGATATAATGATTTACAGTACTTGTTGGAAAAAACGGCATCCAAGAAGACTGCTACACAATATTTCACTGTCAAGGGCAAAGGCATTTCCCCAAGCTACCTCGGATAGTATCCAAGGCAAGTCAACTTTTTTTTGCTATGAGACAGAAAATCCCATAAGCCCATTTTCCTTATTCCTGTCAGTATAAATACAATAATAACACATTAAATAAAGAAATTTGCCTAGTTGTAACATGATCTGATGCCTCATGTTGTCTATTAGTAAGGTCAGCATACAAATATATATATATATATATATATATATATATATATATATATATATATATATATATGAAAAATTGCATACAAAAAGGTAGAAAGAGAAAGGACAAATTTATGCAAAAGTATATTCCAATGGTTGAGTATAACAGAAAGGAAGAAAAGAAAAAAAAACTGATATGGAAATGAATAGAGTGAATGTTTCACTCAAAATCTATGACTGTTGGGGAAAGTGAAATAGACATTCCTAACCCCTTAAAATCTAATTTACAATTTCCCACAGATTCGGAGTTGCAATTTTGTTTCCTAAGGTTGGAATTTCTAGCCACATGGGTTACCAATGGGTAATTGAAATAGTGGTTTTCTGACTGTGACAGCATTGCTTAGCTGAGTACTCAGAAAAGGTACTGAGTACTTAGAAAGGGAGGACAAAAATGGAATAAATAAATAATAAAATTTGTTGTGTATTTTTTTTTTTAGCATGCCTGGTCTGAACACAGACCTACTGCGTCCAGGTTGGACAGCATCTCACCAAAGTGTTTTCACCCCGTAAGATTTTATGGCCTGTCATCTCACTTTATGACAGATCACAGTACTGTATAAATGCTGAGCGCTTTCTGTAAGTGAGGCAGTGCTCTGTGAAATGTCAAGCAAATGGCAAAATCAATAACCGGTAAGTTACCAAACAACAAGAAAACTCATAACCTTGCACGTTGGGCTGGGGTGTCGAAACAAAATGCTGCCTTAGGGAATGTTGTGCCCTAGGTGATTTGAGTTTTTTTATTGTGTTTGATAGGTTTGCTAACACAATCCAGACTGGTTGGGGTTAATTCTCACAGTGGCATAGGTTTAACATTTTGATCCCTTGGAATTTTGAATCACAAAGCTTGGTAATGATATTGTTTTAAAGCTTTGCTTTTAAAAAAACAAAACAAAATGCTTTACATTTGCAACCTATATACAATCAAAATATTGCCTTTTAATAGTGAATAGCGCCCTGCTATCAACATGCCCTGCTGTAAAAAAAGGTAAAGGTAAAGGTTCCCCCCGTACATTTGTGCAGTCGTGTCCGACTCTAGGGGGCCGGTGCTCATCTCCGTTTGTTAGCCGAAGAGCCAGCGTTGTCCGAAGACGCTTCCACGGTCATGTGGCTGGCATGACGCACGCAGAATGCTGTTACCTACCCACCGAAGTGGTACCCATTAATCCACTTGCATTTGCATGCTTTTGAATTGCTAGGTTGGCAAGAGCTGGAGCTAGTGCGGGAGCTCACTCCGCACGCAGGGCTAGGGATTCGAACCTCCAAACTTGCAATCTTCTGATAGACAAGCCTGGCGTCTTACCCGCTGAGCCACCACGCCCCCATGCCCTGCTGTGTAACATAACAAAGGGTCATCCCATGAGTTTGGCACACTGGAGATCTTGGAAGGCAAATGCCTAAGGTAAGTGGAGAGACAAATGTACAGCTCTCCTCTTTCCTCCAATGTAACCCTGAATTGGGAAACCTGGGGCTCTCAGTTCAGCCATCTGGGTCAGTGCTGTACACCAGCAACGTTTGCTAAAAATCAAAAGCTGACTGTAAGTTCTATTATATTAGCAGCCACAGCATATTTCTCATGAATTTTATCAGACCTGGTCACTGCCATTAGACAGAATGCAGCAGCTGCCTCAAGCAGCGTATTTCGGGTATATCATGAATGGGAGAACATTGTTCATATACTTTGTGATCTTCTTTTTTGTTCTGCAGAAATGGAAAGAGGTTCCTGAGGAATTTTCTGTCTCATAGAACAGGGAGGAAATACTTCATGAACCTCTCTCCATCTGTCTTCGGTTGGCTCTGCATCTTGGCTTCGGCTGGGGGAGAGGACATCTTTTGTTCTACATCAGAGAGCAAAATGGTCTGAATTTTATAAACTATAAATGCTTACTATAGTGTTTAAAATATTTGACTTTCTATACCACATCCTGACTTTCTGCTTTAGCATTAAATGACCTAAGCCCCTAAACTCATTGGGAATTCTTGGCAGGAAGGACCATACAAGACTTCCTGTATGAGGTAAACCTTGTTTAGATAACAAGGTTTTCTTGAGCTCTAATGTACCCCACTTGGTTTCTGGCTTAACCGCTTGGCATAGGCTCCTGGACTTGCCTTGCATCCCTTTTTCTGGGTTTCTCCTTGATTTCCTATCTCGCTCTTGGATCTGGCAGCTTCAGAGTTTCTTCCTTATCACTAACCTCCTGGCTCCTATTTCCAGGCTCCTCTTGGACCACGCTTCCAGCTGTGTAACAAGCATACCTGCTGCAGGACTATTGTGAAGTGGCCAGCCTTAGCATCCTCCCACTTAGATTTCTGAACAAGTGTAGTGAAATGCTGGCCTTAAGAGTTGGTAATACTTTCTACCCTCATATAAGCTCAGAATCTGCAGAGCCTGACCATGATTCTGCAAATAGCTTATCATTCTGTTAGTTAATAACAGTATTTTTATACTCCTACGCTCCCAAATGGCTCATGGTAACGATTAATGAACTATTTTAAAGATAATAAAATTTAAGCCAAAGCATATCAGTTTTATTTGATCAGAAGTGCTAACAATTTATTTTAATAAGGCAGATGACTAGCAGCTTCGTTTCTAAACTTACACAGGTTTTATTTATTTATTTATTTAATTAAATTTATATAACCGCCCATCTCCCCCAACGGGGAACTCTGGGCGGTTTACAATAAAATGAATTAAAACAGGATAAAATAGAATGTTTTGCATGGACATTCTGTGGAAATGAATAGAGGTTGTACGTTTGGGCTATTTGTTGTTGTTCAGTCGTTTAGTCGTGTCCGACTCTTCGTGACCTCATGGACCATAGCACGCCAGGCCTTCCTGTCCTCCACTGTCTCTCGGAGTTTACTCAAATTCATGTTCATTACATCGGTGATGCTATCTAACCATCTCATGCTCTGCCGTCCCCTTCTCCTTTTGCCTTCAGTCTTTTCCAGCATCAGGGTCTTTTCCAGTGAGTCCTCTCTTCGCATTAGGTGGCCAAAGTATTTGAGCTTCAGCTTCAGTATCTGTCCTTCCAATGAGCAGTAAGGGTTGATTTCCTTTAGGATTGACTGGTTTGACCTCCTTGCAGTCCAAGGGACTCTCAAGAGTCTTCTCCAGCACCACAGTTCGAAAGCATCAATTCTTCGCCGCTCAGCCTTCCTTATGGTCCAACTCTCACAGCCATACATTACTACTGGAAAAACCATAGCTTTAACTATACAGACCTTTGTCGGCAAGGTGATGTCTCTGCTTTTTAATATGCTGTCTAGGTTTGCCATAGCTTTCCTCCCAAGGAGCAAGCGTCTTTTAATTTCATGGCTGCAGTCACCGTCTGCGGTGATCTTGGAGCCCAAGAAAATAAAATCTGTCACTGCTTCCATTTCTTCCCCTTCTATTTGCCAGGAAGTGATGGGACCAGATGCCATGATCTGGTTTTTTTTAATGTTGAGTTTCAAGCCAGCTTTTGCACTCTCCTCTTTCACCCTCATCAAGAGGCTCTTTAGTTCCTCTTCACTTTCTGCCATTAGGGTGGTATCGTCTGCATATCTGAGGTTGTTGATATTTCTCCCGGCAATCTTAACTCCGGCTTGTGATTCATCCAGCCCGGCATTTCTCATGATGTACTCTGCATATAAGTTAAATAAGCAGGGTGATGATATACGTTTGGGCTATTACCATAATCTATATCTACAGCTTGCCCCATTGTTCTTGCAAAGCCTCAATGCATAGTTCCTATGAGTAGAGCCACATCCTGTGTGACTTTAATATGGTGAGGAAACTATAGTTCTTCAGATCTTGCAGATCTCCAGCATTTCTTACAATTGGTCATGTTAGCTGAGGCTGCTGACAGTAATAGTTCAGAAGATCTGGAGAGATACTGGTTAACAAGCTCTGCTTTAACATATGAATGATCTGAATATTTTAACGCTTGAATATTTTAACACTTTTTGTCATTGCCTTATTTATTTTCAATCAAAGAAATACTAGGCACAAGAGGAAGGCCTAATTTCATTCATATATATGAATAAGACATGGTGTTCACACTTACTCTGCTATCTTACTCCCCTGCCCCAAGTTTTTATAAAAACTATATATCTGGATCTGCCAAAGTTCCATTAGTGAAAAATTCAGAAAAGATTAATTTATGTTTATTTGATAACTGTTCTTTATCCCAATCCATTAATGGTTAATATTAGGCAACTAAGGTTATACTCTTATCTGCTCATAAATCACGTTGATTGAATAGGACTTTCTTTTGCGATAGGATTGTATTGTAAACTATAGTTCAATCAACACTTACACAACTTTAGGCACTAGTGACTTAACAATTTTACTGTTGTGTCAGATATCAAACCCCTCATGCATTAAACACTGAATGTTTAATGCACACATTCACCTAATTAGAGAAAAAAATTAAAGATTAGCTCCATAAAATGAGTCAGTATTATTATTACTATATATAAGGCGGCTCTGATTGTGCAAGTAAAGTTGTGTAGCACAAACTTAACCAAAGCAAGATTCAAACTACACCCTTTCCTGCTTGAAATTTACATGCCCAGCCATGAAGCTACAGCTAACATAGTCACTGAGTCTCATTCTTACTGTTTGTGTTGTAAAGCATTGGATGGTGGATATTTGGAAGGTAAATTATTGCAGGTTTTTTTTGGCAACCTCTGTAAAAATGCCTTTAGATTTCATTAAAAAAACCCTACAAACCTTTATGATAACAATTGCTTTTAACCTATCTTGCTAATATACTTACATTTTTTTTTTAAAAAAAAGGCTTGCTACTGTTTTGCTAAAAATGAAAAGGTGCAGTGAAAGGAGGAACACCAGATAATACACACTGTAGGAACTACAAAAAAATTAAATAAAAATATAGCAACATATTGACATGCATCATGCAGGTTTCTACAATTCTCCACTGTTTTTAAGACTTAATTAGTCGATAGTATGAAGGCATGAAAAAGCCATAGCCAGCACTGAAACATTCTTATGCATTCCTTTAACCAAAAAGTCTTACTTTAACTTTCTAACAGTTCTATTGGTCTAGATGTACTTTCCTGATTTTTTTTAAAAAAATAGTTGGCTTCTGGCTTTCTCAGCATTGCACCTGCAGCATTGCCTGCCTGCCTCCTGGGAATAATTCAGGTCATTGGTAAACACAAGCCTAATACATCAAAAGTTTCCACTTTCCCTCACCCCTTTTAACACCCTGGCCCCTCCCTTCCCTGCAGGCTTCTTGCAGCCATCTAGGGAATCTTTCACTTTTTGTCCTTTCCTGACCCTTCGGCACCACATTCTACTTTCTTATTCATGCCATCTGCTCTCAAGGAAGGTAAACCTCTTGCTGTAAAAACAGCCGACCTTCCCAGCCCCATCAAACACTCTTGTAAAAGTTACCTTTTTCCTGGCCCTCCACAATAGTAGCAGTAGCGGTAGCAACTACCCCTACCACCACCACCATCATAACAACAATCATGTTACAAATGCAGAGATCTCAGTTCAGAGACTCATTTGAGGTGGGGGGGGCAGTGTATAATTAATACATTTCTGGTGATTGCCTTCTTTTGCCTTGCCTCCCCTCTTTCCCCCCAGATAGTGGTATGATCTGCTTGTCCCTGACAGAAGTGTTTCTAAAGATCTGCTCAAGCCTCACTAAGCAGCTGTGCGTTAGGTCATTTTCCCAGGAGTTTTACATGTGGAAAGCTGGGCATTTAGCAAGGCCTCCGAAAGGACACCATCTGGCCCTGGGGAGGGCGGGAGGGGGGAAGGGAGGATCGTGACACTTTCAGGGGGACCCACCGGTCCTGATGAACCATAAAGGAATTCAGGCCTAGACAGTGATCCAATTGCAACTAGCCCAACAGTCCCCTCCATGAAAGCCAAATCCATTCATCTCCCAAGTTATCTCGTGGCACAATGGACTTTTGTGCCAAGCTGTTTACTGAAGGCAGCGTAGTCAAAACCTGTTTCTACTCGTGCGCCTGTTCCAGAGCTCGTCTGCTTTTCCTGGAAGACGGAGCAGGAAGGGAGAAGGGCAAACGGGCAAAGCGAACGTCTCTCCGTTTCTTTCTTTCGCTGTGCACAAAGAAGAGAAGAAAAACGTGTTAGATCTTTTGTGGATTGAAGAAACGGTGGCAAGGTGGGAAGCTCAGATCGTGCATTTTACTGGAGAGGGAAATCCCATCGTTGCCCTTTATAATTCAGTGACTATCTCCGAGTTGGTAGGGAGTTTTATTGAGCGGCAGTACAAAATAAAGGCATCTGAGGTTTAATTATGGAAATGAATGAAAGAGTTCTTGCTGAGCACAACTCAAAACCTTTCTGCCCCATTGATTTGTTTCAGGCAACGTCTGGTCATGTGAGGTTGCACTCTCACTAACATGGTTGCATATAATTTGGAATACATATTTATTTATCTCCTTCTCACATAGAAGCACACAGGTTTTGGATCCAAAATTGCTTTGGAGCAAGTGGGAGCACATCTCTTTATGTATGGAGGGATTGTCCTTTTCTTTTATCTTTTTTCTCCTTTCTCTCTCTGTATACATACATACACAGTCACATATGCATATTATTCTGTCCAGCTTCACAGTAAGTTTGCAGAGGGAGCATCATTAATCCTCTTTTACAGATGGCTGCCTGAGAGAATACATCTGTGCTTGTTTACACAGTTAATTTATCTATATTTTTTATTTTAGATTATTTTTTTTACTGTAGATTGTTTTATTGTAAATTTTTTGGTAAATTACTTTGGACTCTTTCGGAAGGGACAGTGGTGTAAAAATCAAATCTACTTCTGTATGATTACATCTGGCTAAATTTCATAAAACTTATCTATAGCAAATGAAACCCAGTATTATATGAAGAATTATGAATGGAGGTCTTAGAAACTGAATGTATATGTATACATATAAATTCATATTCAGTTTTGGAGACATAAAGATACTCTGGACTTAAAAACCTTTTATTATAAATATGTGCTCATTTTCTGTTTTTGAACTGGCACTATTGACACAATGAAAAGTTTGATGATTATTATATCATGTGGTCAAGATTTAATAATTTCTTTAAACATTAAGCTGAATTAGTTTTTTAAATGTGATATGATGCTTCTTTGTGTCTTCCCTCCCTTCCCCTTCCCATCAAAAGTATAAATTAAAAAAGAGACTGAAATTCTCTGCATGTTGAAATATTATACTCTCCAAGTAAGTAGACATAAAATTGTGTCTTTAATGACTTAATCCAAACCCATGGAGAGAATTCATAGTAACAGTAGGGGCTGAGTTTAAGATTTTCCAGTTTCAGATTGAAATGTTAGGCAACTTGTCACTTTTGCCATTTGGAGCTGTCATGAAAGCACATTCACATGATAACTCAGCTCTTGCTAGTGTTATGTTTTTTGCAGTGGTCTTCCTAGAGCTTCTTGGAAGGCCGCCATCTCCTGAAGAAGTGGAAGCATTGGCATAAGAATTGTGCTATGATTTCCAGGCTGTTAATGTAACGCACATAACGTATAATTTGACACCAGTAGGTTACAAGCTTATCCTGGATGAGAAGGCAGACCTTCCTGAGACCTGGATGGATGAAGACAGGGCTGTTCTCCTCTCTGAGATGTGTCCAACTGGGTAACAGTATTACAGAATTCAGGGAATTTATGAGCACCCTTATGATCTACACTGTCACATGGTGATGACTGTGCTAAGGGACCAGGAACAGATGGGCAAGATCTTATGCAGCAGTTGATATGAGATCACAGACTGCATATACAGTAAGTTCAGCATTAGGCAATGGGCTTTCTTGAATTTCTCTTAAGAGTCCTCAATCATTCCCAGAAACATCCCTCCTTCCATATAATCTCATAACCAAGCTGGCCAAGCTGGGGGAGATGGCATGCAACAGGTTGGATGATCTGGGCCAGAAGTCTTCCAGTAAGCTTCTTGATTCTACCCTCCTTTTATAACATTCTTGTTATGGTTTTCTCCACCACAGCACACACTCTCAATGAGCTTTGCCGCTGGGTATATATAGTACTTCCTCTTTCAATGGAAGTTATTGTTAAGCTATTTTCAGACATGCACCCACCTAGAATACTTTCTATTACTCACTGGCTTTAGAATGATTGGTTTTCTGCTCTTTTCTTCTCTTCCCTAAGATTACACAGAGTTCACTATGGCTTTATTTTGCTTCTTTTCTTAAGCTGTTATAACAACAGGTGCTGCATCAGCTATGACCCCATGGAAGAAAGGGGTGATGGCTGTCATTCAAAAGACTCTGCAAATGACCAGAGATACTGTTCTGCAGATAATTGATGCAAGGCCTTGTGAAGTTGAGCTTGAGAGACAAGTTGGGGATTTTGCCTCAATTTGCCTTCTCTGGGAGTACGTAAGTCTGACAGGGGAGTCAGAGGTGGCTATTGAGTTCATGGCCACCATAATAGGGATTGTCTGAGGTGATCATGAGCCCAACCCACATAGGTGCCACATGTTAGATCTAGTTGTTCATATCTTGGAGCAGCTGGGATCTGATCTGGGTGTAGGGGACAATTCCACAGTCCAATCACTCTCTGGTTTCTATGGAGCTGAGCAGTGTCATGGAATTCTGTGGGGTGCCTATTGGGCAGTTCTGTTGGGTGCTTGATTGACCTTGAGAATATGATGGTAGTGATGGGGTTTGACAAGATTGTTCTTGAATTCCACACACACACCCCACTCCTCCCTGGCCTGCCAATCCAAGGGAGTTCTTGATTTACTGAGGAGCAATAGAAGAGAATATCTGTAGCTCAGGGTTGAACTGTGGAGTCCTTGGTACTCTCTGAGCTTGGTTGTTTTCTTGCAGACATTTTGTTGCCCAACTAGGCAACATCTTCAGTGCTAGAAGAGTGGGGTTTGCTCTCTGTTTATATACAGTAGCTTGCCCTGACAGTGTTGGTGGGGGTAGTTCCTTGATTAGGCTGTTGTTTACTGCTGATTGTTATGTGCTGTTATTGTTATCTGTTATCTGATTGTTATCAGCAGTAACAACAGCCTAATCAAGGAACTACCAAGGAGAGAACAACACCCCCACCAACACTGTCAGGGCAAGCTACTGTATATAAACAGAGAGCAAACCCCACTCCCTTCTAGCACTGAAGATGTTGCTTAGTCGGGCAACGAAACATCTGCAAGCAAACAACCAAGCTCAGAGAGCAGCAAGGACTCCACAGTTACTGAGGAGCTCCAGACTAAGCAACAGAAGAGGTGCCTGGTGCAATGCTGGTGAAAAACAGAATAAATATGACTGAATAAGGATAAGAGGGAAAAAGGGGCATGGTGGCTCAGCGGGTAAGATGCCAGGCTTGTCGATCGGAAGATCGCAAGTTCGGAGGTTCGAGTCCCTAGCCCCGCGTGACAGAGTGAGCTCCCGCACTAGCCCAAGCTCTTGCCAACCTAGCAATTCGAAAGCATGCAAATGCAAGTAGATTAATAGGTACCACTTTGGTGGGTAGGTAACAGCATTCTGCGTACGTCACATGACCGCGGAAGTGTCTTCAGACAACACTGGCTCTTCGGCTAACAAAGGGAGATGAGCACGGCCCCTAGAGTTGGACATGACTGCACAAATGTGCACTGGGAACCCTTACCTTTAAGGATAAGAACTCAAATTCAAACCTACACTGTGTCTATAAGAGTGGCAAAGCAATGGTACTTCTCTGTCCTTATTAATCCATAGACAGCTGCCCAACAACATTGTTTAAAGTTACAAAGCTCCTGAAACATTGGCTTCTGAGCTGTTGTGATCAATTTGCACCGCATCTGGAGGATGAAATTGCTTGCATTTACTTGGAATTGGAAGCTGACTGGGCAAATACAATCAAGATAGCAGAGGTCTTGTTTTGCAAAGTTATCTGGAATTGGTTTGAACCTATGGATCCTGGGTTCTTTGGACTGTTAGCTAGGCCACCTGTGGACAAGATCCCTACCCCACCTGATTAGTGAAGGCCACCAGGAGGTGATGGGAAGTTGGGTGTGGTCAATGGTTAATGCATCCTTGGAGGGAATTATCCACCAGCCTTGAAGGAGGTGGCAGCTATTGCTTGACCTACTTATTTTAGGTTTTGTCAACCTTGACTATTTACAGAACAAGTCCACTTCTTTGATGTCACCATAAAACTGCCCATGGACACATAAACACCACATTAAATAGGAAACCTATAGATTACCTTGCATACCTACATGCTTCCAGCTTTCACCAAGAACATACAACCAAATCCATCATCTACAGTACAGTCAGGCTCTTTGCTACAACCACATTTGTTCTGAGTCACTTGACACAGATGCTTAACTGATGGAATTAAACCAGACATTTAGGAGACTGAACTACCCATCTAACAAGTTCAATAGATAAATAAATAGAGCCAGATCAATTCTCAGGAAGGACTTATTAAAAGACAGATCACAGAAACAGAAACAGAGCAACAGAACACCACTGGTTGTCATCTACAGCTCAAACTACTCAAATATAGTTTAATAAGCTATAGCTTATACTGACAATGACACTGCACTTTCTCGGGCACTGGGTGGCAGGCCATATTTACATACAGACAACCACCCAACCTGAAGCAGATTCTCACAGGCAATAAGAAACAACAGGACAATGATCCTAACACAGAAACGAGACCCTGCAACAAACCCAGCTGTTTACTTTGCCCCCACATCTACACCAATAGAATCATCACAGACCCCAACAAGTTTTAGTCCTGCCTTAGGTGTGAAAGCCAGCTGGACTGGGCCAGTCACTCTCTCTCAGCCCAACTCGCCCCACAGGGTTGTTGTTCTGGGGAAAATAGGAGGAGGAAGGAGTGTTAGGTATGTTTGCCACCTTGAGTTATTTATAAAAATAATAAAGGTGGGATAGAAGATAAATAAATAAAATAATAAATAATCTGCCAACAATTCCATTCTGAGTTCTATATAGGACAAATGTTGTGCAAAAGAATAAATGGACACATGTTTGACATCAGGACTCAAAACAAGAGTAAAGCAATATCAGAGTATTTCAGCCTCCCCTCTATGGCATACCTCTCAATGACTGTTTTGGAAAAATGGGACTTTAATCATACCAAGTGAGAAATAGCTGAACTCACATACATCAAAAGGTTTCAGGTAATCTCAGAAGTTCTCAACACAATGGGTTTTTAACGCTTGACAAGGTACTTGTAACCTGTCTCAGATATAACCTGCATCTGCATAACCAACCTGTCTTCCCCCTCCCTCCCCACCTCACCCCAATTTAAACCCCACAACAGTCTACCCACTCTATGCATCTGATGAAGTGAACTGCAGCTTATGAAAGCCTATGCCTTTTAATAAAATTTGTTAGTTGGAGAAGGTGCTACCAGACTCCTGATTTTTCACTGCCTTTGTTCCTGTTTTTTTTTAAGTGCTTGAACCCTGCATAATATATGGTATTTTGTAAGCCACTCAGAATCTCAGGATTGGAGTGGTGCAGCACTTAAAACGCCAGGCTTGTCGATAGGAAGGTCGCAAGTTCGGAGGTTTGAGACCCAAGTTTGTGACGGAGTGAGCTCCCGCACTCGCCCCAGCTCTTGCCAACCTAGCAATTCGAAAGCATGCAAATGCAAGTAGATAAATAGGTACCACTTCGGTGGGATGGTAACAGCGTTCCACGCACGTCATGCCGGCCACATGACCGCGGACGTGTCTTTGGACAACGCTGGCTCTTCGGCTAAGAAATGGAGATGAGCACTGGCCCCTAGAGTCGGACACGACTGTGCAGGGGAAACCTTTACCTTTACTTTTATAAAGCAATTAAACAAACAAACAAACAAACAAACAATATATTAAATTAATTTTATTACATTTATAACTCACCACAAGCTGAGAATTCTTTAGCTTCTGTGTCACATGCTTCCAAGACCAGACCATGGTACTATATGTTTCAAACTTTGTGAGTCTGCACTATGATAAAGAAATATGCCATCTGAGTTAACATAAATTGAAATTTCACCTTACACATACCTACCTTTTTGTATTCCTCACTTCAGTGCTCCTTCTTGTGAAACTGGCTCATAACCATAGTGGTCCAATAAATACAGTGGAGTTGCTCAGAAGGAAGTAAAAACCATTGATTGCAAAACAATTCACTGGAAACTTTTCTTGAAATAATTGACCTAGCTGTGTGCATTGTGCAGTATTAGGATTTCCAGGCAGGTATCTGGGAATCCTTGGTCACTTCTGGAAGTCCTCTATACACCAATAGGGTCAGTTGAGGGCCTCAAGAATATATCTATATGGAACAAGAGGAAATGGATTTTAAATCCACTGTATGATGGCAAAAAGGAAGTAGAATAGATTTCATACTAGGATCAAAACAGCTTCAACTGTGCAAGCACCATTCAGCAGAATAGGAACTAAGCAAGTGTTCTTCCATATTTCAGTGAAAATTACCAGGGAATCTTCTTCCAAATTTCATGCACTAACTGTATATCTGTTTTATAGGGAAGCTGGCAGTGCAGAAGTACTTTTAAAAACAGGCACAATGAAGCATGGCAGTCTATTTAGCACTGCTTTGTTTTGACTATACTATCTGAATAAGGCTGTGATGGCCAATCCATGCCACCAAGGCAGAAGATCTATGCAAAGTGTCAGAGATCTTAAATAGATTGCAGACATCATGGTGATCCTAATGCCCTAGGCCCTTGGTTTACCCACTAGCAAGAACAACATTAGTATTAGTATTCCCCACTAGCAAAAAACATTAGTATTAATATCTAATACTAATGCCTTGATATATCAATATCTAATATGAAACAAAAGCATTCATGGTCCCTTTGTGTTAAAACAAGCTCCGTCTTTTCTGACTCCAATGAGACACTTTAAAGAAGGACAGCAGCAACTCATCTCCTGTCAACAAAGGCTTTGTGCAATTATATATAGCGCTGATTTCCTCTGAGTTAAACCTTTTAAAGTTTGCTTCAGAATGCTCAGGTTAGAAAATTGTCAGTCTGCTTTTGGTTAAAAAGAGCCACTAACGTCAGTGCACAAAGAATATTGTGAAGAGCAGAGCTAAGTGGACCCACAGAGGAGAGAGATCGGAGTTTTGAAAGGGAAGGAATGCAGATACATGTGAACAGCTTTTGAAGTCCACAAAGGGATCTTCTTTTAAACAACTACAACTGAAAGAGGACCAGGGCAAACAGATCAGAATTTTATTTTAATTCTCAGGTTCATAATCACAAAAGGTATTCATCTAGACAACCAACTGTTTTAAACTGAAAATTACAAACATAGCTTTTGTCATGTAAACACTTAAAATGTTTTGTAATCCAAGGTATGTGCTCATTCAGAGATCTTTTTTCATTACGATGAAAAATGCCAGGTTCTTTTTAGAAAGAAATAATTACAGAAAGGACAATTCAGGTAGTTGATATATTGCAAAGCCATTAATTTAATCCTTCATCTGTTTGGTCCCTGTTCATACTGGTGCTTTCACAACATGAAATGGTTTCAAGGATTAAATGATTCTAAGAGGGATTAAATGTTAATTAAAAATAAAATAGAAATATCAATTGCAGAGATGTCCAACATAACTATTTATCTTTTAAATTGAACAATCAGACAACACAACCCATCCTGACCCGTTACAATTTGGATTTACAGTTTATATAAATGCAATTTAGTCACATAACAGATATATCTGTGTCTCTCTGTGTGTGTGTGTGTGTGTCCTGGCTACACATTTGTTTTTACTTCATAAATGCAGAGCAATGTCCTTGAAAACTAAAGGCCATTGTTAATAGGATTTTTTTTTCTTTTTGCACCAACTGTGTCTTTCTTAGTCTGCAAGTACCCTATTCCCAGAGAGGTCCTTGAAGGGTTGGGTTGAACACATTCCATGTAGCCAGTTTAGCTGCAATAATCTCTTTTCTCCTTCGGTTCCAAGCCACACATGACAACACTCCAGCATTCTTCTTCATTATTTGTCCCCCTTTTGTGTTAAGCCACAGATCCACGCCATTCCAGCAATTAAAATGAAAAAGGCCCAACGTTATTCACATTGAATAACTCTGAGGAAAATGACATCAGACACCAACTGCTCTGTTGACTAGTTGGTACCTGATACTATACTATTGTGTTTTATGAAGAAAGCAAATAAATAGTTATACAGTGGTTTAGAGCCCAAGGACCTCAAATCACATTTCCACAGTGACTTGGACACTGTGTTTGCTAGAATCTTACAATATATTGCTGCTGGAAATGAGAGATGGAAGAGGAGGAGAAGATGGACAGTTTTATAACATACCATGGTTTCTGTCTCTGGCATCTTCAGTCTAGAAGTGATTATTTCATTGCATTTGCACAAGTGATTTGTTTGTAGCTAGACCATACTCATGGATAGTTGTGTCATGCAACCACACACCTGGTATGATTACAATTCATCCCACCTGGCTTTTTCAAAACTTAATGCGAGGACCTTCAAATTTTCATCAGAGTTACTGCATGGAAAGTCCCCAGCTCCTATCCTGAAGAAAATAGACTTCAATGTTCATCTGTTTTCAGACAATTTTAAATCCTTCTGAAGGACTGTATCTGCAAAAATAGATAGATTTTTCCAAAGCTCTTCATATATAGAAATCTCCAGAATGAGAGAAGAGGAAAAGAAATTATTAGTAACTGACAGCTGTAGATCCTAGTTTCAAAGAATGATAGTGGTGGTTAATAAAATTATATGGAAGGGTGGCTATCCTGTTGTAAATCTTATTAGTCAATTCAGATGTCAGGATGTCAGGTTATAGATGTAGAATATTATACTTGTATAAGTGTTATTTTTATAGTGATTGTAAATATGTCATGATGTATATTGATTTTATAATGTTTGTATAAATTTCACTTTTGTTTTAGTTGAAGTGTTAATTTAAATTGTGGTTGGACTGTGCCCTGATGGGGGATACATTACAAATAAAAAGTTTGTGTGATTTTAATGAGTTTTCCAGGTCCAGAGTTTTGGAGAAAAGAGGGTCAAATCACTGCTGGAATGTTTCAGAGTTTGAAGCCCTTTGGTTAGTTTTGTTTCCAAGGAGCAGAAAAAGGAAAATCCTGATAAAGTCTATTAGGTCTGAGAATTGAGTGAGACATTTTAAAATGTTAGATGCTTTGCCGGAAGCTAGTAAAGACCTGGCTATTCTTCCAGGCTCTGAGGCTGAGTGAAGATCAAATCCCTGCTGGATGGGGTTTGAGGGGATAATATGCTGTTTTTTAGGATGCTCATGATTTTTTTTCTTGTGTATGTGTATATATGCATGTGTGTATATATACTTTTTCAATGTAGGCTGCCCAGATTTTTTTGGGAGTTGGGTGAGTTATAAAGTGAATGAATGAATGAATGAATGAATGAACGAACGAATGAATGAAATTTCAAATCATTTTACCTTTTGCTAAGTTTAGTCCTCTGCCTCCATTCTTCATCCTGTCTTACTACTCTTTCTCTTGTTTTCTTGCCAAATGAACTGAAAACAAAACATCTTAATTTCCCCCCCTTCCATCATACCTTCCTAGCCACTGCACATATCCAGACGTTTTTCATATAGACAAGCTTATGGTGAGTCATGGAAATTGTTCCAAATGTAAGAATTCCTCTGATATAAGAACTATTGTGCCATCCTTCCCAAACTTTGTGAGCTATGGCTACCATTATATGAACATAATTTCCATAGCAATTATGCACAAAAACCCACAAAGAGGTGAGATGCTTCTTTTTACATCCATCTAAAATGTAGATATGGCTTATGCACGAACCATTGTTAAAGGACTTCATGTAATAAAGTTAGCAATATTTGTAACATTCTTATAGGGCAATATTAGTATCATTATTATAATCACGATATAGAATAAGGAGGTGGGACAGACAGTAAGCATTTCCAAAGGCTATTTCATTCTCTCATTAGTTGTGACTTGAACTGTGATCTCTCAGGTTCCTTGAAATGAAATGTCCCCTCTCCACTCATGAATTTACAACTGCTGAATTTGGAGAAAAAACTTTTTTTTTAATAGATAAATTTGAAGGGTCATGTGCTTAGCAACTGTAGTTTCAGAAGGAACAGGTTGGTGTTATTGGTTCTGCAAGTGATATGAACTTAGTATATTAAATGGTAGGACTAGTTAAGGTTTTTAAGAGAGACACACACAAAGAATTGTTAAGGCTATTTAAAATACAGACGCCCATTATTCATATACTGGGCGACTTGGCAGGACTCACCAGATCAAACTTCTTGTTTGAACCACTTTCTGTGCCATCACTTTAGTCCTTAAGGAGAACATAAGTACAGTTGTATCACTCCTGAGTATTAAAGCACTGCCTTAAAGGACTAGTGAGCATGCAGCGGTAATTTGATAGATATCCCACCTTGTGTGGACTACTTCTCTTGTGCCACTCTAACAGGCCAGGAACCACTGTGGGAGAGCTGATAGAAAAAGTGCTGCTGATGGTTATTGTATTGATTCTATTGCCATAGACCCATGGGGCACATTGAGTTGGGGAGGGCCTGGTCAGTGTTTGTGGTCTCCTGTGAATACACTATCCTTCAGCTTTAATTTGGTATTGATTGGCATTGATATATTATTTTCTAGTGGAAAGAAGGAAGGAAGGAAGGA
Source organism: Charina bottae (assembly GCA_023362775.1). Classification (NCBI taxonomy): domain Eukaryota; kingdom Metazoa; phylum Chordata; class Lepidosauria; order Squamata; family Charinaidae; genus Charina; species Charina bottae. Next base: position 6,677,502 of record JALMGJ010000025.1, read on the forward strand.
AGGAAGGAAGGAAGGAAGGAAGGAAGGAAGGAAGGAAGGAAGGAAGGAAGGAAGGAAAGGTTGCATTCACCAAATCTCTAGGTTACAATGACCACCCTAGTAAAAACTTTGGGTAGATAATTCAAATTCTAGGTCAATCATTAAAAAAAACCCAGCTTGATATTGAGGTCATATCACAAAGAACTCTTTATCACTTATTTTTAGAAATGTACTATATCTAGACAGCCCTTTCCTATATAAGACGTAGCGTGTAAATGATCAAGCTTCTACTAGAGAAATATTTTCTCTCTTTCCCCTGCAACCAACCTGTGTTTTAACAGATTATTGCCATGGGAGAAATCCTGCTACTTGGATGGTATTTTTAGAACCTGAAGCACCCCAAAGTAATTCTGTTTTGAATTTCCTCAACTTTAGAGAATGCTTATCTGTTTGTAAAGGTGTCAGTAGCAAGCTTTATAGATGCTTGAAAGCTGCATCTAGAATAGCCTTCTGTCTATTTTCAATTTTAAAAAGCCTGGCTTGAATGGAACAAACACTTGAAGTGAGAGATTCAACATTTCAATGAAAATTGGGTCATTATACAAGTTAAATATAACTGCTCTTTTAATTTTTTTTAAAGCGCATATAAGTGAAACCTGCTATTTTATAAGGAACGACAATAGGAAACATACAGACCTGGGATATGTGAAGCACTGCAACAACACCATGAAGTTATTAAGTGTGATATTTCTGTAATACATTTTGCATGCAATAAACCTTATTTAGTGCTTCAAGATGAGAACTCCACTGAGTTTTGTGAAACATATGCCCAAGCAAGTGTTCTGGCTAACAGGAAAAGTTCTCTCATGCTTAGCATCCCATTTTCAGGTTAAACGTCATCACCACAGCTTAGCAGAATAGAAGTTCTGCGATAAGTTCTTTTTTTAAAGAGTTGTTAAAAAGATATAGAAAGGATGCTGCTGTTCAAACTTAGCTGCATTAACTAATTAATAGAATATTACTCTTTCTACTCCTATTACTCCTATACTTGATTATGTGATTTCAGCAGATGGCAGCACCTAGCTGACCTTGGCTGATCTTGAAAAGCAAACCAGGGTTAGGTTTGTTTAGTAGTTTTAAAAATAATAATAATAATAATAATAATAATAATAATTATTATTATTATTATTATTATTATTATTATCAAGCTTTACCAAAGGAAATTACACAATTTCAAAACACAAAAAACAAAAAAAAAGGAAAAAACAAAAACAAACAATGTACTTGAATGGGAATGCTTTAATAACAAATCTGTAGACTAGATTGGAAAGTTGAAGAAAATCCAAGAAGAAGGCAATGAAATAGCAGTTCTACATGTTGCAAGAAAAACAAACAAAGCAACAACAACAACAGATCCCCCAACCGTAAATGGGCATTTCCATGTGCTGAGTAGGACCTGAGCTTGACTCAAAGGAGACTTTCTTTGCACTTACTACTGATGGTACTTTATAATGGATGCAAAGTATTAACACTGTATTGTAGAACATAAGTTTATTTGTTGAAATAAATTGTTGAAATTCCTCTTCTCCTTCTGCTTCTGCTTCTCCTTTTAGAAGATGCCCAAGATGACTCTTCCAGTTTGCATTTTAAAATCAAAACCAATAAAAACAGAGAGAAAAATAATGAAAAATCTTGAATGTCCAGAAGGACAAACACAACATCCAAACACACACCCCAAAGAAAAACCAAGAAGGGCCCAGAAGTTACCCTACCCCCAGGCATAGGAGCAAAGCCAAGTTTTCAGTGACTTTTGGAATACCATCCGGGCGGCAGCTGTACAGATCTCAGAGGGATGCTATTCCAGAGGACAGGTGCTACAACACAGAAGGCACATTTCCTAGGTCCTGATAGGCAACATCGTTTAATTGAAGAGACCTGGAGCATGCCCACACTGGCTTATCTTACTGGGAGGGGAGAAAGTATTAGAGAAATGGATATATTCCTATCCTGGCATAGTTGTTTAAGTAAATGATTGCCAGAAGATAAGTGTCTGCTCTTCATAGCATATATGAACATCTATACATGTTCATAGCATACTGTATATGAACATCTATACAGTTACATGATAGAGGTCTACACAAAAAGTAGATGGGCCACAGCTTTCCCAAATTGGATAAATTCTCAATGTGTTGGAACTGCAACTCCCGGAGGTGGTTGGTATTCTGCAGGTCATACAGTATAGCACAGTTCCCAAGTTTGAATAGCTGGAATAGGGCTCCCTACTTTTTAAAAATAATACCAGAAGTGGGGGGTCACTCACATAATCTATGCCTTTTTTTTTAGTTTTTGGTTTTAGTTTTTATGGTTTTATGGTTTTGATGGTTTGTTGTTTTATTATTGCTGCGAGCCACCTAGGGTTGTGTTCTAAGATGGGCGGCCATGCAAGTCTGATAGATTGATAGATGATGATAGATGGATAGATGTTGATAGATGGATAGATGGGTAGGTAGGTAGGTAGTTTTGGGGCAGACAGAATGGAGTACTTCTTTTGCATGATGCGTAATAAATGTATAGAGTTTGCTGTCACAAGATGTGTTGTTAGCTAGCAACTTAATGGCTTCAGTTCCTAGATCAGTACCATTATAGAGTCAAGGATAAGTATGCATTGATTAGAAGGTTTGGAGGAACCTAATGCCTTGGTGCCGCTTCTTGATTTATTACGCCAGACAACAGAAGTGTTTGATTTGGCTTTCTGTGGCCTTCCTGCTATATGGCAGGCTCCATCTATGACTTGTGCCAAAGGATTGTGAATCTGTGACCATCAAGTTATTGGTGAACTGCAATTCCCAGCAGCCCCAGCCAGCATAGCCAATAATGAGGAACGCTAAGAAGTTCAGCAACACCTGAAATACAGCAGTTTTTTTATCCTGAACTTAATGATATTGTTCTGCCTCATTGGGTCATTTCAGCATTCACACAGAGAAAGCCCCATGGTTTGACATACTGTTTTCATAGCTATAATAAATGAGACAGGGGCTAATTATAACAATGTTCTCTTAAATAAAAATAATGGATATTTTTACCTTTTTTGTCTTGCACACTTATTCAGATTTCATATATAAATCTTTCAACATTCAATTACTGTACTTTCTTTTTAAAAAAGTATTTTGGGCAACATGAATTATCTGGCAAAATATCCCCACCCCACCCCTATTACTAAGCACTGGAAGCTTTCTATTTAATCCACCACTGAGCAATATCTAGAGCCTTAAAAAGACATGTGTGACTTGTTCATAGCTGACCCTGGCAGACTATGATATTAATAGGTTATTGACTTGCTAGGCCTTAAACAGCCAGAGGAAACATCACTAGCAGTAGCTGCAATGCACTGGAGATTTGTATCATTGATTGGTCTGTTTAACCCATCATCTCCAGGCATTTAAACAATGATATACACTTGACAAACCTAATATTTCATTTTCTATCTGGGGACCACAAAACAGAAATTTAAGGAGGAGGTGGGGGAGGAGACAATTGGATAGATACATACCACAACAATGACAAATTGAAGAGGAAATTCTAGATAGCTAATGGGTGAAGTTTCGCACTGTTTTCTAGCCAATAAATATTGAGAACAAGAAAACTCCAAGGGGAAGGCATGTGACAGTAGAATAGAAATAATATAATTCACAACACCGAACACATTATTTCTGGCAAAATTATTAGGAATTAATAGCTGGTCTCATTATAGTTGACATGCAAAATTGAAGAAAGAATTTTCTGTGATTGCAGTTGCTCTGCAGTCACTGACATTAATCTACACTGGGAAGCTGTAATGGCTAAACCTGCTTTCCTGTACAAGACTGTGGGACTGTGGAAGCCCAGTAGACTGAACAATAGTGTGCAGAACTATTAGAATGGAGTCAGAAGATAAAGCCAAATACTGATATCTTTCATACCCCACCTCTTCTCCAGTAGTTACAACACAGGATACTGTCTACACACTGGATACTCGGCATAATTCATTATCATGTGTCCACCAAGTAATAATTATGTTTGTAAAATATTCTGGCACAGCTACAAAATGGAAAACTTGGACACATTAGGAACATGACTTCTCATAAGTGGAAGGTCTTGCTGAAGTTCCTCCTTCTGACCTTGTTGGAAAGGAGGATTAAGGAGACCAGATGCAAGTGAATACAATGTGAGTCAAAACAAATTGCAGCTGTAGGAGGTAGGGTGGAGCAGTGGAGAGATCATTGAGAAGGAAAAGTTTAAGGCTTACTCTCAGCATGCTTGCAATTTGATTGCCCCCTCTCTGTGACAATAAGTGTTCCCTAAAATTGCAGTTATATGAAATGGCACAACATATTCAGCATAGCAAATGTTTGGTCCCTAGAATTTAGAGTTAAGAAAATATAAAGTTCTTTGAGTTGGACTATGAGGTTATTTAGCTTTAATTTCAATATATTTCAATATATTTCTTGCATCAATAATCTTGAGTGGCAGAAGATAAAAATTAGATATTACTTACTGATCTTGACACAAATACTAACTATGTGCTTCACCTTTGCATTTGTATTTTTGCTGGAATTTCTGAGCATACAGCAGCTATGTGATGGTTGGCTCAATACATAATTTACAGCTATAGTTCTATAACAGTTAGATGTAGGTTATTTCTATTCAGTGTGCTTCACTAAAATTATTCTTGCACCATTCAATAGGTTCCAAGAGTTGACTAACTTGTAACGGGGGTAATTTGGTTTCAGTGAAAGATTAGTCACATGCCATCAAAGACAGGTTAACTTTCAACCTGATATGTATTTTACAAACTTCTAGTTTTTATGAAAACCATCTTTAAATAGGCTAACTGAAGGTGCTGACAATATGTTGGGGTAGGCAAGCTGTGATCCTACAACCCAAATTTGGCTTTTTTTTCCTGGCAACTTTTGTAATCAAACCAATGGAACCACAGAATAACACAGAATACTTCCTGTGGATTTTTGTTTGATTTTGTTTTGTACAAGAAGAAGCAAAATAGATGCATTAAGCTTCTGATGGTGCTCAACAGATCTGTTTTGTTTCCAGCCAACATTGGAAGCATTCAGTATTGGAAAAAGATGTGAAAATTCAGGCCCTGCCTTCTGTAGTGATGTCATCTGGACCCCTGTAACTCTAATTTGTATGAAAAAAAAGAATGTAACAAATATGATCCCAGTTGATTTTTTTCCCTGCAGCTCTTTTACATAAACCAAAAGACTGATGTGTTAAATGAAATAAAGAATGATAGTCTTAGACTTAGCAAATAGTTCATCTAAAGCTTTAGTTTTAGGCTGTGGTCTTTTTTTGAGAGTAATCTTCATTGAACTCAGTAGGTCTGGCTTCCAAACAAGTGCAGTTAGAATAATGCTGTACAGTATTTGTTGCTGTGCGCTGAAGCTGACAGCTGTCTAGATGAAATTTGGTGCACATGAAAGTATCAGGGAAGAATCTAAATCCTCAGGGATAGATTTAACTCTCCAACACAACTTCAGGTTTTCTGCATATTTTCTTCTATTGCTTTCTGTAACATGTTTGTGCAGCATAAAAGATAACTTGGCATGTTTTAGTCAGTATTCAGATAAATCTTTCCTTTTCATGTATTCATAATGTAAAGACATTTGTCTATTGAATATTATATTAACATATGCATGTGCACATTTGTCACGTACCAAAAAAGCTACATCAGATGCATGTTAGCCAATGCTCAGAGAACTAAACAAGACAGATTTTTTTTTATGAAAAAAGATATATGAGTTAAAGCCATACAGTAGTCATAAATCCCACATCTGAGTTGCATGGTCAGATCACACTCCAGCTTGTTGCTTTGCATTCATACACTTGTAGTTATGCTAAGCATGTAGGTGCTGTCTATGGGATTCATTAGCTCTACCTCATGTTAGTTTCAGGTATTGGGACACCTTGGCTCTTCTGTTTGCTCCATTCATTGTGATTCCCTGCTGTGCCTGCACATGGGTCAGCTTACATCCTACCCTACCTACTGATCCACCAGGACCTCACTAGCACCATCCATCACTGAGATATATACGTGCGTACAAAGCTGGAGAATTCTATACTGGCCTCCCTAGCCAGATGACAAACCAAAGGTGTGAATGGGTGTTGGGTGCATTCCTCTATTAATGCAGCTGGCAGAGCTGCAAATAGCCTTTTGCGAACACCAGTGATGGCGCTGATTAGAGATATATTGGAAAGGACTACAAATGTACAGCTTAATCACGATGGCAGCAGAGTTGGACGGACAAGGTTCCTAATCAGGGGTATATAGCTCTCATAACCCCTCTAAAAGTTGCTGCTGAATTGTAATTGTTAATGGGACAGAAAGGGTAATTATTAAATACATAGGAATAATCATAGTTATCAATCGAAGATGTTGCTTAGCCTGGCAGTGAAACGTCTGCAAGAAAACAAGGCTCAGAGAGCACCAAGGACTCCTCAATCATAGTTATATTTAAATTTATATTAAATGAAATTTAGGTCCCCCCTGGGCCCCACTACTTCTTCATTTTGGCTCTACCCACTTTCTGAAGTGTTCCCATGCTCCAGCTTTCCATTCAAGTGAGGCCAAAAGCTATTGTAATATCCTTGCCTTATGTTAATGGCAAGTGGAACTGGGCATGGTGTGAGCTACTTGCATGTTTATTTCATTTATTTTAAAACCTCCATATCATCTTAGTTTACAAGATGCTTTACAGTGTAATTAAAAGCATAATTAAACACAATTAAAAGCACAGACTAAAACTGCAGTTAAAGCAAAAAGCCACACATACAACCCCAGAAGCTCCAATGACTGCAATTTAAATTGAGGCCAGAGTCTAAAAAACAGTGACAGGAATGTTTGTGCGGGATGTCTAAATCTATAAAGTGTTATTTCCCCCTGGGCTTTATTGGGAAGGAATGGAGGTTGCAACCATATACATCAGAGAAACCTCCCACCCCAGAGGCCATACTCTGAAAATTGGATGGGGCTGGTGAGTGGAACCATGACTCATTTGAACATCCACACATACTCATTTACAGACAACACCTGTAATCTGGTGGGGGAGGAGACTGTACCTTTTGCCTATGTCTACCACACAGAAAAACACTTATTCATACTTACATGTATATAAAGAGCACCAAACCCATTCACACACATACATACAGTATATTGATCAGAGTGGTTGGGGATGAATAGAAAGTAGCTTGGCCTCCTTCTCAGCCATCTAGCACCAGAATATATGTGGCCTAGGGACCACCAGCTGTTCAAATCTAGGGTAAGTCTCACTGAACTCAGTAGCTCTTCTAGAGTAGGCTTATACCAAAAAGGATGGATGGATGGATGGATGGATAACCTTTGCAAAGATTCTACTTTGTTTTATTAGAGCTATCAGATCTGGAGTGCAAAACTATCTATAACTGCTAGATGGTAGCATAGAGTTATAGTTTTGGTGTCTCTGTAGTGCCTTTCAGTTGATTGTTGTGGCCTAGATATTTATGTATTAGATTTATATCTAATTTTTTTTTGGTACAATTCAGGTCAGCATACATAGTACTTCTTCCCCATATTCCCCCCCACAAGAAGAACTGTAAGGTGAGGCTGGGCTGAGACAGAGAGTCACCCAGACAGCTTTTGTGCCTAAGGGAGGACTAGAACTCATGGTCTCCCAGTTTCTAGTCCAGCACCTTAACCTCTGCATAAACCTGGCTCTATGGTAGCCTCCTCCTGCCTTTTTTTTGTGCCTTCAAGTCAGTGATCTTCCAAAGATTTTGGAATTGGCTTGCCATTGCCTCCTTTCTAGGACTGAGAGAGAGTGACTGGCCCAAGGTCACCCAGCTGGCTTTGTGCCTACCACTAAACCAAACTGGCTGTCATTTATGGTAGCCCTAGTTACACTTATTTCTAATTTCCTATAGGAGTGAATCTACAGCAGCATTTTGTTCCAGGTTCAAGAAGTGCAGTGCCAGAAAAAAGCTAAGTCTTGAAACATCATTCCATCAGACAGGTCTGGAGCTCATTTTGAACTAGCCCACAGTCCTCATGTATTTTAAAAAATTAATTGTGAAATTCCAAGTTTTACTAAAGCACCCCTTTAATTCAGCTTTTAAGAAATATGGCAACTCTTTGCTATATATAACCTGCTGTGGGCTACAAAAAGAATAAGACTTACAAGAAGATAGTTAATTACTGCAAATTTAGAGAAACAATGGGACATACTTTCTGCACACAGTTTCTTTCTCTAAAGGTAAGTTGGAACAGTTGGAACAGTTTAGCAGCATCAGGAATGTGAGAAAAATATTTATAAACTCCCACCACTTGGAGGCACGAATAGAATTATGAAGATCAGCTGCAAATCCCACCATGCACTGACCTGTCATTATCAGGGATCTGCTTTTCAGTCGTATTTAGAATGCCAGAATAAAGGATTGGAATCTTGGAAGGTCATGCAAAGGAAGGCAACCCTAAGCATATTTACTTGGAAGTTAGTCTCAAAAAATCCAGAGGACTTACTCCCAAGTAGACTTGGCCAAATAGTATTCAGAAACAGCCCACTATCTCTCCGCATATACTTACATCAGGTGCTGAAAAAAGGCTACAGCTGGGGTGATGGTGAGCAGGTCCTAGAAAGCTCGAACCCCCTTGGGTGCTGATATGCCTTTGCCCAAAATTTACACAGTGCTTTATCAGTTGACAAGAAATCACTCATCAGCAACAGAGTCATGGCATCATCTGCACAGAATAAGGGCTCATATAGATCAACATATGATGAGCTATAATGCGGACCATTTTTCTTTCTTATACGTATTATGCAGATTGTCTCCTCCACGTGCCATTTCCTTCCCACACTGGGAGGATGGGAAAAAAAGAGGCTCAGTCACTGCAGACAAGGCTAGATCCAGCCATTTCCCTGATAATGGAAAGCAGTTGGTGACTGCTTTTATTATTCCACCATTGACTTCCTTTAGCTTCCTGATGCACGAACCTGTCATTTAGAGTACTCTCTCCCCTTCTGATAAGTGTTTGTTAGAAGTCTCATTCACTATCTCTTTCTATGTAGCTTTCCACAACTCTCCCTCTCTCTATGTTAATCCTCATTTACAGCAATTAATCTTGAAGAATAGCCCTATAGCAATCAGCTGGTATTTCTCATGCGAAGAAGTGCTCATCAGTGTGGGTAAGGAAGCGAGCTGCTTTCAGAATGAATTTGGCGACACTCGAAGAATCAGTTGACTCCAAGGCAGTGATTTGGAAAGGCGGGGAGCCTGTTCTGATTATGCCACCTTCCAAGTATTCCTCGTCCGCTGGGTTACCTTTTAGGGTTCTTTCCATCTTCGCATATCATAAAGATGCCAAAATCTGACCTCCAATTTCCCAGGCATTTTCTTTCCTCTTGAAAGAGGCTTTTGATTTTCTACTTCATTTTGAGGGGGCTTTGACATTTTTTTTTGGGGGGGGGTCGGTTTTTGAACTCATTTTGCAAGATTCTAGCAGTGTTGGCTGTCCTCCACTGCATTTCTCCCCATCACACTTCAAAATCTGAAAAAGGCCCCTAGGGGAGGTCCTTTAGGAAGTGTGGGAAACGAGAGACGACTCTGAGTGTTGGAGAGACAGTCAAAGAACATTTATACAAACATCCCTTGACTATTTTATAACCAAGGAAAGGGTCCAGGACAATTTCACGAACTTTTGCTTCACTATTGAAAAAAAATACTTTTTATTAAATTGCGTAAGAACAAGTTAAGAGAGCCAGTGTGATGGAGTGGTTAAGTCATCAGGCTAGAAACTGGGAGACCATGAGTCCAAGTCCCGCCTGAGGCACAAAGCCAGCTGGGTGACCCTGGGCCAGTCCCTCTCTCTCAGCCCTAGGAAGGAGGCAATGGCAAATCACTTCTGAAAAACCTTGCCAAGAAAACTGCAGGGACTTGTCCAGGCAGTCGCCAGGAGTCAACACTGACTTGAAGGTATCAAACAACAACAACAACAAGAAGTTAAAATTAAATGATACTTTTTTTCCACACAGCATTAATTTATGTTCAGTTTTCCTCCTTTTGTTATATATCCATCCAGATTATTCATTTGTGTTAACTTTTAATCATGATCTATATTTTATTTCTGATTGTATTCCTCCTCCTCCTCCTCCTCCTCCTCCTCCTCCTCCTCCTCCTCCTCCTCCTCCTCCTCCTCCTCCTCCTCCTCCTCCAACACATTCTTAACCTCGGGCTCAGTGATGAGTTCCTCTCTGTCAATCCTAGCACTGTTTAACAGACTGAACAATCCCTAACCAGTTTGTTCCCAAATCATCATTTATCTATATCATTTCTGCCACTGACTTCTTTAGTCCAGTGTACAAGGGTTACTTGAAGTTATGGATCAGTTTAAATAGATAGCCTTCAAGTACATCCCAAAGTTATCTCTGTCTCTCTCTCTGTTTCTATCTTTTATCATTTCTATCCATCTGTACTTATATGGGAAAGAGGTTTCCTTAGATAGGCATACACAGATTCCATATCCTTGTAAACTACAAGGTAAAGGCTTCCTTAAAAAAACAAACAGAAAAATGCCTAATAACTCCTGCATCAGGGAAGGGAGTGTCCATGGGGTGTGGTCCAAAAAGTTAAGATGGTGACCACAATAGTGCTATCAAAACTCCACCTGTTTTTTTTTAAATGTGGGCAGAGGTTCAACCACACCGTTGTGGCCTCCATCTTGACTTTTTTAACCATACCCTATGCCCACCCCTGCCTACCTATTAGGATTCCAGTGAGTAGGCTAACCTTAATCCTTAGAAAAAGTTGTAAAGTGCACAGCTCTATATGAACTGTTATGAGATTGGGGTTAGTTTTAATTCATGATGGCAAGGAGAGAGAGAGAGAGAGGGGGGGGAGGGAGGGAGGCTGACAGAGAAAATAATTGTGTGGAATAGGATTGCAAAAAGATTCACATAATCAGAATGCTTTCCCCCCCACCCCAGAAAGTTTTCTAACACACCAGAAGAGCTAGGTCTTGACCCGCCCCCCCTCAAAAGATAGTAGTGAACATTTGGCCTATCCCTAATTGAAACACATCCAAATACTTTCAGAAAGTAGTGAAATTATGTCCCACTGTGCTTCTCTGCCTTCTACAGAAATGAGAGCGTAAGTACTTATGTCAGTAGAGACCAGTTTTTATAAAGATGAGAAATTCTTCCCCCCCCCCTTTTTCTTTCCATAAGGAAAGCTTCAGAGAAAGAGCACAAAATGTTACTTGCTCTAGTCCACTGTTCATCACAGCCTGGAATGATCTCTTTGTATAATGGCTGTATTCCTTTCATACAGTTGGGAAATGGAACAGGGAGGCATCTTTGTCTGAATGCTCCCGATTCACTTTGCTGTTGAACAGGTTTGACACTCTCCAGCTTCCTGAAGTTCTTAGCAGCCGTTGATTTCAGCAAGAATTGTTTGCAACACAGAACTCCATCTGAGGGAAAATGGAACCGAGGGAAGTGTCATTTCTTCCCTCCGCCCCCCTTTGCATCCTGAAAGGAAAGATTGTGAATTGATTGTTCTCAAATTGCTGGCAATTTGGTAGGCAATTTTCTATAAAACTGTTAAATACCTAAAAAAAGAAAAAGAAAAAGAAAGGAATTGAACACAAGCATTAAGGAAAAGGCATGTATATTTCAATAAATAAATTACAGTTATTTACTTGTTTCCTTTCTTCCTGGTACTAAAGGCCTGTTCAGATAGTTCTCATCTGAGGCACATCGCTTGCCTGCTGCCAATTCCTGACTGGCCAATGCTTCTCAGCACAAGGTTTTCCACCAGTTCACATTACTGGCTTAGGCATGGAAAGCAATTGAGGGACTTAAGGCCAGCCACTGTTTCTCAGTCCAAGAAAGGAGGCAATAGCAAACCAATCCTGAAAATGTTGCCTAGTAAACTCCATGGACTGACTGACTGATTCAAAGAGGGGAAAAAAAAAAAACCAAACCAAACATCCTATGACTGGATCTTCTGTTTTTTGTTTAACATTAAACTGTATTAAAGAAACTAATCGTGCCTGGTGCATTCTCTGTCTCATCTCTCTGTGTGTATATGTGGATATAGAAGGTTACCAAACTGTATTAATAATGGAACTGGTTATATGGGGAATGGAATACAGGTAGACACAACTAGACACAACACACATGTTGTTAACTGAACCATGGTTTATTGAATTAATCCAAATTTCTGGGTTTGTATTATATACTGAACCATAAACTAATTACACAGGCTGGATTTTCACAACATGGTTAGGCTGAAATGTAGATTGGTTAGTTAGTGTTCTGTGTTACATGCCAAAACAGGCACAGGGATAATACAGTATACAAAAGGGTGATTCAGTGTATCCTAAGTCCAGTCAATGCAATTCCTTTGTATTATGCAAATTAATATATTTAAAACAGATATGCAAATATTCACATTTCATTCTGGATACAAATGTTTGTGTGGCTATGTGAGTTTGAATATATATATATATATATATATATATATATATACACACACACACACACACACACATACATACAGTACATACACACTATATATATCAGAGCTTTCCAAACTGTGTGTAGCGACACAAAAGTGTGTCGCCACACACAGCGTGGTGTGTCGCCACACCACCCGGAAGCGGTGGCGCGTGCGTGCACGGCGGCAGCGGCAGCCGCTGCCGTCGCCACTGTGCACACACGCGCCGCCGCACGCCCCCCGTGCCGCCACTGTGCGTGCGCGCGCCACCGCATGCCCCCCGCGCCGCCGCCGTGCGCGCCACCGCACGTCCCCCACGCTGCCGCCATGCACGCGCGCGCCACCGCACGCCCCCCTGCGCCGCCGTGCACGTGCACCCCCCCGTGCTGCCGCCACGCGCACGCGTGCCACCGCCGCACTGCCGCCGCCACTGGTGTGTCGCCAGCGGCGGCACTTTGGAAAGCCCTGATTATATAGATAGATAGATAGATATAGATATAGATATAGATATAGATATAGATATAGATATAGATATAGATATAGAGAAAGCAAATTTGTACTATGTATGCATGTGTGTATACACACTCACACATGTAGTAGAAATTTGTCTTTTACATACACATGTTTGTATGCAAACAAAAATCTCTAAATATGTGGTTTTCCAATGAAAGTGATGTGGCAATTGTATGTCGGTCTTAGCATATACTCAGTCTCTGCTGCTCCTGGCGCTTAGTTTTCATAGGTTTTGAAGACTTGTAAAAACAGCTGTCAGAGAAGAAGAAAGTCACAAAAGACAAATGGTTGTTGTGGGTTTTCCGGGCTGTGTGGCCGTGTTCTGGCAGTTTTGGTTCCTAACATTTCGCCAGTCGCTGTGGCTGGCATCTTCAGAGGACAGGAGCACAGCTAGAAGATTCTCTCTGTGCCCAAGTGGAGTGTGTGTGTGTTCCTGCTGGTGTTTATAGCTGCTGAGAGGGTGTGTGTCTTCTGTGGGTCATTTACAAGAGATTAGGAGAGGGTTTATTGTGGTGATTAGGGGGTGTGGTGCTGTCGTGTGTGGGATTAGCACATCTATTGTGTGAGTCATTTGTATATTTCTGTGATTGAGTAGAGTTCATTGACCTTTTGCAAGCTGTGTTTTTCAGGACTGGCAGCCATGGTTTGCTGATCTTTAAGCTTTCTTCTTTTTTATTGAAACTGTGTTGGTGTTTATGTATTTCAATGGCTTCCCTGTATAGTCTAACATAGTGGCTGTTGGTGTTGTCCAGTATTTCTGTGTTTTCAAATAAGATTTGGTGACCAGTTTGTTTGAGAGCATGTTCAGCTATTGCAGATTTTTCAGGTTGCTGTAGTCTGCAGTGTCTTTCATGTTCTTTTATCCTGGTGTGGATGCTACGTTTTGTGGTCCCAATGTATACTTGTCCACAGCTGCAGGGTATGCGGTAAACTCCTGCAGTGGTGAGGAGGTTCCTTTTGTCTTTTGCTGATTTTAACTTTTGTTCTATTTTTCTGGTGGGTTTGAAGACTGTTTGGAGGTTATGTTTTTTCATTAGTTTTTCCATGCAGTCCGTGACTCCTTTAATGTAGGGCAGAAATATTTTGCTTGTGGGGGGCTGTTTTTCTTCAGTTGAGTGCTGTTTTTTCGGTTTGATAGCTCTCCTGATTTCATTCTTGGAGTAGCCATTCGCCTGTAGGGACCAATCCAAATGGTTGAGTTCAGAATTGAGAAATAGAGCTTCACAGTTCTGATTTGCGTGATCCACTAGTGTTTTGATGATGCCTCTTTTTTTTTGTGGGTGGTGATTGGAATTTTTATGTAGATACCGGTCTGTGTGGGTGGGTTTTCTGTAGATTTTGTGTCCTAATTGCAGGTCCAGTTTGCGTATGACCATGACATCTAAAAATGGTAGTTTGCCTTCCATTTCTTTTTCCATGGTGAATTGTATATTCGGGTTCATTCCGGCCATGAAAGCCTTCAACTATACAAAAGACAAATGGCAATGCAATTTTGAGCTAGAAAACTTGTGTCTCACAATGTTTATCTTAGGCTTGATGTAATTTTATTATTGAGGGTGGGCACTGTCAGTAATGCTGGCCAAAGGACTACATTCTCTCTCTCTCTCTCTCTCTCTCTCTCTCTCTCTATCTATCTATCTATCTATCTATCTATCTCGTGCTTTTCCATTTCAAAGATTAGGTGATTCTAGAACAGAGATGGATCACATGCAGTCCCCCCAGATCATGAATTGTGACCCACAAAGAACTCAGATCATGCTACCAAGATTTGGTGGAAAAATGACCAATTTTCAGGAGCAAGGTTTTGTATTAAAAATGGGGCCTTAAGGATAGAAACAGGTGTGGTGATATTTTATGTGGCACAATAAATCCATTGCCACCTTTAAATCCTTACATCCTCTAAAAAAAAATCAGCCTTGCTCTTCCTAATGATGTTGGTGTATCTACAGAAACCCGCCCCCTGATGTCTGAAAATAATAGTATTAAAAAGTGGGGGCCCTGGCTATTAAACAGTTGTACTTGTATTCTATTCTAGAACTGTGCAAATGATTTGGGGGATGATACTTTAACAGAGTGAAGTTAAGGTAATTTTTCTTTCCTAAAAACCATTGGAGCTGCATTCCTGTGTTCAAGGATCCCAAGAAAGACATTTATTTATTTATTTATTAATTTATTTATTTATTTATTTATTTTTCAAATTTATTCCCCGCCCATCTCCCATGCAAGGGACTCTGGGCGGGTTACAATAAATAAAAATTTAAAAACTATACAAAATATCTAAAAACACAAACAAAACATAATAAAATAAAATCCAGGATGGGCTTGGACCCGCAGAATAGATAGTGGAGCTATGGGGCCAGCCAACCCCAGGAGGCACTACCACCTCCGTCGTCCCAGGCCAGGTGGCAGAGCCAGGTCTTAAGGGCCTTCCGAAAGGCCAGGAGGGAGGGGGCCAGTCTCACCTCCGGGGGCAGAATATTCCACAAGGCGGGCGCTATCGCAGAGAAGGCACGCCTCCTGGACTCCGCTAGATGGAATTCTCTTGTTGAGGGGGTCCGAAGCATGCCCTCTCTGCATGCACGGGTGGGGCGGGTCGACGTTATCGGGACGAGACGGTCCCTCAGGTACCCTGGTCCTATGCCATGTAGGGCTTTAAAGGTAATCACCAACACCTTGAATTGGACCCGGAAGCAAACTGGCACCCAGTGCAGCTCGTGTAGCAGAGGTGTTACATGTGCTGATCTTCTGGCACTCATAACTGCTCGCGCCGCTGCATTCTGCACCAGCTGAAGCTTCCGGATACTCTTCAAGGGTAGCCCCATGTAGAGCGCATTACAATAGTCTATACAGGAGATGACAAGGGTGTGAGTGACTGTTTGGAGGGCCTCCCGATCCAGGAAAGGGCGTTACTGGCGCACAATCCGTAGCTGTGCAAAGGCCCTCCTGGCCACGACTGCCACCTGCTCTTCGAGCAGGAGTCGCGAGTCCAGGAGGACCCCCAGATTCCACACTGGATCCGAGTGGGGGAGTGCAACCCCCCCCCCAGAACCAAAGATGACAACTTCCTGGATCCAGGGGGGCCATCAATCCACAGCCACTCCGTCTTACCAGGGTTCAGTTGAAGCCTGTTGTTCCCCATCCAGACCCCCACAGCCTCCAGGCACTGAGATAAGGCATTGACCGCATCACTTACTGCACCCGGGACAGAGATGTATAACTGGGTATCATCAGCATATTGGTGATACCTCATCCCGTGGTGACGGATGATCTCGCCCAGTGGCTTCATGTAGATGTTAAATAGGAGTGGAGAGAGAACCGACCCCTGCGGCACCCCACAAGTCAGGGGTCGTGGGTCAGCCCTCTCCTCCCCTATCAACACCGACTGGGAACGGCCCTGGAGAAAGGAGGCGAACCAGCGCAAAACCACGCCGCCCGCCCCCAACTCCTCGAGCCGCCCCAAAAGTATACCGTGGTCGACGGTGTCGAAAGCCGCTGAGAGATCTAAGAGAGCAAGGATGGACGCACTCCCTCCATCCCGCTCTCGCCAGAGATCATCCATAAGTGCGACCAATGTGGTCTCCGTCCCATATCCCGGCCTGAAACCTGACTGGAAGGGGTCCAGATAATCCGTTTCTTCCAGAATCCTCTGGAGTTGCAACGCCACCACCTTCTCAACCACCTTTCCTAAAAAGGGAAGGTGGGAGACTGGGCGAAAATTGCCCAGGATTGTAGGGTCCAGGGAAGGTTTCTTGAGGAGGGGGTGCACCAGCGCCTCCTTAAAGGCAGCCGGGAACACCCCCTCACTCAAGGACGAATTAATCATTGCCTGGACCCAGCCACATGTCACCTCACTAGCTGATTTCACCAGCCAGGAGGGACATGGGTCAAGCTGGCATGTGGTGGCGTTTACAATCCGGAGGATTGTAAACTGTTACAAGCACACGGCATCACCGTAGCACACAAACCAACCAAAACCCTTCAGAACATTGTAAGTAAACCAAAAGACCCAGTAGCCCAAGAAGAAAAAACAGGAGTTATCTACAACATATAGTGTAAGGACTGTAACAGCCACTATGTAGGACAGACTGGCAGAAGACTAGCAGAACGCATCCATGAACACCAACTAGCAGTCAGAAGACATGATGAAAACTCCTTAATCTCACAACACATGGACTGACTCAACCATACTTTCAACTGGGAAACTGTGAGCATCTTAAACCAAGCCAAATCCAAAAATGCTAGAGAATTCCTGGAAGCTTGGCACTCAGACAAAGCAGCCATCAACAGACACATAGAGGTAAACAACATTTACATACCATTCATAAGAGACAATAGAAAAGCCAGAAGACCAGAACACTTCTTTGCCAGCAATCAACAACAAGATATGCAAAGATTAACAGCAAGATTAGCAGCAGAGGAGCAATCAAACAACACAATAGACCCTAATCAAGGAACTATTAACTCAGTCAATCAACCAAGCAGCAAACAACAGCCCAATCAAGGTACTACCAAGGAGAGTACAACACCCCCACCAACACAAGCAGGACAAGCCAGGGTATATAAACAGAGAGCAAGTTCCACTCCCTTTTCGCACTGAAGATGTTTCCTAGCCTGGCAATGAAACGTCTGCAAGAAAACAACAAGGCTCAGAGAGCACCATGGACTCCACAATGATAGGCCTTGCCAATGAGCTACCCAAGAGGCAATTGTGAAGTTGGATTCTACCATCTTACTCCATCAGCATATATAGTCCAGACTTGACACCATGCAACTTCCACCTTTTCCCAAAATTAAATACAGTAAATACTTTTGTGGGCATTTCTTTGACTCAAATGAGGAGGTAGAAAGGACTGTCAGGACATGGTTGAAGCTACAAAGTAGGGAGTTCTTTCATAATGGCTTTAAGAAGCTTGTCCTTCATTCACAGAAGTGTAGAGTGAATGGTGGTGATTATGTGGTGCAGTAAATCCAGTTAACAAAATAACTCATTTCAAGGATGCTTTTCCTATCCCTATTTAAACTAAAGTTATGGAAATGGAAGCACTAGTTTTAATCCAACTCTCATAATTTGAGGGCTACAGGTTGGGAACCCTTCTCTGGTACCAAATTAAATCTGATCCAGATTTAAAATCCAGGCATTTAAAAGGGAGTTGTTTGAGCTGCTCTCAATTCTTATTGTTATGTTTTATCAATTTTACTGTATTTGTATATATATGACAATTTGTAGATTATGGATACATTGGTATCCATAAGAACGAAGGGTGGTTTATAAATCATCTTAACAATAAGACATCCTCCCCCGCAATGGACATCCACAAACAAAATTGTTCTGTCATTAGGGACAAAACAAGGCTTGAGGAAACCTTCAACTGTTCATGTCTCCACTTTATTTTTGGCCTTCTACCATTTGGACTGAGCTTTTGGACAGATATGCAGTATCAAGGTGCTTCCCTCTTCTTACTAAAGCAACTACAGTACTGTTGGTTGAACCACATTTGTCCTTTGTGCAAAATGACTTTTACATTCTTTGGTCCACATAGCAAGCATAGTCCAAGGATAGGTTTGTGTCCCCCCCCTTTTTTTCTATTGTAAAATGCTGCATAATAATAGAGACAATTATTTCGATCATTTCCGTTAGAATTTTAGCAAGGATACCCAATGGAGATTGCTTTGGTTTGGTAGATAAATCCCAGGAGGAAATTGATCTCTTGGCTGCTTTCAGTACCAGCAACTGCCCCCCCCCCCAGTACTGGGTTACCTGAAATAGGTGGGTCTTATCTTAGGAACACTGTACCAGAGTGATACCAGTCCTTCTTATTGTGTTGAACTACAGCCACCTAGCACAATGACATCCCTATGGTGTTCTACATATTTTTAAGGTACACCTGACATTGCTGGGAGAATTAATTCAGAGCTTCGGAGTCAGGTGATGGCATTAAAAATTAAGTACGTTAGGAGAACCAAGGAGTGGGTTTTCCTTAAAAAAATGAAAGCCAATTTACTTCAGATTGTTATTCTCTGTGTGTAACTTCAAATTCTTTGCTCAGGAAGCATACGTATGTATAAGTTAAAAAGAATAGGAAAAAAATTACAAACGAACAAACATTTAGTTTGTCATTGGGCCGCATCCCAAAATTGCCCACAGCTCAGAGGTTAAACCAAGGCATCCCTGATTAGATTAGATTGAATTAGTATTAGCTATAAAAATCAGTAACCAACCAACTAACCAAACATAAAATATTGGGAAATGTGAGGGGGGATGGAGTTGTTAGAAATCAATTATTTCAGGTTTTGGTTTTGTTTGCTTTTTATTTGGAAACGAGGGGGGGGGGGAAATGAAAGAAATTGGATCAAGCAAAAACTTTGCACTCAACCGTCCAACAACAATCATTAGATGCCATGAGTTAAGGGATGGCAGATTTATGAGCATTACTCGTTACCTTAGGCCTGTCATATTTTTCCCCACCTTTATGTTAGTTAATTGCACAGTAACATAAATTAACTTTGGAACACAGAAAAAAAATTGGGAACTTTATTTATGAATTTCTTGGATTTCTTTACCTCAAGCCAAACAACTAAATTGCTACTTAGCATAAATTATTTATTGGCCCAGGCTCGATACCATCCAACACCAGCCCCTGGAGGTATGGGAGATATAAAAGATTTAAAGCTTCTGCACAACCGCGTTGGTGCAGCAGCCGTGTTAGGCTTCTCTCCAGAAGGGTCCACTTTATTTTCTTATAAAAAAAGGGAGCCTAAATTTCAGAGGAAGGCAGGGTAGGCCAGAGCACCTTGTGTGTATCATTTATTCCCCCTTTTATGCAAGATCCTTGTGTCACCTTCTTGCAGTGATTGTGTTGAAAATTATTCTCATTTATTTCACATGGAATACTAGTCAGATCCTACCAGAGCCAATGGCAATTCTGACTCCAGCTGACACAATACAGAATGGACCATTAGCAAGAATTTCCTTTGTTTGTTGTCCTTTGTTTGCTGAAAGCTGGCCGGGTACAGTGGATAGAATGTTGAATTTAGACTCCAGAAGTCCATATTCAAATTCTTAGCCATGGAGCTGAGGCTGACTAACTTTGAACTAGTCACTGTACTTCAGCCTAACATACCTTACAGAGAAGTGAAGGTAAAAGTCAGTGGGTGAAGGAAGAAGATATATCAATATAATCCTGAGCAGCATAGAGGAAGAACAGGAAGTAAACACCACTTAATAAAAAGCACTAAATTAAAAAAAATGTAAATGCATAAATACAATGTAATAATAAAAATCCAATGCATTGTGCCTTTTAATTGTGCAACTTAGAAAAAAAATGCAAAAATATGATTTAGGGATTATACGCAGTCACTGTGTGGACAGAGTTGCCACTTATAGGAGAAAGTCTAGCAAAAAAAATCACTTATTTTAAGTTAAATATGGTATTGTTGTTATTATTTCTGTCAGCATTTTTTTCCTTTTTCAATGACTGTACCAAAAGCCATACTTAAATATGCTTATTTCTAAATGGACTTTCTTTGCATTGTTGATACATTTATTCAAATAAGAACTTTTGAGAATTTTGAAAGCCAGTGGATAGCTAAGTTCTGATTTACACATCTGCTCAAGAGATGTAGATCTGGCCAGTTTATATCAACTATGATTTCTTCAAATATCCCTATCATAAACTAACATTCTAGACCCATTTTAATTAAGAATTTGAATTAGCATTTCAGATAATGTAGAGCCAATTTGGTGTAGTGGTCAAGGCACCAGGCTAGAAACCGGGAGACAGTGAGTTCTAGTCCCACCTTAGGCACAAAGCCAGCTGGGTGACCTTGGGCCTGTCATATACTCTCAGCCCTAAGAAGACGACAATGGCAAATCACTTCTAAAACTTTGCCAAGAAAACTGCAGGGACTTGTTCAGGCAGTCGCCAGGAGTCAACACTGACTCAAAGGCACCCCCCCAAAAAAAGATGCTTGAGAGGAAGATAGGCAGATATGTAGACAGACAGACAGATAAACAGTTTCAAAGACTAGGTCAGCTCTTATTTTTTTGGTAGGGGATATAACATTAAGTGCATGTGTGTAGTGAATCTACCATTGCCATGGCCAAACTGATAAAAAAAACCTAGTCATCAGGAAAATTGGAGGCATCGTGTTTCCTCTAAGAAAAGAAACTTGCATAGATATAAATGTACACAGCCGTAAAACATAGTCTATGTCAATTCATCTTTATTCAGATGAGGCAAGATTCTTTTTCTTTGCTCTTGTATGCTAAGAATTACCGAGAATTCCTGTGCTGTTGTAAGCAGTAAGGTATAATTACAGATGACTATAGCAACTGCATTTTTATAATAAGAGTAATACATCAGGCTCTTACTGAAATAAAAACCTTATTTTAATTGTGATGAAGGTTTACCTAAAATTATTATTTTCCCTGACCGAACACTTTAGAAAATGAAGAGGTACAAAACTCATTAATGACTTGGGCACTTTTAGATCAGAAACTGAAGATTGTTTTCCTATTAAAGTAGGTGTGGGCTATGCAGGGGCTGACCCATCTTCCTGTCTATCACAGGAGTAAACACCAGACAGAAAAGAGACCACCAAGCCATCAGGAAGCAATATGAAACCCCAACCTCCAAAACATGTGCTTACCATCTCTCACTCAAGTAGAACTGAAAGATAATGCTGACAAAACAGGATAAAATAATGGGATAAAGAAAATAATAGAAGCAGGGTAAGTCATAGGAAAAGGAATTTCAGGTACATGAGGCAGCCAAAGAAAAAGGATGAATATAAACAATAGCCAAAAGGATAAAAGTTTAACAGTGGGCATATTCACATAAGGCATAATTAAAAAAAATTTTTTTTGCACATGCTCAGTTAAAGGGGAAAAAAAACTTGTACTAAATATTAGGTCTTCCCCAACCTGATTACCCCAACACTTCTCCAAATTCCCAGCCAGCATTTGTCTCATGTTCTCATACAGAATGCACTCTACATACAGTAAATTTGTTAATTATAACTTTGCTCACTGTTGCTAATGAAAGTTTTGTAGTATAGGAAGCCCATTATATCATCACAATATGTATCAACATCCGACACTTGCCTTTGACTTCAGGAGGGTGACAAAATAATGATGATGCAAAGTTCTCTAGAAGGACATCTTGTTTAATATTGTGATTATATCTGACATGTCGCTGGCATGTACCATCTTATTTCGAATTTTGTGAAAATAATATTTATTCTATGGCAGAAGGAAACCCACCCATGCAGAATAAATAACACCTTCTCGGTGAAAGCTTATAATTAGCTGAAGCCCAAGAAATGATAAACATCTTATCTCGTTGAAACTTTCCTTCATGGGATTCTTTTTAGAAAGCTTTATTAATTTTTTCAACATACACATAAAATACATAAAAACTAAAAAGAATGAAACAAAGAATACTACAAGAAAAAAGAAAACTAAAAAAGTGCGAAAATACAGAAAAGACTATTATGGTGGCTTCCAACTTTCTATAACAAAGATATATATATATATATATATATATATATATATATATATATATATATATCATTATCAATCTCTTATTCTAATTTAAACTAAGATAAACATTATTTCTATAAAGCATTTCCATCTTTATATGACATTCTCCTCTAAAACAAACTATCTCTCCCTCCTTAAAAAATAAAAAACCTTTTCTAACATAATTATTCGCCTGACAAGCAAATACTCAAATATTATCCTACTTCACTAAATTTTACTCCTCAATGCCTACTAAAATACCAAAAAAACCATTTATCTACATTTGGTTAATGTCCTTTTACCCAAGGTAAAATCATTATCCCCAAAACAAAAACATCAGACTAAAAGGCTGTTGTGGGTCTTCCGGGCTGTGTGGCCGTGTTCTGGAAGTTGTGGTTCCTAACGTTTCGCCAGCATCTGTGGCCAGCATCTTCAGAGGGCAGGAGCACAGATAGAAGCAAAATCTCTGTGCCCAGGTAGAGTGGCAATGTTCTATTTATAGAGCTAAATTATAGGAGATTAGGTGGGGTTTTTTTTTTTTGTTGTGTTGAAATGTTAACGAGTGGCTGATGAGCGTGATTAGCATGTTCATTGTGAGAAGTATTCCCATGTCCTGGTGGTTGGACTGAGTTCGTTGACCTTTTGCAGGCTGTGTTTTTCAGGACTGGTAGCCAGGTTTTGCTAATTTTTAAACTTTCTTCTTTTTTATTGTAACTGTGCTGGTGTTTGTGAATTTCAATGGCTTCTCTGTATAATCTGGTGTAGTGGCTTTTGGTGTTGTCCAGTATTTCTGTGTTTTCAAATAGGATTTTGTGTCCCGTTTGCTTGAGAGCATGTTCAGCTACTGAAGATTTTTCCGGTTGCTGTAGTCTGCAGTGTCTTTCATGTTCTTTTATCCTGGTGTGAATGCTTCGTTTTGTGGTTCCGATGTATACTTGTCCACAGCTGCATGGTATGCGGTATACTCCTGCAGCGGTGCGGGGGTCCCTTTTGTCTTTTGCTGATTTTAGCATTTGTTGTATTTTTCTGGTGGGTCTGAAGACTGTTTGAAAGTTGTGTTTTTCCATCAGTTTTCCCATGCGGTCAGTGACTCCTTTGATGTAGGGCAGGAATACTTTGTTTGTGGGGGGCTGTTTTTCTTCAGTTGGATATTGTTTTCTTGGTTTGATGGCTCTTTTTATTTCATTCTTGGAATAGCCATTTGCCTGTAGGACCCAATTCAGATGGTTAAGTTCATTGTTGAGAAATTGGGTTTCACAGTTTCGATTAGCACGATCCACCAAGGTTTTGATCATGCCTCTCTTTTGTCGTGGGTGGTGATTGGAATTTTTGTGTAGATATCGGTCCGTATGGGTGGGTTTTCTGTATACTTTGTGTCCTAGTTTGAGGTCCGGATTGCGTATGACCAGCGTATCTAAAAATGGAAGTTTGCCATCAGTTTCTTTTTCCATAGTGAATTGTATATTGGGGTGGATGCCGTTTAGGTGGTCCAGAAATTTCTCCAGTTCTTCTTCAGTATGACTCCAAATTGCGAAGGTGTCATCCACGAACCGGAACCAGACTGTTGGTGTAATGGGTGCTGATTCCAAAGCCTGTTTTTCAAAGTGTTCCATGTAAAAGTTTGCTATGACTGGGCTCAGGGGGCTTCCCATGGCAATGCCATCCATCTGTTCGTAGAACTCATTCTCCCATTGAAAGTAACTAGTTGTTAGGCAGTGTTGAAATAAAGCTGTAATGTCTTCTGGGAAGATTTGCTTGATGAGTGCCAGGGTGTCCCTTACTGGCACCTTGGTAAACAGGGAGACCACGTCAAAGCTGACCAGTTTGTCCGTGTGGTTGAGTTTTAGGGTGCTGATTTTGTTGATGAAGTGTCCTGAGTCTTTGATGTGGGATGGAGTCTGTCCGATGTGGGTCTGTAAACCCACAGCCCCCTGAGCCCAGTCATAGCAAACTTTTACATGGAACACTTTGAAAAACAGGCTTTGGAATCTGCACCCATTACACCAACAGTCTGGTTCCGGTTCGTGGATGACACCTTCGCAATTTGGAGTCATACTGAAGAAGAACTGGAGAACTTTCTGGACCACCTAAACGGCATCCACCCCAATATACAATTCACTATGGAAAAAGAAACTGATGGCAAACTTCCATTTTTAGATACACTGGTCATACGCAATCCGGACCTCAAACTAGGACACAAAGTATACAGAAAACCCACCCATACGGACCGATATCTATACAAAAATTCCAATCACCACCCACGACAAAAGGGAGGCATGATCAAAACCTTGGTGGATCGTGCTAATCGAAACTGTGAAACCCAATTTCTCAACAATGAACTTATCCATCTGAATTGGGTCCTACAGGCAAATGGCTATTCCAAGAATGAAATAAAAAGAGCCATCAAACCAAGAAAACAACATCCAACTGAAGAAAAACAGCCCCCCACAAACAAAGTATTCCTGCCCTACATCAAAGGAGTCACTGACCGCATGGGAAAACTGATGGAAAAACACAACTTTCAAACAGTCTTCAGACCCACCAGAAAAATACAACAAATGCTAAAATCAGCAAAAGACAAAAGGGACCCCCGCACCGCTGCAGGAGTATACCGCATACCATGCAGCTGTGGACAAGTATACATCGGAACCACAAAACGAAGCATTCACACCAGGATAAAAGAACATGAAAGACACTGCAGACTACAGCAACCGGAAAAATCTTCAGTAGCTGAACATGCTCTCAAGCAAACGGGACACAAAATCCTATTTGAAAACACAGAAATACTGGACAACACCAAAAGCCACTACACCAGATTATACAGAGAAGCCATTGAAATTCACAAACACCAGCACAGTTACAATAAAAAAGAAGAAAGTTTAAAAATTAGCAAAACCTGGCTACCAGTCCTGAAAAACACAGCCTGCAAAAGGTCAACGAACTCAGTCCAACCACCAGGACATGGGAATACTTCTCACAATGAACATGCTAATCACGCTCATCAGCCACTCGTTAACATTTCAACACAACAAAAAAAAAAAAAAACCCCACCTAATTTCCTATAATTTAGCTCTATAAATAGAACATTGCCACTCTACCTGGGCACAGAGATTTTGCTTCTATCTGTGCTCCTGCCCTCTGAAGATGCTGGCCACAGATGCTGGCGAAACGTTAGGAACCACAACTTCCAGAACACGGCCACACAGCCCGGAAGACCCACAACAGCCATTGAACTCCGGCCGTGAAAGCCTTCGACAATACATCAGACTAAACCTTTAAGAGACCATCCTGATAAACACATTTAAACAATTATCCGACTTCAAAACAGACTAAGGCATTTACATACTGTATCTCAGTATTACACACAAAGCTTTCCTCTTACAAGTCTCAAATTCAGCAGCCAGCCTTGATTCTTGGTCTCGATTTTCCAGGAACACAGCCAATCATATCTCTCCCTTTGCGCCCAAAACTCTTCTTTCTTCAGAATCAAAGTTAACTCTCCACAGTCCAATTTTTCTCCCTTCACTTTTTGACTTGGAAACGTTAATCCTCATTTTCTTCTTTAAAGAAGGAGCACTACTCTCAAAGTAGTTTTCACCCTTGTCTTCTTTTTCAAGTTGTTGGTAGGCTTTAGACTCCACAAGTTCTAAGAGACAATCTAGGGCTTGGGTGACATCAAGATAGAATTCTTTAAAGATCGCTTTCATTTCTTCCATGTCTCCCCACAGTGTGTTATCAGGAGAAAAAAGATGTAAACAAGAGCCGTTCTCACAGGAAAGCAGAGGCAGATAGCTCAAAATTCAACTCTGCAGATTCAACCAAGTAGATAAATCTTTTATAATCCTTAAAACATTAAAAAAATGGCAATAAAACAGCAAAAATCTTTAAATCCCAATATTAGAATTTAAATATTAAAAAAAGCTAACTTTCCAAATTAATAAATTCCAAAAACAATGAAAATCACCAAGAGCTTTGCATTTCTTTGTTGCAAAAGGCCTCTCTTCAGTAACAAATAAACAACAACAACAAAAAACCTTGGTGTTTTAGAAATGGGGTGGCAAGATTTAGTGTCCATTTTATGGCTTGGGTGCAGCCCCTAACTTGATGACATCCACACCTCCCAGCATTCTCAATCATGGATTCATCACAGGGACTCCATTCCGCGACCCCCCACCCAAGAAAATGCTGTCCAGAGAACAAAAGGGATGACTTCCTGGATTCTCCTTACCCAGATAATTCTTCAGGCTGCAGGGACCCAGCCTGTGCCCAGAAATGCTGCGCCGTTGGCGCTGCTTAAAAAAGCAGTACCGTTCAGTCTGCCATTCCCCACAGGAAGCCTCTTCCTTCATGGGATTTTTGAATCAGAATAATTCTGAAGAGGAAAATGGATTGATTGCTTTCTTTCTTTCCTGTTAAAAATTGACAACTATTTTCTACTGTGTGGTGTGATAGAGTACATTGGAGGCTGCCTTGCAGATGGAGCCACAACATATTGTTAATGAAGCAATGGTTTCTTAAATCAAAATATTTCAATACAGCTGCGTTGCGGTCACAATATATTGACCGTGGCTCAATATGACGTACTGTTCGGATCCACTGTTAAAATTTTACCCTTGGAAGACAATCTTACTCGGCTACGAGTGATCGCCAATGACTGTTCCATTCATTGGAGATTTAACAGTTATTGGATCCACAGACCTGAATACTGTCAGATCAATTTTAAACGTTATTTAGAAATTCTGGAAAGTGGAAATGTCATTTCTGGATAACTCTTTTCTTTCCTTTTATTTTTTTTCCCATCAAAATAGAATTTGGGCATGAGATTCCAGCACACCTATGCGACGCACCTTCTGCCCTTCCTTTGGCCATTCCACCGAAAGAGAAATATACTCATGAAAAGCTGAAGAGAGAAGAAGGTAACCAAAGGATGGAGGCAAACAAAGTCGCAAGAAAACACAAAAATCACTCCTGTGAAGGAGGCAATCGGTATATTGGGTAGAACTCCAACATATGCTTTACAGTTGGAATAGTTTTCTTTCTAATACTCAGAATGCTTTCTCATGGAACTCAGTTGTCCATACATGCTTTCGGTGTGTGTATTACAGTCTCTGTGCTATCCTTGTATTTAAAAGCTAGGTGGGAAGACATGTAGATCTTTTTTTCTGGGAGTGGAGATGCCAGGGAAGCCATTCAACACCTGCTATTTTTTCCTGTCTAATGTTTCTGAATTTCTTCTTCCTTCACTAATCCTGAGAGATATAAAGGATGGAGTTTTTGCTCCTGAAAGACTCCTGTTACAGTCTTTCTACTGAACTCCATTCTCCCCAAACGCAGCAAGGACAAGAAAAGGCACCCAATCTCCCCCCATTCTCTGTTATCTTATAGGTTTCTCTGGAGTAGCAGCCTCTTTGTATGCCAATACCAATATGCAGTGGTGACCTGTGCATTTGAACCCCATTTGAACTACCACAACATGGAGCTGCTTTTGAAGACCACCCAGAAATTGCAATTGGTCCAAAGGGCAGCAGTTCATGTGTTGGTCAATCAGAGTCAGCACAAAAAAAAATAACACTTCTGCTGCTGTCACTGCATGAGGTACCCATAGTTTTTGGGTGCAATTCAAAAAGGTGGCTTTAACCTATTAAGCCATATATGGATTGGCACCCAAGGTACTCACAAAATTGCTTTTTCCATCTAAAAGTGATGCATCCAGTCTGCTCAATACATTCAACCCAGCAAAATCTTTTGGTAGTCTCTGAGTTTTATAAGGTGAAGGGGGCACGCAGGAACGGCTCTAGACATTTTGGTGCCCTAGACAAAGTCATATTCTGGCAAGCCCTATGGCTTTGCTCATCTTCCAATTTTGTCAGGAATTCCAAAAAGGTGCCCTCTTGTTTTTCTTTGAGTTTTTAAGCTTTACACTTATGATTTTCCGCCCTGGACAATTTTTTTTCTTTTCTCAGATATTTTCACCCTATTTACACAGTAAGTAATTTTAATTACATCAGCACCCATTGTTGTCATATGGCAACAATTCTGCAAAATTATATTTAACCCTCGAATGGGCGTACTGGCTCACAGAGTGCGCCACCATTACTGCTTTTCGCTTTTTAATGTTTTTTGGAAGTCTTAGTGCCCCTTAAAATTTGGCACCCCTAGGACAGTGCCTACTTGACCTTAGCCTAGAGCCAGCCCTGGGGATGAAAAATGGGTAAAACTGATTTGTTCCAGAGGTCATTCATGGACTGAGGAATGCTGCCATTTTTGCTTATTTACATTTTTATTGCACTCTGATGATTTGTTCTTATTACTTTTAAATATTAACTATTGCTTGAGCATATGTTTTATGTTTTTATTGATATAAACCACTCCCAAGATTATTGGGAAGAAGAGGAAGAATCTTTTCCATAGCCACAGCAGTAGACAGCCTATGGAACTCCTTGCCTTACCTTTTTTATATATATATACAACTAGATTATTATTCATTGATTTGCATTTTTATTGTACTTTTATAGCATTGTAGGCTCTTCTGAGTTCAATTGCAAGAGTGGGAAAATGAGGGAAATCCTATTACAAATACATATATTTCTTGATTGATCAATGCAGGAGATGTTGGGAATAACAAAAAGTACCACTTTCATAACACCCAGGCACCTTGAACACATTGCTTGTGTATGAAAGCATCTATATTGCCTATATATTCCACTGATATGGTGACCAGATGGCCCATAACCCTTCATTTGTTTCAATATATTGTTGCATCAATTCCAGATTTGGAATTATACTTCAGATTCCCTTCATTCCAATGTAGATAAAGCTCATCAAGGGTAGAATTAACAGCTTTAGTTCTTCGAATGCTAGTTGCTTTGTAGGACAGGATTTATACTGTAATCTAAAATGGCATTGGGGTCATGGAATGTTAAGTTGGGCTGACAGTACAGGGAAATGGTTAGCCCATCCCTTTGCCAGCATCATGCTCCCGTTATGAACAGGAGATTCAGTCACAGATTCAGTTTTTTTTTTCCACCTCCTCTTTGACCACTATAAAGTATTTGCCATCAGAAAGTTTTATGAACATTTGTTTTAAAACAAATCGAGCTTTAAAAAATTGTTGCCTAATTGGTTGCAGACATTTTTTCACTATTTTTAAATCTATTGCTCTATCTATTTTTTTCTCAATTAATTATTGCAGTGGCTAGTGTAAAAGAAGTTATTATGAACTTTAAACTTTTTGGATAAAAATGCTGTAAGATACATGATCCTGAGGTCTAGCAGATCCAAATTAAATAGTTTTTAATACAAGTTTTTATTTTTCCTGTTTTCCTTCCTCATTTCCTTCTCTCCACCCATCATTTGAACAAAAGATGAAACTTCATTTAGTATGATTTAACTCCAAAACCTTTTTTTCAATGGATTTGAACCTACATCCTTCAGTTGCCTTTTTTCACATGTATTACTTTGACACAAACTCAGCCTCTTAATGTACATGTGCTTAAATTACTTTCCTTCCTTCCTTTCTCTCCCCTCCCTTCTGCAACTTGAAAGTGCTATATAAATGATAAATAGTACTAGGACATGCCAGGAAAAGAGTGTTCCGTAAGAGGAAGATTACGTCGTGCTGGATGCACGTGGCTGGGGCATTTAGGTTTTATATCTTGCCTCAGATTCTTGTGTCAAGCTAGGCAAAACATTGGCCTTCCTGGGATATTACATCTCCCTCGTATTAAGCAGTGATAAATCATCCCATCATGTTTTACTGGTATTACCCACTTAACTTCCCCCTCACCTTATTCAATATCATTTTATTCAAGGCATAGGTGATGGGGGCTTCCTGTCAAGATTGTTTTCCTTGGTAGTGCTTAAGAATGGAGAGTTTGAGCCAAGGGCCAGAGAACAGAAGACCACGCCTTTCCTAAGAGCTAGGTGGTTGCAAACCACATGGGAGCTCCTAAGTGGAAGAGTGAAATATATTTAAATTAAAACAGTGATTTAGAACGTGTGGGCTTTCAAGTTGACTAGGTGCTCAAAAGGGCTGACCAGCATGACTATACAGGGAGCATATCATGAAGTAAAAGTTATGAGATAAAAGGACTGCTCACATGTCAATACTGAGAGAATATGCTTCAGCATCCAGCTGCTTTGGGACCACTTTGGTTTCATGCCAGGAACTGTGGCTAGGCTAGGTACTTTCTGAGGGCAGAAATACACCTCTGGGCTCCATTGCTATTCTTTCTAATCCATCTTTATCCCGGATCTCTAGTCTGAAGGGAGGAGGGTTAAATCAGAAGAGAATGCTGAGTTCCTTTCACTCTTTTGACAGTGTAGTGAGATGACAGTGAGGCCCACATTCATTTTTACTGGAGCTTATAGAGTTATTCAGATGTTCCTAGAGCACATGGCTTTCTACTTTTTCTTCATATGAATCCCTACTTTATATATTCTTTATCTTCCTTCAGCCTTTTTAAATGATTGGAAGAGGTCCCCCTTCAGGCATCCTTAGTTCATGATTTTTTTTTTGTAGTAATGGCCTTGACAACTGAAGGGGAATGGAAACTCATGCAGACCTGAGCTTTTGAATGTCCCCAAATACCTTCCTTTATCTATGGCCACGCTGAAGCTTAGATGCTATTTACTGTCTTACCTAGTTGGCTTTGGCTTTTATCATAGTTTATTTATATAATAGGTTTTTATAATGCTTACCTTCACCATAGAGTAGGCCAACCAATAAATGACCAGAAGATGACACTCTGTAAGCAGTGGCACACACAGCAGGACCTCCCCCAACAACTTTGCTGGTTGTCCATTGTGTTAGTAGGTGAAAAGTCTTATCTGAATAACTAATCTGGATGCACACAGCATTGCTACTCATTCTGCAGAATGGCAACTAACTAATCCTGCTAAACTGGAAATGGAAAGGGATAGCACAGGCAGATGTATCTCCTATTTACTAATAGATACATTTGGATTGCAGGGATGCCAATGTTTTCTTTCTCTGTATCTTTCCCTTGTCGAAGCAGAAGAGCAACTGTGACTGATATTCATAGATTCTGGTGCAATACAGATAGAGTTGCATAGTATGGAACAAAACAATACTTATTTGCACAAAGATCGTTTAAGGCACTTGGGCAGATTTTCAGGTAGAAGGGGATGGGGAATGAAAATAATCCTTCCCAATTTGCTTATTAACTGTTTCTTTCTCTAGCAAGAAATACACTGGTTGATGAGCAAACAGTTCAGGAGAAGAAGAGTGAAGGATAGACCCTGGCCTGTTAGTTCCTCTCTGCATATATGTCCTCTTCTCTAAACTTGCTGCCTGAACTAAACTGTAGCCACACGTAGTAACTTGTATATTTAAATAGGTTGCAGAATACGGATGCCCTATTTTCCAGAGAAGTCTGGTCATATATTCAACTACTAATTATTAGTGCACAGTATATGGAAGAAAGAAACCACCTGTCTTCAGATATATATTCTTGGATGACATGTAGAAACTGCATACAGACATGAAATACTTCCATCAGAGTTGGGTTATAGGTGCAAAACAAGGCACAGATTTACAAAAGCAGCCTCCTTTTGTGGGGAGGGGTCAACCTTCCATAAGGAACTTAGTTTTAAACTTGAATTTCTATAATATGGAATATGTGATGGAATGTGATCCTGAAGGAGGGGGTGATGTGGTGGATTCCGGCACTGCCGCTGGTTCCCAGGGAGGAACACATTCCAGGCAGATAAGAGGATTCGCAGCCTGGACTCTGTTTCTGGGAAAGTTAAGAGGTTCAAGGTAGCTCCGCCCTAGAGCCTTCCTAGGTTATTTACCCTTAGATTAGTTAGAATAGCTTTAGTCTGGAAAGATTCAGTCTATATGGTGAGAACAATAAAGAACTAGAGTTGGAATACACTGACTCAGAGTTATTCTTGGTCAGGGCCCGACATAATAATTCTGTATTATGTAATAATTAGCAGTGATGTGATATGGCTGTTGTGGGTCTTCCGGGCTGTGTGGCCGTGTTCTGGAAGTTGTGGTTCCTGTCGTGTGTAGATGCAGAAATAACACGCCGAGGCCAGGAATCTAGTCTCTAGTGTTTATTGCATACCTACAAGCAGAAATCCTGATAAACTAACAGTGCCTGAAGATTCCCAAGTATATCAGCTCAACCTAGGGTGGAGCTTTCTTCTGATGTTTGGGGAAATAGGCTAGGCTCTCTGAGCTGCGTGCTCGCTTCCTATCCAGTGCTCCGCCCTCCTCTCTGCTTCCCCTGACACCACCCCCCTCCCCATCCAAAAACTCCATAGCAACTCCCTCCCCCCGTTCGTCCTTGGGGCCGGGCAGGATCCCGTGTGAAAAAGTGTCTATCTGCTCTTCTTCCTGGGAGCTGGGCAGTGAAGGGAGGTCAGCCAGGAAAGGAATGTCGGGGGAAGGCTCGCGTCTCTCTGTTTGACCTGATAGTCTGGGTGCAGCTGGCGTCTCCTGAAAAACAGCTAAATCGTTAGAAAGGTTCTCCCTCCCCCCTCCTGGGAGCTGGCAACCAGAGGTGGAAGGATGCGAATCCTCCTCCTCCCCCCTCGCTGGGTCTGACAGGGGGAGCAGGAATGGTTGCTGGCAACTCACGAAATCTTCCGGCTGGTCGGCTTCCTCGTCTTCAGCCGGGGGCTGTAGCTCTGGGAGTCGCGCTGGCCGTGGCTTGTGAGGGAAAATCTGATGAAACCTATGCACTAGGAAGGGTGCATGGACATCTTTGGCATTTTCCCAGGAGCGCTCTGTCTGAGAATACCCCTTCCAGTGTATTAAATACTGAATCCCCCTGCCCCTCCTTCTGGAGTCCAAAATCTCTTGCACTTAGTACTCCGGTTCCCCTTGGACCAGTACTGGAGGTGGGGGGGGGGGTCTGCGACCGCAAGGCACTTGGAGGGGAATCTTTGACTAACAAGGACTTGTGAAACCCCGGGTGAATCCTCATGGAATGTGGAAGCTGTAACCGATAAGCCACAGGGTTTATTTGCCGTATCACTTGAAAAGGGCCAATAAACTTAGAGTCCAGCTTCTTGCAAGGTCTGTTAGTGGGCAGAAACTTTGTAGAGAGCCAGACCTTGTCTCCTGGTGATATGGGGGGTCCTTCCTGTCTGCGTTCATCTGCGTTCCATTTATAGGCTGCCTTTGCCAGCTCTAGCTGCTCTGCTAACAGGTGATGGGCTGCCTGTCTTTCTGCCAGGAAATCCGTGGCTGCAGGCACAGCTGTTTGTTGTGAGGAAAGGGGCAACACTCTCGGGTTTGTGCCATAGAGAGCCTGGAAAGGGGACATCTTGATTGAGGAATGAACTGCATTGTTGTAAGCGAACTCTGCCATGGGGAGAAGTTCTGGCCAATTGTCCTGCCGGTAGTTAATGTAACATCTGAGATATTGCTGCAATAACTGGTTAGTTTTCTCTGCTTCGCCATTACTGGAAGGATGATTCGCAGAGGACAAGTGTATTTTAACCCCCAATGTCTGGAAAAGCGCCCCCCAGAACCTGGAAGTAAATTGCGAACCGCGATCTGAGATTAAGTGGTTAACCATACCTCTATATCGGAAGACATTGTCCAAAAAGAGCTGTGCTGTAACTTGTGCTGTTGGTAGGCCCTTGCAGGGAATGAAGTGCGCCATTTTCGTAAAGCAGTCTACCACCACCAGGATGGAAGTGAAACCCTGTGCCTGTGGCAAGTCAGTGATAAAATCCATGGAGACAGTGTCCCAAGGTTGGGGGTGTGTGGGCAGGGGCTGCAAAAGGCCTGCTGGTTTCCCTGAAACCGTTTTAGCGCGTCTACACACGTGGCAAGAGGCCACGTAAGTCTTGATGTGTGCTGCCATCTTGGGCCACCAGTAGTCTCTGAGTGTTCTGTGCAGTGTTTTGAACACCCCCCCGTGTCCTGCCGTAGGGCTATCATGACAGAGCTGTAATACTTCTTCCCTCAGGGTCTTGGGAACATAAAGCCGCCCACTATGCCAAAGTGTCCCTGCCGCACTAACTCCGTCTTAATCTCTTCGTCCAGTCCTTGTTTAAACTGATCCTTCAATGCCACCTCATTCCAGCCCAAATCTCCTGCCAGCAGTTTGAAATCTGCGATGTACGCTCCTACTCTCCTGTTCCCCTGTCGGAGCAGCCGGATCTCTCTGCTGGCAGTGACCTCTCTGATTGGATCATCAAAATGGGCTCTGAAACGGGCCATAAAGTTCTGGTAGTTGTCCAGAATTGGGTCGTTAGCTTCCACCATGGGGATGGACCATCTTGCGGCTGAGCCTTTCAGCAAACTTAAAATGAACGTGACTCTGGACCTCTCCGTCGGGAACTCGGCTGGTCTGCTGTCGAAAAACATGGTGCACTGGGCGACGAAGGTCCTGAGCTGTGCCGTCTCTCCCCCAAATTTCTCTGGTAAACACCCTGGGGATCGCAGAATGACTGGTGGGGGTGCAGCCACTGGTGCCGGCTGCTGGACGACCGGGGCTGGTTGTTGGATCTGCTGAAGCATCGCCGCCTGTAAGTTATTAATCTGGTCGTCGACCTGCTGCTGGTGTTGTGTCAAGGCCGCTGCTAATTGGATTATGGCCTGCTGCAATTCCTGTGTCTGAGAAGCCATTCTCCTGGTTTATGTGTTCCTCCCTCTTCCGATGGGAGTTTTGGTTTAGCAGGATTGATGTCGTGTGTAGATGCAGAAATAACACGCCGAGGCCAGGAATCTAGTCTCTAGTGTTTATTGCATACCTACAAGCAGAAATCCTGCTAAACTTACAGTGCCTGAAGATTCCCAAGTATATCAGCTCAACCTAGGGTGGAGCTTTCTTCTGACGTTTGGGGAAATAGGCTAGGCTCTCTGAGCTGCGTGCTCGCTTCCTATCCAGTGCTCCGCCCTCCTCTCTGCTTCCCCTGACAGTTCCTAACGTTTCGCCAGCATCTGTGGCTGGCATCTTCAGAGGGCAGGAGCACAGACAGAAGCAATCTCTCTGTGCCCAGGTAGAGTGGCAATGTTTGTTTTCTATTTATAGAGCAAAGTTATAGGAGATTAGGTGGGGTTTTTTTTGTTGTTGTGTTGAAATGTTAACGAGTGGCTGCTGATCATGATTAGCATGTTCATTGTGAGAAGTATTCCCATGTCCTGGTGGTTGAGCTGAGTTCATTGACCTTTGTTTTCTTTTTTACTTTCTTTGTTACTCCTGCAGTGGTGCGGGGGTCCCTTTTGTCCGCATGGGAAAACTGATGGAAAAACACAACTTTCAAACAGTCTTCAGACCCACCAGAAAAATACAACAAATGCTAAAATCAGCAAAAGACAAAAGGGACCCCCGCACCGCTGCAGGAGTATATTGTATACCATGCAGCTGCGGACAAGTATACATCGGAACCACAAAACAAAGCATTCACACCAGGATAAAAGAACATGAAAGACACTGCAGACTACAGCAACCAGAAAAATCTTCAGTAGCTGAACATGCTCTCAAGCAAACTGGACACAAAATCCTATTTGAAAACACAGAAATACTGGACAACACCAAAAGCCACTACACCAGATTATACAGAGAAGCCACTGAAATTCACAAACACCAGCACAGTTACAATAAAAAAGAAGAAAGTCTAAAAATTAGCAAAACCTGGCTACCAGTCCTGAAAAACACAGCCTGCAAAAGAACTCAGCTCAACCACCAGGACATGGGAATACTTCTCACAATGAACATGCTAATCACGATCAGCAGCCACTCGTTAACATTTCAACACACACAACCCCCCCCACCTAATCTCCTATAACTTTGCTCTATAAATAGAAAACAAACATTGCCACTCTACCTGGGCACAGAGAGATAGCTTCTGTCTGTGCTCCTGCCCTCTGAAGATGCCGGCCACAGATGCTGGCAAAACGTTAGGAACCACAACTTCCAGAACACGGCCACACAGCCCGGAAGACCCACAACAGCCATCGACCTCCGGCCGTGAAAGCCTTCGACAATACAGTGATGTGATAATTCATTTTTGGAGGGAACATCTCCTGATTCCATTACTCAACTCCTCCATTCACCAGGAATTATGAATGATATTTTAAATTACTTGCTGCTTCTCAAAACATGAAAACCAAGGACATAAAATAATTGGCATAAAATTTTTCCTGATTAATTTATCTGTCCATGTGAGTAACCAGGATTGGAGTCAGGGGAACCATTTATAACTGTAGGAAAGCAGCTTCTAGGACTCTGTGTCAAAGCAGATAGTTATTTGGGATTCTTTTTTTGTAAAACAACAATGACAACAGCAACTAGAATTACATTAATTGCAGCGAGGCAGCCTACGATGCAACTGTTCAGAGCAGAGTAAAAAGTTCTTGTCCTATTCATTCCGATCATATTCTCTAGTGAGACTTTTCAAATCTCCCTGGCAGCTTTCCTCATTTTACACCGTAGCAGTAATCAACCACATTAAGCAATTCATTAAACAACAGCCCCATTGACCGCAGGGAGTACTGCAGCTAACATTCATTAGGCAACTAGTAACTCTATTGAAACAAGTATAGAGCTCTGAAGTGTAAAATAAAACCTTTTGTCTTCCTGGTTGGGTATACAGACTGCATTGTATGGGCCTTTCACAAACTGTTTATCTTCAGACCTTGCTGGCAGAAGCACAATTTAAACCAGACTGGAGATGGGAAATAGAGTGATGTGAAGGCTCAGGAAAAAGAAAACCTGGAAAATATTTTTCCGAAGCCTTTCTTGTTTTTGTTCCCCCCCTCCCCCCAAATTGGGAAAAAATCATTTGGAAAGGGTAAGACAGTACAAAAACCCAAGGAAATGCTTCTTTTAAAATCATGAATGCAGAAAGATAAGGGGCTGATATGCTTGTCCCTTATTCTCCCCAAACAGACAAAATTAAGAAATCAGAGTTCCACGGTTTATAAAATTCAAAAGCATTTTGAAGCAAATTAAATTAGTAAATGCAATTATTGTATGACTTAATTATCCCTTTGCATTTAATTAATATATTCCATATACATAAAGTTCTTAAAACTGCAAAGTGAAGTTACATCAGTAAAGGATGGTGGTACAATATGAAAATTTTGCATGTATTTCAATTTCCCTCTACATTTCTATTTGTTTCTGTTTGTTCCTTTGGCTTCAAAATTTCCTGCCACATGCTTTATTCCTCAGGAGCACATAGATTGCAACTAATGGATGGATTTTTATGTGTGGTTTCAATTGTTAGAATAGGCAAACAATTAGATCTGCATGTCAAAGGCACAAATCCATGTGATTAAAACAGGTCCCCTTTTGTCCTGAGTTGAGAATATTACTAGACTTGCCACAAGGTGTAACTAATAAAAAGCAATGTTGGGAGGAGAGGGAATTTTAAACTTGAATATATCCAATGCAGGCCTTAGACATTTGCTGAAAATCTTGACCTCCAACTGAGATGTGATATGGTGTACAGAAGCTGCCTTCCAGCAGAATGCTAAGATACAAAACAGTATCTCCCAAAACAATGGGCTTGACAAGCAAATACAACCAGGACTGGAGTGAAAACAGGGCAGCTGAGAGAGCTTTTAGAAGTATAAACTGTAGTGAAAGGGAGAACTTCCCAAATAATTATTCTGCCTCCCCATTTGAAATGTTATCTTCCGTTTCTAACATCTCACTGATTTTAAACTGCAGCTTTTAAAAATACAGCCCATATCCAAAGAAAGGGAGCTGGTTAGGTATTTATCTATCTATACAAGGACTGGGTTTCAAGAACAAGGACTGGGTTTCCTATTTCACTTGATTTAATTTCTTGTCATTCCTCTACTTGATTGGTAGGCAATTGAAGCTTCAGGACTGCATGTGAAAGTGAAAGGTCCTCTGTGCAAGCACCAAGTCATTCCTGACCCTTTGGAGGGACGCTGCTTTCGCCGATGTTTTCTAGGCAGACTTATAGCGAGGTGGTTTGCCATTCCCTTCCCCAGTCATGATTACCTTTCCCCCAGCAAGCTGGGTACTCATTTTACCGACCTCGGAAGGATGGAAGGCTGAGTCGACCTGAGCCGGCTACCTGAGAAACCAGCTTCCGCTGGGATCAAACTCAGGTCGTGGGGAGAGTTTCGGTTGCAGTACTGCCACCTACCACTCTGCACCACATGAGCTCACTACATGCAGCTCCCTAAATTCCTTTTTTTGTGGCTCCTCAAAACTTCCTATGATTCAGAATCACTGGTATGGCTTCCTACTACACAAAATAAAGGCCTCACTAATAAGGAGAGAGGGACCACAAAAAATCCCAGTTCTACCCACTACGTGATGTAGCTATGATCATTCTGCTTTATCACCCATTTATTGAAGACCTTGACTCTTCCCCACATTGCCTGATTCCCAGAATTGCCTGGCTGGGAATTATGGCATTTATTTTATGGATGGCATCACTTTCTTTGACATTTGAATTCTAAGTAACAGTTGGAGGAAAAAAAAAACCCTGAACATGGACAGGGGAAAGAAGTGGGTTGTCCTGCTTGGAGGGAATAACTAGCTGAATAGGATAAAGGAGAATCCACTGCAATGTTTTGTTGCAAGTCACACTTGTAAATAATATACATGAATTGTACAGCATAATAAAAGCATTGGCATTTATTAGCAATACCATTCTAAGTAAATTACAAAACAGGAGTTACTATTCTGGATAAAACAAGAGGAAGACAATTACTCTTTTTTATAGATTTACCTATGCTTGACCTGTTACAGAATCATATTCATTCTTATGAACCAAGGTACCAAGCCTAACGTCATACTAGCATTATGGAGATGAACAAGCAGAACTACTCACAGGTATGTTGCCAAGAAACATCTTTATGAATGGCTAATCTTGAGAAGCTAAGCCAAGTAAACTTGGTTGGGAAACGACCAGAGGCTCCCAGAGCTGTAGGCTAGACAAGGAAGTTGAAAAACCATTCCTGGAATATCAAAATGGCAAAGCACTTCCACGCTGTAATCTTGGTTACATTTCTACATGGATAGGGTTCAGTGTAATAACAGATGAAAGAGATAAACCCATGGATTGTTTCTAGAGCCTGCTTATTTCTCAGTGCTATCAGTCCAAGGGGGCTGTGATACTGTCATGCTTTGCCCTTAACCCATCCTTTTCCAACCTGTGAATGTCATCTCATTTCAAAGAACTGAAATTTCCGAGGCTCTGGTGAACTGTAAAGACCCATAGCTCATCCATTTGTGTTGTCTGTGAGATAAACAACAACCACCACCCCAAAATGAAACCTCCTAATGGACTGGGCTTGGCGAGTAGGATTTATTATATTTTTTTCTCTAGTAAATTTTGCATTGAAAATACGCATGCTGATTCTAGTCACTTCCCGCTTTCTTGATATTTCCCCCCCAACAGTTAACTTTCCCTTTTGCTGAGTCTTCTCTAATATTAACTATGTCACTGATTTGAAAGAACTGAGAGTTAATTCTTCTAGAATATGTGCAGAAGCAGTTACTGTAGAAACAAACCTGCTGTTATGTAGGTTATCTACATAATTCCTTACATACAGTAATTCCTTCTCGATTTTTTTCCGCAAGAGATTTATGCATAGTAACAATAGACAAATCGATTCCCCCAAATAAAAAAGAAACCTTCTCTGCTGTTACTGCTTATTAGCATTTGACGTTGCCCCCTTTTTTCTCCCTTTACCATTGTAAATAATAGTGGTAACTGCAAAATTTGTCTGGTGGAATATGAGTGCACCTCAAAACAACTATTTGCCTTTCAAAAAGTGACAACTGCCACGAAGCATCTTCTTTTCAAATGAGAATAGGCAGAAATTATACTTTGCAATTTGGGACTACAAATGACTTTCTTTTCAAGTCACCTATTTATGATGGTGGAGGAGAACCAATGAATTAACTTAACAATTGTACTCACAGTCCTGAGGGAAAAAGTACCTAATTCAGTCCATTTTATTAGAGCAGTACTGGTTGACACCTAAACTGTGGAAAGGCTCAGAGACAACCCTAATTCCATTCTACATAATGTCTGAGGTGGTGGGGAAGGAAAAGTGGAACAATCGAGGCCCCTTAGTTGGCATTTTCTTTCCAAATTAAAGGCTAGGTAGGCTGTGAGTTTATAAAGGTAGACAAAAGTTTATCAAGTTAAATGACAGAACAGCTTTACTGTCCACACCTTGCATTAAAAACCCAAGAAAGCTGCTGTGAGAAGTGTGATCATTTTTTAAAAAATTTACCTATTTATTTAAAATATTTGTTTGGCTGCCTATTTTAAGAACAAATGTCTGGATGGCTCACAACCAATAAAAACAAAAACCTGGCACCCCAGCCATCCTCCATGGGTGCATCCACAGATGTTGCCCTTGCGACTGAAATGGGATCCATGGCAGATGCACCAAGTTCATAAAGGTGGCTTAAGGAAGATGCAAGAATCAAACTTTTCAGGTTTGAGAGGGCTGCTCAGACACGTTTTTTCAAATCCCTTTGCCTACCCCCAAAAAGAGGTCCATGTGCAGCTGTCCTAATCTGAGTCAGCCTGTCAATTTGTCTACTGCATTCAGTGTCATCTGACAGTGGGAATAGCATAAAATAGATGGTAATCCACAGCAAAACATAATTGTGGCCACATCTTTTTTCACATCTACCTTACTCCCTATTAATTAATTAAAATCCCCGAAGCATTAATTTTCACTCCCTTGCCTTATTCTCCATAAATTACTTTCAAAAATACAATGCTCAAAAAATTATTCTTCACTTAATATCTATTCATTTCTTAACCATTATTTATTTTTAATTCATTCTTAATCTATTCATAACATTTATTTGCATTTATAAATTCTTTACAAATATTAATAAATATAGTAATTTTAACAACATTAAGAATTAAGAAAGCCTGTCTTTCTGTATGATCTTTTTCTACAAAGAGCAGTTACTACCACTGAGGACGGAGAACACTAAATACACTAAACTTGTATTTTGAAGTAGAAACGCTGGTTTCCAAATCTCAGAGGGACTAAAGAAGGGGTGAAGAATGACCAAGGCCCAGCCATATCTATGAATAGTCTATGGAAAAAGGGGAAAGGCAAAGGGATGTGAAGACTAGCCATGAAAACTAGTAAGAAGCTGCTCTACTATCAAAAGTTGGTGGCAGACTTTCGCTTCCGGGTGCTGGACTGAGTGGAGCGAAGAGCTGATAGCTCCGCGGTTTTCTGTCTGCGGCGAGAAAATAGCTGAAAAACCACCCTCGAAGAGAGGGTGGGCAGAAGATTTATCACAAGGGTCGTCGAACCTGCTGCTCTATCCTGACCCCTGTATACCCACTACAGGGGAAGAGAGATTTGAGTGGTAACAGACGACTGGAACTAACATGAAAGCTCTGCAGAAACCGTGAAACTAAATAAGTTAAGTAGCTCCTCATCCAGCCTTTTAGTTGCACTTTTTTTTTTAAATATTACTGGATTTATTAAGCACTAGGATTTATTTCTGGACTGTGATTTATAGATGCTGATGTTTTATTTTTCTTTCTTGTCAGAGGAGTGTTTGAACGGTGGGTTTGGAAAGATAATTGACTCTGCCTGGAGTGGGCTGAGTGACTTTCTCTTTTGATTCTAAATATTTCTACTCTTGGTTTGCTTTCATCCTTATTGCAATTATAAGTATTTTTTTTTCCCTTTGGAGACTAATTTGTCTGGATTTAAAGTTTTTATGGATAAATGAATTACTGATTTGATATTCTTTCTTCTACCTGTTTGGGATTTTTATTATGAAAGAACTCTTTTTGCTTTTCTCCATAAGTGTTTGAATATTTTTTGGATTATATAAGTCACTTTATAGAATTTTTATGAATGCCTTGGACTCCTTCTGTATATAAATTAGACGACTTATTCATGGTTGGACTGTGTGGATATAAGCTGCCGTGAGAAACCTTGGGATTGTTTATCTTTTTTGTTATTATTTTGACTACAATAAAACCTCTCTGTTCTTTTTTTATCTTTTATTTACTTGCTCTTACGCTTGGACATACAATTTTAATGGACTAGATTTTTTGCTATTCTGATAATTACATTTAAAGGACTATTTTTATTTTTAAAAGTTTTTTTATTCTCCTATTATTAAAGGGGGAGAAGAAGAGAGGTTCTTTGTCTTTGTCTTCCCCCTCTCCTCTCCTCTCCTTTTTTTTTTTTTCCTTTTTTTCCTTCTTGCCTTTTCTCTCTTACAGGGAAACTATCTACATTATGACAATCATGGCATTAACACCTGGAGCGTCGGTGGAGCCTCTTCAGTCAGAGATGAGAAAACTTCTGGAAGTGATGACATCATTTAATAAAGAAATGAGAGAGAAGGAGTGCATTTTGAGACGGAGACAAGTTCCAGAACAGTTGAATGAAGATGTAGGAGAAAGGACTGTTTCTATATTAGATAAACCCTTGGAGATAAAAGAACAAGACCTAGATTTGGAAATAGATAAAATTT
This sequence comes from Charina bottae, assembly GCA_023362775.1. Lineage (NCBI taxonomy): Eukaryota > Metazoa > Chordata > Lepidosauria > Squamata > Charinaidae > Charina > Charina bottae. Next base: position 6,720,492 of record JALMGJ010000025.1, read on the forward strand.
TTAGAGAACAGAAAGTGTTTAAAGAACAAAAGTTAAGGATAATTTTTACTTTAAAAGTTAAAACATTTTTAGAGAAATATAAGACAGACATGAGGGAGGCACCAGGAGAACGTAAGAAGCATTTCATAGAATAGAATAGAAGTAAAGGATAGAGATAAATGGCTGACCTATAAGGACTTTTCATTGTTAAAATTGATGGATTGGCAGAAAAGGATAAATTGACACGTTTATTAAAAGAAAATTCAATTATTACTCTTTTAAAGATTAGAAACTATTAATGGACTATTTGGAAAATGTTGGAGGGGCAGAGCTTATAAGAGGATTTGAAGATTAAATTATATATAAATTGATATATTAGATAAGAAATGTTTTTTAATGTGATTTACAGATTTAGTATGTAAGATGCATTTTATAGAATAGAATAGAAGTAAGGAATAGAGATAAATGGTTGATTTATGAGGACTTTTTATTATTAGAATTGATGGATTGACAGAAAATGAGAGATTGATATGTTTATTAAAAGAAAATTTAAACTATTATTTTTTTAAGAGTAGAAACTAATAATGGACTATTTGGAAAATACTGGAGGGGCAAAGTCTATATGAGGATTTGAAGATTAAATCATATATAAACTGATATATTAGACAAGAAATGTTTTTTTAATGTCATGTATAGACCTAGCATGTATGACAAATTTTGTAAAGTATTGTGACCAGAGATTAATCGGAAGCTGACTACTTTCTATGTTTCATCTTTTTTCTTTTTTTTCTTTGCTTTACTACACCTTTTTTTCTTCTTTCTTTGATTTGTATTTCTGTTTCTCTTCCCGTTTCCAACTTTTAACTATGTATATTCAAAACCCAATAAAATATTAAAAAAAAAAAAAAAAAAAAGTTGGTGGCAGTTGAGAAGGGACAACTCAAGACTGAATCAAGGCATTTGGGCCAGATGTGAGCTGCAGATTTCCATGACTGCAGTAACAGAGCTAATCTAGACCATTAAGTACAACGAGGTATCTCCCTGAGGCAGCTGCTTTCGGTTATGATGAAACGGCCACAACATTTCTTTAGCTGTTGAATATTTATTTTTTACCACCAAGAAGAAGTGTTTATGAGATTTTCTCTCTCAGATACCAGAACAACCTCACTGGTATTATGTATGTTGACTTGGGTACATAGCATCTTAACATCCATTGATGTTTGCATTGAGCAGAGGCAATCCTAATTTACTATGCCATCTGAGGTCTTTATCTCAGAGGTAACAACAAGGTGCTCCAGGGCTCTATATGCTTTCCTACCCTCCCCCACCAGACATTTCTTGAAGCACCTGAAGTCCCTAACCATAGTTGCTGCAAATCAGTGTCACTGTTTCCTCTAGTTGGACACAATAAACCTGTTGTGTAAGCCCACTGTATATTTAATATAGTTTAAAAAACCAAACAAAGAAAAGAAGCATCACAATACATACAGAACCAAGAAAACAAGCAAAATAATCCATGGGTGGGCAATAACCCCACCCATTTTAAATTAATTGATATCTACTGTGGCCATTGTACCTAGTTTATCAACAGGAAGTACATGACTTATCACTGAGTTGTGTTTTTTTATTGTGAGACACACTACACCACATTGCAGATAGCTGTTCCTAAATAAGCTGTTATTGTATTTAATGACTTCAGTGCCATAACCATAATTTGTTGCCATAAATATAGCATCTTTTTTAGATTTTCTAATAGAGTTTCCATACAGTTGGAAAGTTGTTTATGGCAGCAGATAGGGACATACCCTTTTAAAACCTGTCTTGAAAAATTCTCCTCTTAGGCAAGGGTAAACAAAGGGGTGAATGCTTCCTTTTTACACTACACTTCCTGATAAATATGGTACCTGCAGTCAAAAACAGCAATCTTGTGTATAATCTTCCTTTTTTCTTCAGATGTGGAGTGTTCTTTGGCAGAGGCATTTTCATGTTTTTTATATATGAGGAACATTTCCAAGCCAGATTCTGAAGTCTTCTCTTAGAGACTCCATCCTCATATTCTAATCTCAGTTTGTCCCTGTTAGATCTGGCCTTTGTTATTGCTAAAGAATTGCCAATGACAGGTAAAAATGAAGCAGTGGATAACTGCTGGCCTGTTAGCTTCTTCTGGCTAGGCTTGTTCCACTTTAGCTTAACATATTCTATTAAGTATTTTCCATGCTCACTCAAGCTTCAAAATACTGAGAAATTGTGGCCGGAAAGGCCAAGCTCTTACAAATAGCTCCTACAAAAACAGCTTCTTGGGTGAAGCTGTTGCTAAAGAACACTGGTTCTACAACATATCCTGTAATCAACCATAGGGTAAATTAGGCATTACAACAATTTAAAATAAAATAAAATGTCCCATTGCTCTTGCAACCAAGCACGTAGTACATTTTCTCCTTCACAAATAACCGTCCCTTAAGAGATGCATAAGAAATGGAGAAATAGCACAACTGAGTAAGACCTCAGCAAAATCTATGGAGACAAAGCTGCCAGAAGTTTGCCAGTCTGCTGGAGACACTGATCAAGCTTTGGGGAGGTCTATTTTAGAATGGCCATGTCTAAAGCTCTGGCTAGTTCTTGCTTCTGCATACAGGTTCATGAAGTCACAAATGACAGCTGGGAGAATGAAATTTAGTTCCTTAGCAGCGAAGGGAAGTGAAAATGGGACACAATAATACTCCTTATATTTCCGTGAATCTCCCGTGCACATGTACTAGAGCAACGGTTAACAGAGTTAAATCTGTGGGCTTAAGTTGGACTGCGAGCAATCTATGTTGGACTGTGGGGAGGGTTCATAAATTGTGCATATCTTCTCCAACTCCTTTTCTTCCATCAGACTGATGCACAGGAAATGTCTTCCTCCCCCCTCCACACACATGCGCACACACACACACAATCATAATCCTCCTCTGCAGCTTCAGCTTTTATAGCACCATCGTTGCTTGAAACGACATAAAAACCCCTTGGCCTCAAACCAGAGAAGACCTAAATGCTGGAAAGTAAGGATAAATTAAAGTGACAGGGTCTTAGCAGTGAAAATTAGTAGAACTCTTCTAATTGCATGTCTAGTCTGAATGATGGGATACTTAATTCTTACACATCCCAGACAATTGCTTTATACCAACATGAGCTCTGGGAAAAAGGCAGATACTGGAGACATATGGAGTGCTAGATGGAGTGGAAAAATAAATCAGAGGTTCACACCACAATGGGAAAAAAATGTTTTATTTTCCTTGTTACATATACGTTGTTGTGGAGACCATGAATAAAGCCCCTTCTGTCCACTTGTACTCTAAAAAGTGACCTTCAGATTATTATGTGAATAAAAATATGACTCTGGACTGTATTTATTGGAAGCTTTAAGCATAAAGATGATATTTCAGTAGTTAGTGGGCAGATGCCTAAATATGAAGTCCCAAGAGATGCGGCTCAAAAGGACACTGTTATTCTTATAAGGGCTTCAAATAAAAGGCCTCAGAACTAGCATGGGTTCTTTATATCTATTTAACCTCTTGCCCTAAGAAGCAAAGAGCATCTGGTTAAGTGGAGAGTAAAAGCGCAGCTACTTTTCATTATCAAGGTTTACAGCCAGAATGTGCAGAAGCCATAGCTGCCAAGTCTGGGTTAAATGCCTGTTGCCTTCACTGCCTGAGGCCATCTAGCGTGTTTAGAAATGATTAAGTACTGCAGCCTAGAGAGGACCTGTCCTGAGCGTTCATCTCTGACTTTCAGCCGAAAGGAGAGGCTGGCAGTGACAGGGGCAGATGGATGAGTCTCATTAGTATGGTGAGGCAGCGAACCAGGCTGTCTTCACAGAGCTGTCTAAAAAGAGAGAGAGAGTGCACAAATTAAAATAGGAGCCAAGAAAACCAAGGAGCAAGTGTTTTAACTCTCTGGTACCTGGCATTCTCTGAAGCCATTTATTCCTGCTTTCTCCTGGCTGCTAATGTTGAGCTTACAAGGAAAGAGTTTCATGTTTTCCAGCTTGCCTGTATCGATTTATGTGAATTATTAATAACAAAACAAATGGTTAGATGCTTATCATTGGAGAGCAATTTTTTTTAATAAGTAAATTTCTAGAGTAAAATAGTGTCTCCTGCTCTGTTTTCCCACCCACTTTCTTTCCTATCGTCCTTCACTCAAGGATCTGTCCCAGTTCCCCAAACATGATTCAACTATTAGCTGTATGAACACTTACAAGAAAACAGCCTTGCAATGGCATTGATGCACCATACGTGAAGGAAACGTTAGACTGGAGAGGATCAGAATTTAGACTCAGAAATACACCCTTTTCATAAAGTCTAAGTCCTAATAGCTTCCCATGGCTGGATAGTTTTGGATGTGTCCTTCTGACATGGTAGAATTGTAAGATCATGGTTAGTTGGGCTCAGCACCATTTCAGGCTGTACACCCTTCAGGAAAGGGGGGAAAGGGTGTGTATAAAAATTAAGCAGCAGATAACACCTGTCCATTCCTTTTAGTCTGGCCTCAAGATGGGCTGCAAGCAGTTTAAAGCAAGTATATAGCATCTGTTAATGATAATGAAGATTTTATTACTAACTAGCTGAACTGGTGTGATGGGAGAAAATGTTCGTAGACTCAGGGAACAAAGCTGCCAGAATGTGGCAGTCCAGATTGTTTTGAGAAAGAAGGGAAGGTAGTACATTTGGCTGTGATTAAATCTCACTTAGCTAAAGTACACAGGGGGGAAATGTTTCTCATATTTCTGTTTTGTATGCTTTATTCCTTTATTATGCTTAAATAACTCAGGTGTCTCAGATGTCTCTGAGGTGCCCAGGGTTTTTTTTTCAAAGAAAATTTATTATTTTTATTTTTTGAAAGAATTGAATGAAATTGCTGGCAAAGTGTATTATTTTGCGAAGAGCAAATCTACCAAGTTTCATATGTCTGATTTATTTGGGTGTGTGTACAAGAACACCTTTCCAGCCTGTCAGTTTTCAAAAGGATGTTTTAACTGTGTGTGTGTTGGAGGTAATGGTTATGTAGCCTAAAGGCGGTCCTAACTAAGAAACTTGCAAAACTTCAAAAAACGATAGCTGCTGTGTCTTTTGTGGAAGGGAAATTGCCAACATTGTAATATTGGCAATACTTCAATAATACTAATACTAATACTTCAATTCCTTCTATTTTTTTCAGGTGAAAAAGGGAAGGATTAGTATTTAAAAAGGCATGCATTATCATTAGCATCATTAAAGTAGCCTTAGGCAAAAACCTTGCAAATTTCAGATAGGGGCAGGGGCTACAAGGCTGTGGTGAATGAAAAACAGTTCAAAGATTTTTCTTTTTCTTGCTGTTTTGACAGAGAAATACTGATAGTAAAACAGACCACACCTTCTTGTGGTCTTTCTTTCCCCACTCCTCACTTCCTTTTCTGTTGGGCTGGGACTCAACTAGGGGTGGGTCAGTTCAGCCTTTGTATTTCACTGCTTTCACTTGCACGTGCCTGGTAGCATTGCTGCTTCTGTGCCAATTATTCTTCACTTGGTTTGGGCTTCACCTAGTTTATGTCATATGAAAAGCTGTGGCTGAATCAAGGTGACTTTCCAAATCAAATTAAAAAAGTCAAACTGAATCGTCAAACTAAATCAGATACTTCCAAATCAATGCAATGGTTCTGAAGGCTTTTGTGCTGGCGCAGAAGCCCTCTTGCTGAAACGCTTCAGCAAACTGAATTGAATCAACTTGATTTTCTGAATCAGTTTGAATAATTTGATCAACGATCAGAAAACAGCTGGTGATTGAAATAGGATCAAACTGATAATCCGAATTGGATAGATTATTTCAATCAGAACGAATCCTCATTCTCCTGGTATGCAAGCAGCTACTCTGTCTTTGGTGTCTGTGTGGTAGGAAAAAAGATGGAAAAGATGGAAGTAGTACAGGAGGAAGCAATGGGTGATTCTAGATGGAAGGTTTGTAAGTGCTGAGACCCACTTCTCATTCTCTGTAAGCTAAAAATAGGGTTGCAGGTAACCATCCACATTTCAGGAAATTGAACTCTCCTTTTTCCCCACCACTATGCTTTGAAGGGTTCTCCTGTTGCCTTTCTCCACCCTCTTCTGAATTTTCATTTCCCATGATTCTGTGGTTAATATTGTAATCCAGTTTTATCAGAGAACCTGACCTAGACCATTTCCCCACTGTTGTCTTATAGCCTCTTCTAGCATCACCTAGCCATTCTTGGAGAAATATAAAGTTTGTCCCCATTGTTACATCAACAAAATCATTGGTAGAAGACTCTATAAGATGTGAAAAGTACTGAAGCTAGTGAGAAACAGCAACTCCATTGCTAGAGTTCCTTTGAGTCAATTTCAAAAGACTGACTAGAAAAATCCTAGGTTGAGTTTTCCTTATTTATATACTGTAAGTAAGATAATGGCTTCTTCTATCATTGAATAGAATTATTTTACTTTCAGGAAGTCCATGGCCAGAGGGAAGAGGTAAACATTCTTTCCCCAGCCACTTTGATTCAACAATGGTCCAGTTAGTTATTTTTAAAAGCTTAATTGTTGCATTTTTTTCTTTTAACTCTGGGATATAGTGGCCATTGGCTCAGTCTCCTACTTTAACCAAAAATTGCAGCCTCCGAAGCTCAGAGCACAAAATATTATTTAAAACAAGCAGACCAAAAAAGCTGCAAATACTTTATCTTCTTAAGCATGGATTTCATATGTTTTTTAAAAGGACCAGGAGATAAAAAAGAGGAATGGTAATAAAGAAAGAAGGGGCAACAGCAAGGTATCTTTTGCTTTTTCCAGCAGTGATCACAGGACTGAAACTTTTCTCAAAATGAAGAAAGCAGTTCTGTGGTATCGCAACCCCAAGTGCTGCTCTTTTGTCTATGTGTGTGACATCATGATGCACATACAAAAGGGGCAGAGTTTGTGTTGTGACTGCATTATGTTGTTTCATCATTTGCTCTCCCAACTGGTGGATGTTGTTATTGTTATTATATTTTATCCTCTCTCTCTCTTGGCGGTGAACATACCTAATTCTCCTGCCTCCTATTTTCCCCACAACCACAACCCTGTGAGGTGGGTTGGGCTGAGAGAGAGTGACTGGCCCAAGGTCACCCAGCCGGCTTTCGTGCCTAAGGCAGGTCTAGAACTCACAGTCTCCTGATTTCTAGGCCAGCACCTTCATCATTACACCAAACTGGCCTTTCATAGGAACAGTCCTTTCACTCTGACTTATGGCACTTCCACATCACTGTTTTGCATCACTTTGGGAATGTTCTCGACCTGATTGTCCTCAATATACCATTTTCTGGGAGAGCTGAATAGTGGTTTTGATGCTGCTCCATATTATTGAACACCACAGAAAGTATTGATTTACCTTTTTTACAATCCATCTTCTACATGTATTTCTACACTGCAATCTTCTCAGATTTGGGTTGGTGGGTTTTTTTTCCTGCAAATCACACAAATCCTAGGAAGTCAATTCTATATAGACTGAGGGTGATGGGGATTTTAATTATAACTGTTAATACTTCAGGGATCTGGACCCTCTTATGGAAATCCTGTAGATTAGCAGAGATCTGAAAGAGGCAAAAACAATTACAGGTTAGCTACAAACTGTGTTATGAAGTTTTGGAAATGGAAATAGTGGTTTTGATTCTCATAAATATGTTAATATGGTTTTGTGAAAGATAACACCATTTAAATATATGAATATAATTTTGAATTATATTCCCAAGATTTAGAATAAAGAAAAAAAATTTTTTTTACAATGAAAAAACAATGTCACCCTGGATATATTGTCATGGATTGAAGATATTATTTACTTATTAATTGTGTCTCCTGGCATAATGGAAATAATCACCAATATTATTTCATGTGGTCAAAATTTAATTCTGTGTTTAAAAACTGTGTTTGAAAACTGTTTAAAAATCTGTGTTTATGTTTTGGTTTTCTTTGTGTTTCTCTTTTTTGTGCTCATTTTCCTCTTTCATTTTTTCCTTATATACTAAACAAATTATAAGAGAGAGGGGGCGGGGAAACAGAAGTGCCAAATTCAGTGACTATTAGGGCTGTTTATGCTTCAGAAATGATTTGGAAGCAATGGTCTGAAATCTATGTAAGCATGAGTATAACTCCTCTCTGCTATTCAATAAAGCAGTCTCATCTCCCCCCCCCAGGCAAGGTGAGAAAGATGCAGCTGCTTTAATGAGTCAATTTATTAAATCAGCTTTATCAGTAATGCAAGTCTTAGAGCAGCACCTCATTTTTCATGTTTGCGCAGAAGTCTGAAAAAAGATATGACTGTTTTAATGAGTAGGGTGGTGGTACGCTCATGAGTTTTGAAAGAAATATTGTTGAAGTATGGCCCACCCTAGTGATTATTCTCTTTCTGTTCTTCTTAAGTAGATTTTATATGATAGAAAAAATGTGGAGCAAATAGGAGAAATACAAATGATAAAAGACATGATCCAGACATCCCTGATGTTCTGTGATATAGGTACAACTGTTCAATATAAAGGGCTTATCTTGAAACTCCCCAAGTCACTTGGAGTCCTTTAAAAGTTGATGGATGATGTAGTTCAAATTCACAATAAAAACCATATCTGGAAGCACACTCAACCATGAAAATCACAAGTCATGGATGAACTCTTGCTTTCTAACAAACCCTAATTGAAGGAGGCTGTTACACAAACCATAAAGAAAAGAAGGGGAAAAAAGAGCTAAAACATTTGCTTCATCATTGCCAAACAATCAGGGAGAGAAGGGAAACTTTTGGGGGGAGAAGATTGGGCTGATGGTGTTTCTCAGGAGGAGAAGGAAGTTTATGACTCCTTCACTATAAGGAACAGTCAAATTGAAACAAACCTCCTTGTCATGCTTCTCCCTGGCAGGTGGACTGAAAACCAGAGGCACACAAGAAGCCAGGAAGTTCAGATAAGTAGATAAAAAGCTGTTATGAAAGATCCAGTGACTTCCAGGTATCACATTAAAGCTTGACATATACAATCAATGTTCCAATTTCTTGTGCCTCTTTCTTTTGTGTAAAGAGCTAAATGCAGTTCTCCTTTGGGTGAGAGATACCATTTTCACCTGCCTCTTGTTTTGATGACAACATCTTTACATCTGACCATGTGAGAACTAATTTTCATACCAGCTATCCCACTAGCCAGGTGGATGATAAGCCACTGCATTCTAGCCATCTGAATTTACTGCTCATCCAGGTCAAGCAACTGCCAGCTCCTGCTGGAGTTGAAATCAGAACAGGATCCATGCCAGCGGGCAACCCATGTTGCTTGCCTGATACATTACTGCCAATCACAAGAGCCAAGTAGCTTCAATGTGGGTCAACTAATGGGGTTTATTGCAACAGTCCCTAAATAGTAAGTATTTTTTAATTCTATAAAACGTTATTTCCATGTAACTGTATAGATTTGCAACCTTACCAGACAGGGGGTAAATTTTTAAAGGCCATCGTCCTGAATAACCCTGCTACATAATAATATTGAAAAAGTTGGAGCCTTCTCGGTAAGATAAAACAAGAAAACAAAACAAAGCAAACAAAAGAAATGTTAAGGTGGTGCATGATTCAGCATTAAAACAAGGATCCTTCTGAGCATGCTGAATTTTAAACTTATTTTCTCTGGTCAGCACATTTGTGTCTCTCTGTGTGTAGGTGGATTCTTTCACAATTCAACTACAAACACAGATGTAGGGACAATAGCAGAACTTTCCCAGTTGACCTGCAAATAAAACTCTCTCTCTCTCACACACCCCCCCCCCCCACATTTTTAAATAGTTGTAGAAATCTATTGCTGAGCGAGAAGGAACTATTTCTTAAGTTAGTGCCCTAACATATATTTTCACTGCAAGTTGGGAGCGTGTAATTAATGGAATGTTTGAATGAAAATTTGTTTTCAGATTTAGTGAGATGGGTGGTGATGAAATATGAAATATAAACAAACAAAGAAACAAATAAATAAATACATTTGGTTTTTTCCCCCAATAAAATGTCTTTCCCCATAAAAAGTCCATCCTTAACAGAAGGACAGCCCATACGTTAATAAAGAATGCATGTTAAATAATTAGTTTTTTTTCTCATTGGCCCATGCTAATTGTCAAATACAGTATCAATCTACACTTATTACATATATGCCACACGTTTTTGGCTGCTTCTTCTCTGCCAGCTTTAATTAGATCAAAAGAGGGTCCACCTTTGTTGGACAAGATGGTCCTATTCTTAATCAAGAATACAAGTTTATCTCCTAATAGGGAATCTTCATTTGGCAGTCAGCAAATACTAATTAACAGACATAACTGTATTAATTTTACTAGTCCATCACATATTTACCAGGAGACTTGTGTTGCTTATTTGTTAATGCAAATAGTTCTTACCTCTTTTGTGAAGTGAGCTTGCTAAAGTCTTTCTAATGCTAACTAGTAATCAATGCATATAAGATTTCTAAGATTTCTGTTGGGAATTCTGCATAATAGATGGATTCTGTCTTTTGAGGTATGTAGGGCCATTTAGTATAATTATTCCTTACAGCTGTACCTATCATATTATCAGCTACTACAGAGGATAAAGAACACACAACTTATTTATTTAAGAATAAAGAGACATAATCATTTCCTTTAGGAATCATTAAATCACTATGTTAAATAAAGAGTCATGATCCAATGAGAAGCTCCCATTTAAAGTCATTATACTTTTTTAAAGCCTCTTCAAAAGTGCACTGTTCTCTCTCTCTCTCTCTTTCTCAGTAGGGTAAAGAATGGTATTCTTGGAATTGGGAAAGTAAACAGGTATGGCTCGAAAGGGTATACTTGCCCTCTTCATGAGCTTTGCCCTGAGCCCTATTCTGCAAAGGCCACCTCTAGACCCAAGAGGCAGTGCTTTCTCTATATTCATTCATGCCTTAATCTTTCTAATAAGTCTGCAAACAAGGATCCCGATTAGTGTCAGTTCTGATGGCATCTTCATGCATAGGCAAAAGGCTGCTACTGGCCACAGGGAGACCACCCACTCATTTCACATGGTCTAACCAGAGCTATCACATTGTACCAAAGAGTACTATAGGGGTACTGTACCATTTAATGGGAAGCAATTATGGATAAAAATGCTGGAATTGCCTTCTGAGCATTCCAAATCAGTTGGAGGCCTTTTGAATTAGGGCAACTTCTGGCCAGTCTTGGCTGATTTTGAACAAGATAACGGGAGACCACAAGGACATCTCAAGATTGTAAGCTAGACTGGGAACTGAAAAAAAGAAGTTCCTGAAAGAAACCATATCTATTATGTTGGCAAGAGAACAACATGGAGGTACCCATGTAGTCACCAGGAACTTAACTATTGAAGAACTGTTTATGTTCATTTTAATTTTAACCTTCTGCCTTTGTTTCAATTTCAGTTCTAAGCCCATTGGGTGGAAAGTGTGATACCGATCACTGATGTTGATGCAACCTTTAGAAAATGGGACAAATAATCAGCTTTAAAAGATCATTCATTGTTTGTGTAAGTGCAGGCCACTTGCATGTTTGGCAATGGGTACAATTGGGCCATGAACTCTACCCTCTCATCACCCAAGAGCAGCAATGTATTGTAATGCACAGGGCTTAGATATCATTTGTGTTTCAGAGCAGGATTTACAAAATACCCTGCCATACAAGGTATCACTATAAATTTTGCTTCCTGAAATGGCATTCATTTCAGTGAAGGCAATTAAACATCAGGGAATGGCTATTGCTTACCCTGGCCCAGGATTGTCAGCACTGATCTGGGGTGCCCCACCAGAGTTTCATGCAGGAAGTTTTCCAGCTCTGCTTTGCAGTGCCAGAGACTGAATCCAGAACTTTCTGCATACAAAATATAGGTTCTACCCAGTGATGTCTGCAGTGGGGGAGAGGGGCAAAACAGGCAAGATGGCCATCATGGCAGCATGATTGCAATCTCCCCTTTTGTACGTGCATCAAGGTCACATGCTTGTACAAAGGGGCGGGGCTTTGATCATGATGCTGTGACTGTTATCTAGCCTGTTTTGAACCCTCCCCATGGACACTGCTGGCTCTAATCCATTGAATTATGGCCCAGAGCAGCACCTGATCAGACAACAATAGCACTGATTCTTGGTCACGTTTGGTCAATGTGGAAAAAAGTGTATCCATACTTGAGCAATTTCTTTATCAGGACCAATCTAAATTGAACAAAAGAGAGGGCAAGCTTTATTCTGAACCACAAGATGTTACAAAAAGGAGAGGATGGGAAAGAAGAGAGAAAGTCCAAAAATTAGACCAGCCGTGGGGTCTACTGTTTAAAATCAGACTTAAAATGCAGATTGTGAACTGATTATATTAGTTCACCTGTGTCAAAGTTGCACCTAGCACTGATAGGCATCACCAGGTATTCAGGGACAAAAAAATAATGGCTTGCTTAATTGATTGCTCCAGTTTAAAAATTCATAAGTTACAGAACAAGAAGAAGAATGCCTCAAATCTGTGAAGAAAACCCAGTGTGTCAGACATTTTGAAGTCTTTGCTTGTGACCCTGTCCTACTGAATTATCTAACCTCCAGCAGTACGTTTGGCTTTTTCCTGAGCTGATAGCTGTGGACTGACAATAAAAGCAAGTCAGTAACTTTTTCACAGCTTCCAGATTACTGCAACCAACTGCAACCAACTGCATGGACTCAATAAGCTCTGACTGGCCTTGACTGAGCAGAAGTTGAAAGTCCCTATCCAAGCCTTCCTCAGCTCCACCTACAAAGCCATTAAACATGAAAGATGCCACCTTTCTACCCTCTAATGACCCCTTGCAAAACTACAAAATGAGGAACAGAGTCTGATGAGTGGTGATAGAGTATTTCCATCCCTCCGGTCCTTCCTCAGTGTGGAGGGCAATGTAACACACATCCCAAATCAGGTGCTTCGTGGCTTAGTCTCTTTTCAAGGAGCATGAGAAGTTGTCCTAATGGTATTCTGATTTGGGATGAGCTTATACTTATGCATAGTACAAACAGGCCAAAAGGGGGGAAAAACCCATAACATAACACACTTCTATATAAAACAATACATTTTACAGACATTATCTAATCCCAGTGCTACCAAAGGCTGTCCACATCCAGTACAGGGGCAGTGGACAATCAGGCTCCCCAGAACGCTACATCATTGTCTCTAATTTTGAACATAAATGGAAACAGAAGCAATGTCAAAGGTGTTTCCTGCATACACATATTCTCCTCCCCCTCCCCCCCCAAAAAAAAACTACAATTGTTCAGGAATGACAGGTTTTGAGATTCCTTTCCTTGACACAAAAAAACTAAGGTTTGTCAGCTGCAAAAAGGAGCTGGAAAGAGTCTGACACTTTTGTTTCATTATCTCCTCTATTTCCCCTTGGCATTCATTAAAGTGTCAGCGTTTTGAAGGCATTCCAGTACAAATGCACAAAATACATCATAATTTCATTTGTAGTTTACATATGAAATTCTGCCTTGGTCTAGAACATGTGTGGCTGGGAAGTCTATATGGTGATTTTTTTTCAGTCATTGGGGTTAGTACTGAGATAGAGGTGCTAATTCACAATCATCCAATGACTATTTTAAAGTACAGTCTATTCTTCCTAATTGGTGCCTTGATTTGATGATTATATCAAGGCAGGGAACCACAGGGATGACTGCTGCACACTTGGAAAGCCATCAGTATTAGTGGCTTCCCATGTAGCTTGAGTGATTTTAACCATGTATTATCATTCAAAATCACTTCAAGTGTATGGAAAGCCACTCATAAACAGCTTGCTGCATGGAGCCAAGTTTCACAGGGGCAAATTCACTGTTTTAAATTATTATTTGGTGGTGCTTGCACTTTTGCTGATCTCTTTTTTGTGGATGAATTTTGTTAGTTTGCTGTGATGCTTACATAAGCACCCTAATGTACTTTTAATTTTTTTAAAAAGCAAGTGGGATCTAAATTAGTTGAGAATTGAGAGTTTTAGACCTCTTTCTAACCACTCCATTTTGTTTCTGAAGAGGTTGGGGCAATGGAACTTCAGGCACTTTGAATGATGCATCCATTCTTAGTCTTTTAAAGGGTAAAAGAGAATTTAGATGATTGAAATGAATTCAAGACTCTAGGACCAGGTGTATTACATCACAGAGTGCTGAAGGAACTAGTGAAGTGATTGCAGAACCATTCTCAGTAATTCTTGAAGGACTGGTGATGTCCCTGAAGACTGAAGGAGAGCAACTGTCATCTCCAACTTTGAAAAAGGAGGACCTGGGAAACCACAGACTAGTTAGTTAGATGTCCACAGGGAGAAAGGTCAGAGATGCTCCAGTGAATCCTGTACTGAGCAGGGGATTGGACTTGGTGATATATTTGGTCATTTCCAACTCTGTGACTCTATGATTTATTCAAAAAAAATTGTATCCCATGGGACAAGCTCAAGATCTCAGAATTCCACATGGTAAACTTTTATCTGAATTTGTCTACAGACTTGGAGATGGATCACACCAATAATAATACACATCTTTGTTCCATAAATGTATTATCCCAGCCAAAAGATGCTATTCCAGTGCTAAACCATTTTTGGTGATGAAGTTCAGTTGGATAAAACTGGATGAGAATGAATCTAGGCTGAATGGAGAGGATCTTGGCAGGGGCGCTAGATGTAGTTTTCAAGAGTCTTTTCACTGGTTGTTAATAGCTGCTGAAAAATATTTCACTGCATTTCCCATATTCCTAGAGAATGTTATTTAAATGGTACTTTCGTAATATCTTGGACTGGCTATTATAATATATTAATATAGAACTGTCTTTGGAGGCAATGCAACTAATGCAACTGATGGCACATGTGGTCTGTCTTTTAGAAAATATGGGAAAATGGGAGCTAATGTATATGAAGTTGGATGGTTGGCATCTAGTTTTCATTCAAGTTGCTGTCTTCAAACTGAGTTCAACAAAGTGTTAGACAGGGCAGCTATACACTGCTGGATTTTAATCAGAGCTTTAAAATGTTTAAATAAGCATAATTTTATTCTTATCTACTCACATATATTTTATAAAAGAGACTTAATCAGTATTTTTCTTGAGTTTCCTTATCTATTTTGTGATCCTTTAGGAATATTTATTCCAAAATCTCAATCTCTCTCTCTCTCATTCCACCTCTGTCTGATCTATTCATCACATTTGCCAGAAAGTGAGAAGTGATCATATTTTGTGGAATGTTAAATTTGTAAACTTTTATGAATGGGGTTAGATTGGAAATTGGACAAAACCATTCTCATAGCATAATTTTACTGTGCTGAAATGTTTCTTATAACAACAGGAAGTGCCTTGAAGGAGCAAATGTCCAGGAGAAATTTTTAAAATTTATTTCTAAACTGACTAAAATAGATTCAGGCACCCAGTAATATGAACAACAACATCAAATACAATGTTCAACATGGCTTGCTTTTTCTTATATCTGTACGTGTCAGCCTCACTTGGTAGACCAGGCCAGAAAATCAACTCCACAGGAAGATAAGAATACTATCTTGATGTATTGTCGAAGGCTTTCACGGCCGGAGTTTGATGGCTGTTGTGGGTCTTCCGGGCTGTGTGGCCGTGTTCTGGAAGTTGTGATTCCTAACGTTTCGCCAGCATCTGTGGCCAGCATCTTCAGAGGGCAGGAGCACAGACAAAAGCGAACTCTCTGTGCCCAGGTAGAGTGGCAATGTTTGTTTTCAATTTATAGAGCTAAGTTATAGGAGATTAGGTGGGTTTTTTTGTTGTGTTGAAATGTTAACGAGTGGCTGCTCAGCGTGATTAGCATGTTCATTGTGAGAAGTATTCCCATGTCCTGGTGGTTGAACTGAGTTTGTTGACCTTTTGCAGGCTGTGTTTTTCAGGACTGGTAGCCAGGTTTTGCTAATTTTTAAACTTTCTTCTTTTTTATTGTAACTGTGCTGGTGTTTGTGAATTTCAATGGCTTCTCTGTATAATCTGGTGTAGTGGCTTTTGGTGTTGTCCAGTATTTCTGTGTTTTCAAATAGGATTTTGTGTCCCGTTTGCTTGAGAGCATGTTCAGCTACTGAAGATTTTTCCGGTTGCTGTAGTCTGCAGTGTCTTTCATGTTCTTTTATCCTGGTGTGAATGCTTCGTTTTGTGGTTCCGATGTATACTTGTCCGCAGCTGCATGGTATGCGGTATACTCCTGCAGCGGTGCGGGGGTCCCTTTTGTCTTTTGCTGATTTTAGCATTTGTTGTATTTTTCTGGTGGGTCTGAAGACTGTTTGAAAGTTGTGTTTTTCCATCAGTTTTCCCATGCGGTCAGTGACTCCTTTGATGTAGGGCAGGACTACTTTGTTTGTGGGGGGCTGTTTTTCTTCAGTTGGATATTGTTTTCTTGGTTTGATGGCTCTTTTTATTTCATTCTTGGAATAGCCATTTGCCTGTAGGACCCAATTCAGATGGTTAAGTTCATTGTTGAGAAATTGGGTTTCACAGTTTCGATTAGCACGCTCCACCAAGGTGCATTGCATGGTCCATGAAGGACTGCATGGGCAAAGCAGAGGCAAAGTGAGTTTTGGCAGTGCTCCCACTTTGTCTGCGAACCCCCCTCCCCCCTAATTGTTTCAGACTGGGTCCCAACCCACAGTTTGAAAACTTCTGGCAATAATAATTACAATAAAGCCTTTACTGTGAATATTACTTAATGAATTATTTCCATTGGTGTATTGTCGAAGGCTTTCACGGCCGGAGTTCAATGGCTGTTGTGGGTCTTCCGGGCTGTGTGGCCGTGTTCTGGAAGTTGTGGTTCCTAACGTTTTGCCAGCATCTGTGGCCAGCATCTTCAGAGGGCAGGAGCACAGATAGAAGCCAAGTTTGAGTTTGTTTATCTAGGTGGGAAGATGAAAATCTTGCCATTTTAGCTAAGGTGCACTATATGCCCAAGGACACAGGATCAGGCTTGAAAGTCATAACATGATTGCACAACAGTGGAGAAATATATAGTATAGTATTGAGGTTGCATTTGCTAAGTAGGGTTGCATAGGTTCAGACAGCTCTTGTCTATGTTGTTTTCTCACCCTTTGGATCTTCAGTGCATTGTTAACTCTTCTATCTGTGCTCCTGCCCTCTGAAGATGCTGGCCACAGATGCTGGCGAAACGTTAGGAACCACAACTTCCAGAACACGGCCACACAGCCCGGAAGACCCACAACAGCCAACAATACTATCTTGCTTCTCACAACTTAAAGAATCTTTCAGCCCTCCTTGCTGAGGTAATGGTTCTTGCATATTTCTGTCAAGGTCATCTCCCTTACTCTCTATAGCAGGATTTCCCAAACTATGAGATATACCTCCCTGGGGGAGGTGCAGACAGAGTCTAAGGGAGGTGTGAAGAACCCTTTAGTTACATTGTTACAGTAAATCCACCTTTCCCAAAGTTTCATTGTATTGCTTCATTGTTCATTTGTGTTCATTTTGGTGTTTGGATTTTTAGGGAAGGTGTGTACATTAAGATTACACTAAAGGGAGGTGTGATGGCAAAGTTTAGGAACCCCTGCTCTATAGTATGGCAGAAGTATAGCATGGTGCTTCTAGGAGCCACCAATTCTCTCCACTTCACCATCTGCCAGCACTTCCACAGAATGTCTTTATTCAGATGTTTGGAGAATACAGTACATGTCCTTTCATCTGTTTCTGGCAGACACTCCATTGTCTTCTTTGTCCTTAAGTATTGCATGAGTTACTCTATTCTTAGCTATGACATCATATGGTGCTAGTACTTTCTACCTCAGAAGTGGAGTTATTTGGATTCAGACAGCTGTTTATTTATGGACTTTCATTCTCTTCTAATAGTTCTATCAGGGAGCTTTATGAAATTATCCATTTCACAGAAATTTTCCTGTTGCTCTTCTTATTTTCACTGAAGAATTCAATGTTGTTGTTCTTTGACTGATTTGGATATATCCTGAATATTACTTTTCTACCTTTTAAAGACTTGGATGAGATCTAGGCTGACCATACGTCCCGTTTTGAACGGGACAGTCCCGTTATTTTAACATTTTCCAACCATCCCGTCGTTCTGGACAAAATGTCCATTTTGTCCCGTTTTCAAACAAAGTTAGAGTGCGTGCGTGTGCAAGCTAGCACACGCGCCTGCCTGCGTGCCTGCGTGCCAGTGTGCTGGTGCACGCGTGCGTTAGGGTCCCATTTTCGTCTCAAGGAAATATGGTCAGCCTAATGAGATCATGTAATTTATATTTATGCAGAATAGGCTGAAAACAGACATCCATCCATCCATCCATCCATCCATCCATCCATCCATCCATCCATCCATCCAGTTTACTGAAGATTTTCTGTTGTTTTCAAAGTTCTTTTTGTTTTCTTGCTTTGAATATGCCCCTGCCCCAAGCACATGAGTAAAGCCTTCTTTAAAGAAACCATGGAAATATGGCACATGCATTTGATTGATAATAATAACAAATAAATAAATAAGAAACATTTGAGCATTTGATTTGAGAATGATGAAAAGGCAAAGAAACTTTCAAACTGAGCATTCCTCCTTTATAAAGGCAGAACAATAGAGTTTTATTGCCAATAGTATGGAAGTGGTATGCTACTGCCTTATTCCAGGATGCTTTTTAAACTTTCCACTCTAGCCTGCAGCACTGGGATTTATTAGTCATCCCCAATCCAAGTACTAACCAAGTTCAATTTTGCTTAGCGTTTTGAGACTGCCAAAATTAGTTTCCTAGGTGGGCTAGACACATACATGCATACATGAGCTACAAATAAATTAGTAGGGCATGGAGCAGAGAAAGATGTTTTGTTCCTACCATTGTATGGTTAAAAAAATAGAAATGCTTCTGGATTTTGTGACTTTGCAGTATACTAAGCTAAGTTTAGTTGAGCAATGTTAAACTACGCTGCTTATTGAAATCCAGTTGAAAAGTCTAGAATTCAAACCTTTCAAATATGAGAACTTTACTACTTTCTTCTTATTTAATTTGTCAGAGATAAATGTTCATATGATTTTTACATTTATCTCCTAATGATATTCTGGTGTAAACACTCCAACTGGCATATTGATTTTGGTACTGTTATTAGAATACAATTCATCCCCTTGGACCGGTGCTGGAAATCAAATTCAATCTTAGTTTTTTGCATTACAGTCTCCTGTATCACAGGTGTGGAAACTCTGTCTCACTAGATGTTATTAGATGACATCAGTCTTGAGCATTAATTACTCTGACTTGGCTAATTGTAATTGTAGCTTGGAGGGCTACACTTCTACCCTACGCCAGGGTATTATATTTTTGTTCCCAGACTAAGGAGGAAGCAGGATCCAGTGGACCACTTCTATATTTTACTAGAGCACCTTTTCAATCTTTTTCAACTATTGCCTTTACTCCACAAAACCCCACAACCACAGAACAGTGTTTTACTATTTATTGAACTGGTGCTAAAAACTGAAATAAATATTTGTGTCTCCAGAGATGCCTTGGCATTTACAGATTTTATCATCTGTTCTTGAAATTTAAAAATTATAGTTTTTAATATTACTATCTTTATTCTTTTATTTATTTATTTACTTATTTATTTTGGGACACAGGCAGCAGTGTGAATATAGCATATTGATCCTGTCTACAGGTACCATCACAAGCAACTTAGACCCCATAAGGATTGCATAGACCAGGGCTTTCCAAAGTTTTTCCCGCGGCGACACACAAACCGGCGTTGGTGTGTTGCCGCGGGAAAACCCGGAAGTGCGGCAGCACGCAAAAACCCGGAAGCGCTGCTGCTGCTTTCGGGTTTTGCGCTCTGCAGTCGGTGTGTCGCCGCGGGAAAACCCGGAAGCGCTGATGATGATGATGATGATGATCAGCGCTTCCGGGTTGTGTGGCGACACACCAGACTGTGTGTGGCGACACACTTTTGTGTTGCGACAGACAGTTTGGAAAGCTCTGGCATAGACAATTGTGAATGCAACAGTTTGGTAATATACTAAAAAGCAATCAGATTCACATAGAAAGAAATCTGAGAAGAAATGCATGAATCAGATTGTATTAGCAAGATAATTATCAGCACCCCCTCCAAAAAAAATTACCTTAAGTGATAATCATTGCCAACTTCCTAACCCTTATCAATGAATATCACCATCTGCCCATTAGATGAAGGACTGACACTTGAGTTCCATTGATCTCATCATTGAAAAAAATATATACAGTAATCATACATGACAAATCAGATTCCTCATAAATATATGGCCAGATTCTCTGTGCTTTTTTGGAAATAATTAGCTATAGCTTTCCTAATTTTAGGGTGATATTAAAATTACCAACCCTCTTTATTTGCATGCATGCACAATCAAGGTTTTAACCTGTATTTTTATTGTCAATTTCTTTTTTTTTTAAAAAAAAGATGCAAGACAGTTATTAGTTCCCTGTAGGATTTTTTTAAAGTTTTAAAATATTACCCAATGTAAATTGTTCAAAATGATGGATATAATCCAATTGAAGCCTAATTTATGTCAGTGAAACAATTAAGCATGTGCTCAGTGTGGCAAATGGGATCAAAAGTGTAGAACATTTGCTGAATTATAGTCTATTTTCCTTTATTTCTTTATTGTTGCAATTATACTCTAATTTCCTAAAAAATATTTGCAGCAACTTACAATTGAATAAAATCATATTCATCAAGCTGGATCCAAGTTTGTCTTCTCCCAGTGAGATTCCTAGGTACAGTTCCATTCTGGATTTGCCAGTGAAAAGGGAAGGGGAGATGAGTTTTGTCATCACTTCCTCTACTGTTTTAGAAGGTCATCCAGCCTTCCAAAGCAGATTTTCACAAGTGTGCTGGATAAGGAACTTCAAGGGGAAGGGGGGATTGCCTCTTCCTCATTTCACCCATGGAAATACTTGAATGGATACATTCCAAAGTATTTCATGGAGTGGAGGAAACCTTCCATTTCCAAACAGGTTCCCTTGGATTCTGGCCAGAATGTATAACATATCATGTTAGAAAATCTCCAAGATAATGAAAAGGCAAAAATGGAGGCTTTCAGTGCTTTAGTTGAGATCATTTTTATAAACAGGCAGCATGATGAGCAATATGATAACAGAATCCCTAATCTTGTCCTCATGACCCTTTGGCAGATACACACACAAACACACACACACACACTTACAAGGATTGAGAGGAAAGTAATACATTTAACGTTATTCTTGGCGATCACTCGTAGCCGAGTAAGATTGTCTTCCAGGGGTAAAATCTTAACAGTGGATCCGTAAGTGGCTGTAAAGGCCAATTCTGGATCTGCAACAAAAGAGATTTAATGTTATAAGCTGCCAACAGATGGCAGTACTGAAACCCTAGAAGCTCTGATGTGTTCTTTAGCACCTGTCAGTTGAGAGGAAGTTGTCTGAGAAAAGATTGTGTTGGGACTACCCCTAATTATGAACTGGAAACCTGCAGGGAGTACTTTAAGCAATGCACCATGACTGAGTTTTTGCCTGAGTGTTGCTGGGTCAAAACATTTGTACAGATGGTGAATGGGAAAGAGCTGATTTGTGTGATCAAAAATGAAGTGGATGACCTGTGACAGCAACTGATAAGCTTCATGTGAGAAAGGTTGAAGACCTTCAACAGTTGAAATTTGCCAGCAACTGCTGTCATGCTGTGAGAATGAAAGTGAGGAATTTGTGAAAGCCAAAAAAACATGAGTTCATTATTATGACCTTGGAATGAAACATCAGTCAATCACAAAGCTTCACCTGAAAAAAATAAATAAAACAAAACTCAAAACCCATGGTTTGGCAGGAAAACTCATGGTTATAGCTTTTTTGGGACACAGATGGTGTTATTCACAGGGATTTCCTTGAACATGACATCACTATCAACTGAGAATTCTACATTGCAACACTAAAACTTTGAAAAAATGCTTAAGCAGGTTTGGAAGCACACAAATTTGCTGTAACATGATAGCAGTAGGCCTCACACCTCACAAGCCACACAAGAGGCAATTGTGAAGTTGGATTTCACCTTCATACCCCATCCACTATGTGGTCCAGACTTGGCACCATGTGACTTCCACCTTTTCCCAAAATTGAAGGAATACCTTAATAGGAATTTGTTTGACTTATATTATGAGGTAGAAAGTGCTGACAGGACCTGGTTGAGACAGTGTAGAAGTTTGTCCGTCATTAGCAGAAGTGTGTAGCAAATTATGTAGTGATTGTGTGGAGAAGTAAATACAAATAATGAAACAGCTCATTTCGAGGATTATTTTCCTGCTTCGTGTACTAAAATATTACTATTTAAACTAAAGTTCTGGAAGTGGTGGTATTGCTTTTCATTCAGCCTCATACTTGATTAATTTTCTTGCTAGATAGGTGAGAGCTGCTTCAGATCCTTTGCTTGATCAAGCAAATCTTTTTAATACAAACCATTTCAAATCTTCTTATGAAGGATCAAATCATAAATGATTGCTCTTTGTTTAAAGAACTGAAGTAACAGCTGGAGAGTTAACAATGCACTGAAGATCCAAAGGGTGAGAAAACAACACAGACAAGAGCTGTCTGAACCTATGCAACCCTACTTAGCAAATGCAACCTCAATACTATACTATATATTTCTCCACTGTTGTGCAATCATGTTATGACTTTCAAGCCTGATCCTGTGTCCTTGGGCATATAGTGCACCTTAGCTAAAATGGCAAGATTTTCATCTTCCCACCTAGATAAACAAACTCATATCCTCAGTAATTATGAAGATATGAGAGACTGGAGAAAAAAGAAACAAACCTGCTCTTACTGAACTTTAAAACCAGGAGAGAACTATCTCATTCCCACAGAGCAACAATCTAGGTGGGAAAGTTTTTTCTCCCATTCATATGACCCATTTGGCATTCAACTGGGAGTCTAAGCCCTTGTCTTCATGCTGTCCCAAACTACAGAGATGATGTGATGCTCTGTTGATATTCTGGGGGGGAAAGAAAATCAATACTGCAAAAGATTCAGCCAAATCAAACAATAGAGAGATTTTTGTTCTGGTTCAGTAGGGCCAAATAGCAAGCACATGTCAGGATGGAGACTTTATATGAATGATGGAGAGGGAAGGCTTGGTAATACTAGCAATACATGAATGATTGCTAGAATGATGAAGGGGGAATGGAATGGAAGCACTCTTAGCCTTTCCTACAGCTATTAAGATGCATTCAGTACTTCAGTGACTATAAGAACAGAAGGAGGACAATATGATCTTGATGATAATTCATATCCATTCTTGCTGTTTGCTACTATTGCTGCGTCTACTGTAATTAAACAATTTTTTGTTGATTTATCATTTGCTTTTGAACTGAGCAGCCGATTAATCCATCAATAAAATTAAAATATCCTATGGTAGCCTTATGTAAATATTGAAAGGAGTCTAAGATGAATTGTGATTTGAAATCAGACCAGACAAAAGTTACCATTGTTAGAAGCATGTTTGTGGCTTTATTGTTAATGCCCTGTAAAATCCCCGAAAAAGGATATCTTCAAAAATTAAACATGTTTTAGCTCACAATCTGATGGATTAAATGTGTCCTAATCCACGAAAGTGCAAAAGCTGGGTTGCAGTTAAACCTCAAAAACAGCAAGATTATGGCAACCAACTTGATTGATAACTGGCAAATAGAGGGAGAAAAAGTGGAGGCAGTGACAGACTTTGTATTTCTAGGTGCAAAGATTACTGCAGACGCTGACTGCAGCCAGGAAATCAGAAGATGTTTACTTCTTGGGAGGAGAGCAATGACAAATCTCGATAAAATAGTTAAGAGCAGACATCACACTGACAACAAAGGTCCGCATAGTTAAAGCAATGGTATTTCCTGTAGTAACCTATGGCTGTGAGAGCTGGACCATAAGGAAGGCTGAGCGAAGGAAGATAGATGCTTTTGAACTGTGGTGTTGGAGGAAAATTCTGAGAGTGCCTTGGACTGCAAGAAGATCAAACCAGTCCATACTCCAGGAAATAAAGCCAGACTGCTCACTTGAGGGAATGATATTAAAAGCAAAACTGAAGTACTTTGGCCACATAATGAGAAGACAGGATACCCTGGAGAAGAAGCTGATGCTAGGGAAAGTGGAAGGCAAAAAGAAGAGGGGCCGACCAAGGGCAAGATGGATGGATGATATTCTGGAGGTGACAGACTCAACCATGGGGGAGCTGGGGATGGTGATGGCTGACAGGAAGCTCTGGCGTGGGCTGGTCCATGAAGTCATGAATAGTCGGAAGCGACTGAACAAATAAACAACAACAATCAATGAAAAGTGGTCTCCTTTGGAAGATTCACCTGCACAATGATTATAGCAATGAAGGCTTGCAGACTAGTATGCACATTTCAAAATAACTTTAAATGGAACACTTTTGCATTAAGGGAGACAATTTGTCATGAGCCAAATACAGGGAGATCACCTTTGTTTTCTTATTTTCCAGTGATTTCACTCTTAATTTTTTTCCCAACAACATTTTTCCCCAACACCCATACCAAAAATGTATGGCTGGTAGGAAGACCCTGGAACTCAAAAATAACTCTCCATTATTTGTGTTTCAATATATATTACATAGCCTTAAAATGGCATTTTCAGAAAGGTCTTTCCAGCCTGGACATGAAAGCATCTGCCCTCTCTGAACATCAGATCCCTATGTGATTCACTACAGAACCAGGTTTTTTTAGCTGACTCATAAAGGATGATTGCATAAATAGTATCAATCAATCAATAACTTTTCATAAACCTGGTCTCCTGTGGTTTTGAGTGCCAGGAGCAACAGGGATCAGAGACCATGCTCAAATTGCGGCGGAGCCTTTTAAAGAACACTGGGTTCGCTAACCTCACTTTCTAATCACTTCTGGAAATTGCCTATTTATCTATCTTAAGGCTATTAGAGATCTTTGGAATGACAAGTTTGAATAGCCACCTGGTCAATTTAACTTCATTCTTGAACAAAAGAAAAAATAACCATCAGTTTAAGAATGTAAAGAATTGGAAATAAACGACAAAAAGCTAAATAAGACTTTGATAGAAGAAAGTTATAAATGAATTAAGGATACAGACAAATTTGGAATATTGAGACTTTTACTATAAGATTTTGGAAATAATTATATAAAATAAACAGCTTTTTCAGGGAACCAAATTGTTTTGTCTATCTTAAGTCATAACAGAGATTGGAGACTTTATGATTTCAGAAATTGGACACTAGAGGGGACTAAAGGTTCCAGGCAGAAAAGGAAAAGGAAAAAAACTTGCCTTTGGTTTTTGGTTAGTATGGGAGTTTACAAAATGACACAAAACGTTATAACTTTGTAAATACTCCAGGAGATTTTCAAAGAATGGGGCCAGAAATTAGTAGCTACAATGTCAGAAATGATGTCTGCTTCTATGGATAGACTTTATCTAAAAGATGTTAATGAAGGAATGACAGATGTGAAACAAATGTTGCCTGTTGTAGAAATATTAGAACCAGAAATATTGGATAATAAAAAAAGTGTGCATTATAAGACAGAGAAGGCAGCTAAAGTGGAACAAATGATAAGCCAAGAGAATGACTTGGATAAGGACTTTCTACTGGATATACAAAATAAGTTGGTTAAAATTTTGAAAACCAAAGTGGAAATACAAATGATAAACCAAGAGAATGATCTGGATAATGACCTATTACTGGATTATTTACAAAAGAGGTTTGCTGAAGCCTTTGGGTTGGGAAAAAGAAAAATTGAAGAGAGATCCAATCCTACAACAACATCTGAATGAATTAAGGATCAAGATTGTCAGAAGTAAAAGGAAGGAATATAAAGTTGGTTTGTTTGACCAAGGTTAAAATAAGACATGTTTCTACTGTATAAAACTCTGGTAACTCTTTATGAAGTTTTTGCTGAAACAGGGACTGAAAAATTGATAATTTATGGATTTGCTTAAAGATAAGGCATGGGTTATGGGAAGAAGAGATATTTGTTTGTAACCTTATGAAGAGTGAAGAGTTATTTTTTGTTTATACTTGTGGTGATGAAGATTGGAAGTCTTTCAGAAGTCAGGGAGCTCTGCTCATGGTCACTCATGCCCTAGTCACCTCCCAATTGGACTACTGTAATGTGGTCTATATGGAGCTGCCTTTGAAGAGTATCTGGAAGCTTCAGCTGGTGCAAAATGCTTCAGCGCGGGCAGTTATGTGTGCCTGTAGAACACCACACGTTACACCTCTGCTCCGTGAGCTACACTGGTTACTAGTCTGCTTCCTGGTCCAATTCAAGGTGCTGGTTTTGACCTTTAAAGCCCTCCATGGCATGGGGCCAGGTTATTTGAGGGACCACCTCTCCAAACTTCAAAGGAACAAGCATCCTGTTCTCTTTCAGATCTGTGCAGAACAGGCTGTTTTTGGAATATACGAGCGAATATATGTACAATTGGGAAGAGGACAAGTTCTTCTCTTCTTGAAATAGTCCTTCCATGATTATGTTTTGCTGCAAAACTTCCAGCTGAACTATCTTCAAATAACATTTGAATTAATGTACTGAAACACTGCCCCATCATGTACCAATTTGATACTATTTCAGCAAAACAATCTGTTTTAGTCAAAGTTTGGAATTCTGCAGTTTTGAGCTGCTCTCTTTTAAAGCACAGCTGCAATTGAACATCTGTTATTTTCCATATCCCCATCCAGCTAGTAGCACTTTTTCCAGTACCTTTGGAGTTACAGCTAAAATCTCCAAGACAAGTTCTTACATGACCCCTGTGGATATGTGTCATCTCTTTGCTGCAAACAAACAAATAGTAGGAAGCATATTATGAAAATATGTGGTCCTGGAATTTCATAAAAGCTCCTTTGCATTACAGTGTGGGGAAAAAAAGAAGAGAGGTGGGGAGAAATAGTAATATTAAACACAGGACATAATGTGAACAAAGCACAAATGACCTGTTATGATCCCAAATGAAAATGGTTTCTTAGGGGACCTTTCCTATCTTCACTTTTTTTCCTTCCTTGTTTGAAGGCTTATTTTACACCAATCTATTTTATTCCCCTCCCACTGTCTCCTTGTTGTTCCAATGCAGGAGGAGTCAGCATGAGCTTTGTCATTCATCAGAAATCTTACTTCAAGGAAAGTCCCAGCCACATTGTCTTGAACAATTATTTTGCTTGAGAAAGTCAGAATATGGCTGCTGTCTTTCTGAATCTTTATTGTGCATGAACTAAAAATATACAGATTATCACATCAGAAATACTTCTGAATTTAAAGCCTTTTAAAATCTTCCTTGGATGATAAAAATTTTGTTTTTATAAAAAGCTTCTTCCTATTCTCTAAATATTCTGCCCCTGATGAGTTCTTTTTTGAAAGTTGCTTTTAGTCAGAATTGTTTTTTTTAAAAAAAAGATCAACAAACTTTTTTTTTTTGGAGAATGTAATAATGACCTCGCCATAAGTACATTCCCCCACACATGCACACACTATATGTTTAGACCAGGCTTCCAAATCCTATTACAGATTCAATCCTATTAAAACATTCCCAGGTTTAAACCTGCTTTAGAGTTTTTCATAAGAGTGCACACACCCCTCCTAAAACCCTACATGTGTGGTCAAGGGACCCAAGGATAATTGTAAGCTCCGTGGCTCCCATTAATCTTAGCACAGTCAGATATTAGTGCTTGTAAATCCGTTCCTAAACAAGGACAATAGTTAAAGCCATCAATAGTCTTTTAATGAGGCAGATCAAAAACAAATGGTAGCCACAAGGAAGAGAAGCAAAGGCAAAAGCCCTTTGTCAGATTTCTTACACAAAAAATAGAGGGAATTAGTCCAAGTTCTTCCCTCTTAACTTTTAGATCTGAGGTTTAAAAAATTGCATTTCATTCACTTTCAGGTTAGAAGGAACAGGATGAGAAGAGAAAATTGTGTGTGTGTGTGTGTGTGTGTGTGTGTGTTGAGTAATGTGTACAGTACTGATAATCATGTCAGGTGTGATGGAGTCTTGAAGATTAATAAAAGAACTCCAAGCAGCTAACAACAATCTTGCAGAGTAGAAGCGTGAACCAGCAGGGAACTTGCACTTTAAGCTTAATTGTGTTCAGAAATAAATTCAGTCTTCACAGTATTATCGAAGGCTTTCACGGCTGGAGTTCGATGGCTGTTGTGGGTCTTCTGGGCTGTGTGGCCGTGTTCTGGAACCACAACTTCCAGAACACAGCCACACAGCCCGGAAGACCCACAACAGCCATCAGTCTTCACACATTAGTTAGATGAAGAAAAATAGAGATAACTTACATTTATTCAGTTGTTCTGGATACAAGCAGATTCATTGTAGATCTGTGTGCAAGTGAGATGAAATGGACGAGAACTACATCTTGCAGCCCTCCTGCTTGCACGTGTGCCCAAAGAGTAATGGAGAATGTTAATCCCCCAAACCAAGAAGGAGGAGGAAGAGGAAATCAGGTGACTCAGGTAACATCCCACAAGCACAGTAGAGATGCGTTTACTAGAAAGACCCCCCATTATGCTTATGAGACAATGCTGAGTTGACTCCCGATAATCCCAACAAGGTGGATGTGGTGTGACTGTCAAGAACTGTCATAAATTATCTTGGTCCTTGCAGGCACACTCAGCAGGCTTTGAAAGACTCACAAATGGTATTTTGCTATCCAGAAACATGAAAGCAAAAGAAAATGTCCTGTTGCAGAAGTTTGTTGCTTAAGAGAAGGGAGGAGAAAAGATAATAAGAATTTATGGGCTAAAATGCGTGTGGCACAGGAGCACTGTAAAGGATACTGAGTGGCATAAAGGTATGGTATGGCGGGGTGAGTGGATGGGTAGAAATAACAGTGTGTTGGGGGGGAGAATGAAGCCCTTTTCAGAACTCATCATTGCATTTGCATCTCTCCTGTTCCATTCACGGGAAATGGAATTGCCATTCTCAAACAGTTTTTTAAGTGCTACGAGAGATAGTAATTTTTTTTATTGAAAAGAGAAGTTTTTCTCTTGGATCTTTCAAAAATGAAGAGATTTAACATGCTTGCATCCTTTTAACTCTTTGGGGCCATTATTGTGAACCTCTCAGAATTCACATTTAAAGAACTTTAGAGATTTCTTTCTTTTTAGCCTATGGCTGAAGATAGGGAGTGTTTAGCATGTTTCGATTCTAGTGCTTTGACAAAACATCTTTCATCATCACATATCCTTGTTGGTGTATTATTCTTTTGAGGAGTAAGTCTCAGCAATAAAGCCTTATTAGGTAAACACCTGCAAACTTTAAAAGGTCAGGCAGCACGTGATCCAGGCTGAAGAGTATAAAAGAACCTGCCTCCCTGCCCCCTTCTTCTCACTGCTCTGTGTTCGTTTCTACTACTTGGTATATGATTTTGTAACATTTCCAGGGATCTGGAAGAAAACTGTAAATAGTATCTGTTTGAATGAGTAACTAATATAACTGCAACTAAGTTACTACAATGACTGGTGTCATTTATTGGTCTCTGAAGCTAAATGCTTTCTGATACTCTGCGTGTGCAAGAAAACACACACTACAACAAGCTATGGGCCCAGGAAGCACAAGGAGAGACCAGCTCAGCAGCACCTTGTTTGAATCTGACAAGTAAACGAGGCAATTTTTTTTTCTTTGAAGTTACCAGGAGGCTTCTAGCAGCTATCTGTTTGCAGAAAAGCTTGCTGAGGAATTTACGAGGTGATAGTGAAGATAGAAGCCATGGCTGCTTCTCAGTACTCAGGAATGCCTCTGGAGCGATTATCAGATACTAACTACATAAACTGGAGTTTAAAAATGGAAATGTGCCTTTGGAGGGAAGATTTATGGTCTCTGATAGCTGAGCCAACTCCAGCAAATCCCTCCAATGCATGGCTTCGGCTGGATGAGCGTGCCAGAGCGTCCATTATTTTTGGAGTTGAAGACAATCAGCTAGTGAGTGTACGTGGTTTGCAGTCTGCAAAACAACTGTGGGATGCACTAAGATATTTGCATATATAAGCAACAGCTGGAAGTAAGGTTTCTCTAACTAGAAAACTTTATAAACCTTATCTGTCTGAGGAAGGGAACTTGCCTGAACATTTACATTCCATAAAGCAGCTGTTTGTAGAATTGCAAGAGAGAGGTATGGAGTTTACACCTCTAACAAAAGCATACATTATGTTATGTTGATGAAGGTTCTCAGTCATCCAGGTGGAACAGTCTGTGGCTTGAATCATGTCAACTGGATTTCTATTTTCTCAGTAGAAACGTTTCACTCCTTATCCAAGGAGCTTCTTCAGTCTGAAGAAGCTCCTTGGATAAGGAGTGAAACGTTTCTACTGAGAAAATAGAAATCCAGTTGACATGATACATTATGTTATCTTCACTGAATGAAACATAGGATATGTTAATTTGCATCCTGGAAGCAATGCCCGAGGCTGAACTTACTTCTTCGTATGTTTCTGGAGAGCTGCTTGCTGAATGGGAGAAGTGACAGGAACTGCACTCGTCTCCACCCATTTCTTCTGATAAGCTACCATGTGGAAAAGCAGGGAAGAGCAATCAGGCTGAGGCCACAGCCCTGGCCAGCCGCCAGTGTTTCAATTATGACGCAGCTGGACATTTACAGAAAAACTGTAATTTATTGCCCAAAGAGTGTAAGACAGGAAAAAAGAACAGAGAGGCAATGCGAAAGAAGGCTCTTCAAACAACACATATTGCACAAGTTCATGAAAAATATGATTCTGATTTCTGTGTATTAGATTCTGGTGCTAATTGTCATTTGTAAAATTGTAAAAGTTCCTTTGTTTCACTGTCTAAAATTAATAAACAAAGTGTTTCTATGGCTGATGGGTATACAATAGAAATCATGGGTCAAGGTGACATGTATCTACCTTGTTTGGGAGAAACTGTTAAAAAGGTTCTGTTTGTTCCTAAATTGCAGACTAACCTTTTATCTGTAGCCCAATTAGTAGCACCTAGATATGTCATAACATTCAAGAAAGATGGTTGTGAGATATATAAGAATGGTAAGTTGTGTGCACATGGTGTACAAAAAGATTCATTGAACATAGTACAAAATGCTAAAAGCCAAGCTGCAAAAGCTATAATTGGCAGCATTCCAATTCATGATCAGTGCATACACTTGATGCACAGGAGATTTGGTCATGCAAATTATAGATACATAGCACAAATGCCAAAGCAATGTGCTGACCTGAAGTTGAAACCTTGTGATAAATATCTGGACTATGTAGTTTGCAAGGAATGCAAAACACAGAAGGCTCCTGTGAGTAAGCACAGACACAGAGTTACAACTAGACCTCTTGAAATAGTTCATTGTGACATTATTGGCCCTTTTGCTCCACGTTTGGGACAAGCAAGATTCATAATGACCATAACTGATGATTTTTCAAGATATATATTTATCTATTTGTTGAAACATAAAAATGAGGCATTTGATAAATTTAAGAGTTTTGTAACATGGGCAAATGGAAAATTTCCAAAACCTGTGTCGGCCCTACAATGTGATTGTGGAGGGGAATTTCTTTCTAATGCTTTTAGAAAATTCCTAACAGAGAAGGGGATAGAACAAATTCTTTCTAACCCTTACACTCCACAGCAAAATGGAGTTGCTGGAAGGAAAGGTAGAACGCTTCAAGAATCTATTATGTGCTTGCTTAAAGATGCAAAATTACCTTTTAAGTTTTGGGGTGAAGCAGTATCAACTGCTTGTTATGTTCAGAACAGACTGTTTAATTGTGAGATTGAGGACACTCCATTTCATTTGTTTTATGGTGTGAAAACAAAACTGAACCATCTCAGAGGTTTTGGCAGTGCAGCATGGGTTCACATACCAAAACAACAAAGGAAAAAAGTTGCTTCCAAAACAAAGAAAGCAATTTTTGTTGGGTATGAACAAAGCCAAAGAAGCTACAGGTTCATATTAGATGATAAATTAATTAGAAGCAAGAGTGCTTCAATTGCAGAACAAAACTGGGAAAAAATAAATTCCAGTTCGCAGGTTGATTTGAAACCAGGGCAAAGGCAAGAAATTGCTGAGAACATTTCGCAAGATTCTTCGCCAAATGAGTTCATTAAACAAGAGGAGCAAGCTGAAAATCTGTCTGATAAGACAGATGCTACTCAGGAAAGTGATGGAAGACAGGTTGTTAGCCCTGTTAGCCCTGCCCTACCTCGCAAGTCGCAGAGGAGTAATAAAGGAATTCCTCCTCAACATTTTGAGGTGGATATGGTTAAAACTTTCCATGTTTACTCTGAACCAGTCTTTACAGCAAATAAATGATATACCACCTGAGATTGCAAAATGCTGGTATGATGCAATGCAACAGGAATTAGATTCCTTGAAAGAAAATAAAACTTGGAAATTAGTTAATGTACCTCCCAATAAACGTCTGGGTAGTAGATGGGTCTTCAAACTAAAAAAGGATGCTAGTGGGAAAATTCAAAAATACAAAGCAAGGTTATTTGCTAAAGGATTTTCTCAAAGAAAACATTTAGACTTTGACAAAATTTTTGCACCTGTTACAAGGGCTGAATCAATCAGATTGTTGTTGAAGGTTGCTGCACTAAAAGTGATGTCAGTTCATCATTATGATATTCAAACTGCATTTTTGTATGTTGAATTAAACCAGAAATTGTACATGTAACAACCACCTGGTTTTGAGCAAGGTAAAAATTTAGTGTGTGAACTACAAAGATCAATTTATGGCTTGAAACAAGCAGCTTGCTGCTGGAACCTAAAATTAGATGAAACACTGCAAAGTTTTGGTTTTGAAAAAGGAAAAGCAGATCTCTGTGTTTATGTTAAGAAAGACAAACAAATGTCTGTAGCTTGAATCATGTCAACTGGATTTCTATTTTCTCAGTGGAAACGTTTCGCTCCTTATCCAAGGAGCTTCTTCAGTAACTGTTCAGCAAACTGTTGTTGTTGTTCCTCCCAGCGGTTTCTCCAGTTCCTGGAACTGTTTGCTGGGAGGAACAACAACAACAGGACCACAGAGGACAAAAAGAACATGTGGGTGAAAAATCTCTCAGACAGAGAACTCACCCAACCAGAGAGAGATGTCCTAGCCAAAGGTCTTAATTTTGCCATCACTCCCAAGCAAGTTCCGGTTGTGGAGCTCATTACAGCCACAGAATCTGCCATCCACAACAACCACCTACCTTTTGAGGAAGCAGAACAACTCCGGCTTAAAATATCTGCAGCTCTGTCCAGTGCTCAACCTCCTCCCCCCAACCTTACCGTCCAAGAGAGGAGAGCCCTGACAGCCCTCAGCAAAGATGAAACCATCACCATTTTACCTGCTGACAAAGGAAGATGTACAGTGGTTCTAAACACTGCAGACTACCACAATAAAATTACCTCACTTTTGGAGGATCACCATACATATGAAAAACTAAAAAGAGACCCCACCAACAATTACAAGAAAAAGGTAATAGACAGTTTGAAACAATTGGAACATGATGGCTCCATCGATAGGATTACCTACGACCGTCTGTATCCTGGAGAAGCCATCCCCTGCATCTACGGACTTCCTAAGATCCACAAGGAAGGAACACCCCTCCGACCCATAGTCAGCAGCATTAATTCGGTAACATACAACATTGCCAAACACCTCTCTACCATACTAGCACCTCTAGTTGGACACTCTGAACACCACATCCATAATTCGGAAGAATTTGTTTCCAAAGCAAAGATCCTGAAACTGGATACAGATGAAACTATGGTCTCCTTTGACGTGTCCTCCCTTTTCACCAGCAAGGGAATTTTCACATACAGAGGTGACTTTTACAGACAAAAACATGGCTGTGCCATGGATTCTCCTGTGTCACCCATTGTGGCCAATTTATACATGGAAGAAGTGGAGAAGAAAGCACTCAACACTTTCCAGGGAACGGTGCCCACCCACTGGTTTAGGTATGTGGATGACACCTGGGTCAAAATCAAGGCCCAGGAAGTACAGGCCTTCACGGACCATATAAACACTATAGATGCCAACATTAGCTTTACCAGAGAAGACACCAAGGACAACAGACTGGCATTCCTAGACTGTGAAGTCCTCATTGGGACCGGTGGCAAGCTAGAAATAGGGATCTACAGGAAACCCACACACACAGATCAATATCTGATGTTTGACTCCCACCATCCACTGCAGCACAATCTAGGAGTCATCAGGACATTGTCACACAGAGCAGAAACCATCCCCACCTCCATGGATTCCAAAAAGAATGAAAATCAGCACCTGAGAACAGCTCTGAAGGCCTGTGGATATCCAAATTGGGCCTTCACTAAATCTAAATCTACCAGACCTAAAACAGCGACAGATAGGGCTGAGACTCAGAGACTCAGAGTAAACGGAAGAACCTGGTCATTCCTTACATGGCTGGCGTGTCTGAAAAGATAAAACGGATATTTGGCAAACACCACATACCTGTATATTTCAAACCCACCAACACACTGAGACAGAGGCTTGTACACCCCAAAGATCAAACTCCAAAACACAAGGAAAGCAATGTAGTGTATGCAATCCAGTGCAGTGAGGAGTGCTCTGAACTCTACATTGGAGAAACCAAACAACCTTTGTACAGGAGGATGGCCCAACACAGGAGAAGTAACACCACAGGACCAGAGTCAGCAGTTTATCTTCATCTAAAGGAAAAAGGACACTCATTTGAGGACATTAATGTTCACATTTTAGACAGAGAAGATAGGTGGTTTGAGAGAGGAGTCAAGGAATCCATTTATGCCAACTTGGAAAATCCTTCCTTGAATAGAGGTGGGGGCCTCAGGCACAACCTTTCCCCTATCTTCCTCCCTGCTTTGTCTTCTGTGCCTAGGAAGATTAAGACCATTTCACAAGCTCAATAGCAGCATGGTGATCTTAACGATCCTCCTTTAGATGATAAAAGGACTTAAAATAACATCTCAAAATAACCATGACCTAGCCCCAGGTGTAAGGTCACACAGCTACCTAGAAACATATTTAGGATTCCCTTACTAACTTTGCTCAGACTGAAGAAGCTCCTTGGATAAGGAGCGAAACGTTTCCACTGAGAAAATAGAAATCCAGTTGACATGATTCAAGCTACAGACAATTCCACCTGGATGACTGAGAACCTTCATAGACATAAAGACAAACAAAGTTTTATGTATTTGTGTTTGTATGTTGATGATTTACTGTTACTTCATCAGACAAACAGCGACTTGATTTTGAAACATACATGAAGAACAATTTTACATTAAAGAATCTTGGCATAGTGACAAATTACTTAGGCTTGGAAATATACAGTGAAAAAGATGGTAGTTTCCTGGTGAGCCAAAGTAATAACATCAAGAGACTCCTAGAGGAGTTTAACATGCAGGAATGTATTATTATTATTTCAATTTATTCCCCGCCCATCTCCCTTGCAAGGGACTCTGGGCGGGTTACAACAATTGAAAGTTAAAAACTATAAAATATCATCTAAAAATACAATAATAATAAAATAATAATATACAGTAATAAATTATCTAAATCCAAGATGGATTGGAGACCGTAGTGTAGATCGTATTCCTACGGGGCCAGCCAACCCCAGGAGGCACTGCCACCTCTGTCATCCCAGGCTCGATGGCAGAGCCAGGTCTTGAGGGCCTTCCGGAAGGCCAGGAGCGAGGGGGCGAGTCTCACCTCCGGGGGCAAGAGAGATCTAAGAGAGCTAGGATGGACGCACTCCCTCCGTCCCGCTCTCGCCAAAGATCATCCATAAGCGCGACCAATGCGGTCTCCGTCCCATATCCCGGCCTGAAACCTGACTGGAAGGGGTCGAGATAATCCGTTTCCTCCAGAATCCTCTGGAGTTGCCAAGCCACCACCTTCTCAACCACCTTTCCCAAGAAGGGAAGGTGGGAGACTGGGCGAAAATTTCCCAGAATGGTAGGGTCCAGGGACGGCTTCTTGAGGAGGGGGTGCACCAGCGCCTCCTTAAAGACCTCTGGGAACACCCCCTCACTCAAGGACAGATTAATCATTGCCTGGACCCATCCACATGTCACCTCACTGGCCGATTTCACCAGCCAGGAGGGACAAGGGTCAAGCTGGCATGTGGTGGCGTTCACAGTCCGGAGGATCCTGTCCACTTCCTCAGGCGCAACAGGATCAAACTGTTCCCAGATAACATGGTAAGTACGAGCCCCTGGCATCTCCACAGATCCTGTCTCATGCTTGGAGTCCAACTTGGAATGAATCTGGGCGATTTTATCCTGCAGATGCTCAGCAAACTCCTCCGATCGGCCCTGTAAGTGGGTCTCCCCCTGCTCCCGACCCAACAATGATCTTGTAATTTTAAAAAGGGCCGTCGGGCGGCATTCTGCGGACGCAATAAGAACGGAGAAATATTCACGTTTCGCCGCTCTTACCGCCACAAGGTAGGCCTTAACTGCGGCTCTAGATTGTGTTCGGTCAGATTCATTCTTCGTCTTTCTCCAGCGGCGCTCTAGACGTCTCTTAACCCTTTTCAAGGCCCTTAACTCTTCGGTAAACCACGGAGAGCGGCGGGCCAAGTAGGGCCGGAGAGGTCGCATAGGCGCGATCTTGTCCAGGGCTCCAGCCGCGGCCCTGTTCCAGGCTGCGGCCAGGAGCTCCACTGGACCGTGAAGCAAGTCCTCGGGAACAACTCCCAGCTCCTTCTGAAACCTCACTGGGTCCATCAGTCGCCGGGAGCGGACCAATCGAATAGGTCCCGCCTCCCTGCGGAGTGGGGCAGCACAAGAGAGTCTAAGGGTCACCAGGGCGTGGTCCGACCATGACAATGGGGAAAGATGTAACTCTCCCCTCAGATCACATTGCCACTGCTCAGACAAGAAAACTAAGTCCGGGGTGAGACCACTGTCCCGAGTCGGGTCACGAATAATCTGAGACAGGCCCATAGCTGCCATGGTAGCCATGAACTCCCGAGCTGCCTCCGAGTCCCGTCCCAGAGATGGCAGATTAAAGTCCCCCAGAACCATAAGTCTGGGGAACTCCACTGCCAGCCCCGAGACAGCCTCGAGCAGCTCAGGCAGGGAGGTTGCTACGCAGCAGGGAGGCTGGTAAATCAGTCTTAACCCCTATGCTTCCTGAATTCCAGAAGGAGGTGGGAGAACCTGAGTTATCTGAGGCAGATGGGTTTAGATCTGCGATTGGAAGTTTATTGTACATTGCAAATCATTCTCGCCCAGATATTTCTAATGCTGTTTCAATTTTAAGCAGACAAGTAGAAAAGCCAACTTCTACTGGGAAAGCAGCTTTGAAAAGAATATTTAGGTATTTACAAGGCACAAAGAATTATTGTCTGAGGCTTTTTGCTTCTGGGACAGGAGAATTACAGGCATATGCTGATTCAGACTGGGGAGCAGATGTAGATGATTGTAAGTCAACTTCTGGAGCTATAATACAGTATGCTGGCTCAACAATTGCCTGACATTCTAAGAAACAGACACTTGTTGCTCTTTCTACAGCAGAAGCAGAATTTTATAGCCTAGCACAAATCTGTAATGAGATTTTATGGTTTAAACAATTATTAAAAGATATAGGCATGGAATTGCACCAGCCTGTAACTGTTTTTGAAGATAATCAAGCTTGTATTCATATGGCTCAGTCTGAGGGTTGTAGGTACAGAACTAAGCATATTGACATACGATGCTATCGTGTCAAGGATTTCATAGCCAAAGGTGAAATCATGTTAAAGTATTGTGACTCAAAAGACATGATTGCTGATTTTCTAACAAAGCCCCTTGCTGCAGTAAAACACAAGGAGTTAACTGAAAAAATTGGGTTGCGACTTACACCTCTAGCATAATAAGAGGAGTGTTGGTGTATTATTCTTTTGAGGAGTAAGTTTCAGCAATAAAGCCTTATTAGTTAAACACCTGCAAACTTTAAAAGGTCAGGCAGCACATGATCCAGGCTGAAGAGTATAAAAGAACCTGCCTCCCTGCCCCGCCCTGCTCACCTCTCTCTGCTCACTGCTGTCTGTTTGTTTGTACTACTTGGTAGTACAATTTTGTAACATTTCCAGGGATCTGGAAGAAAACTGTAAATAGTATCTGTTTGAATGAATAACTAATATAACAGCAACTAAGTTACTACAATGACTGGTGTCATTTATTGGTCTCTGAAGCTAAACACTTTCTGATACTCTGCGTGCGCAGGAAAACACACACTCCAACAATCCTGCCATATTTTTCTTATTCCTTTTCCTGATTCATGGATTAAAAATATAGGTTTAACAACTGAACTTCCGTAACAACAAAAAAGTCTCATCACTTTTACAAAGTAAATATAAAGCTGTATGTCTAATTGTGGAAATAAGAACATTACTTGTTTGCACAGATATTCCAGAACTAAGAATACTTTATATAAAGCGGAATACAATTATCATAAAAGGAGACAACTGATTTCAATGAGTCCTCAATATGACTGCATATAGTGGTATAGTCATCTCAAGATTTACATTTTAGCTTATTAGGCATTTTAGCTTAATTTAGGCTGCAAACAGACACTAAGGTTAAGAAAAGGGAATTATAACGTCATTGTCAAGATAGTACAATCAAGTCCTCCTCCTCTTCCTCCTCCTCCTCCTCCTCGGAATACATTTATTTCTTTACTATTATCTCAAGTCTAAAAGAAGTTTCAGATTCCTTTACAACCCTTGAATATGAAGCCTCAGACATGACCTCAAGTGAAAATGAGATACTGTAATCCTTACCTTCAAAATCGAGGGAAAGAATAAAATGTTTGGGGAGTTCCCATCAAGGATCTGCATGATTTGTGAGCCATTTAGTGGAATACCTCCTAGGACTGGATTGCAACCTGTCAGCAGCCTGCCAATGCCAACCCTAGTAATGCATTGTGGTCCAGGTTGGGTATTATACTTGAGTGTTAGGATCAGGATTTAGCCTGGGGACATTGTTCCAATTCCGTTTTACCATATAGAGAAGTAAGAAGAAAATGCCTGAGCAATTTGTGTCTCTAAAGTCTAACCAATTCTTGCCCAGAGCCATTTTAACCCTGGTAAGCATGTGCTTATTAGGACTGAGCATGCTTTGAAAATGGTCCAGGAAAGTGCTTCAGAACTCTTGTGAGCACAATACCTCACTGCTATTTGTTAAAACAGCTCAACTTTTTTCCAAGCTTCCCTGTAAGCCTAACACAAGATGCCACTACTTTTAGAGTCACATTAACTTAAATAAATGAAGTGATGTGTTTGTGCTTCCTTGAGGTCCAAAACACTTCATTCAAGTCATTTTTGAAGCATGTAAATCCCTAGTGTGATGAAGACTAAGTCATGGAAAGACTAGTGTGTGATGTGAACTTGGCTAATGTGTAGAGGATTTTGCCTTTGGGCATGAAATTGGATGAAATGGTATCTGATCACATCCAGTCTTATAATTCTATTATATATTGCACAGATATCTCGTTCATTTGAAAATTGGCTGAGCAACCTAGTAGTCAGCTATGCGTAGAGGCCATAGAGATATCTGGAGTGGCAGGAGGGATAAACAAGTAGAGGGTCAAACTATAACCTAAGGAGAATGACCCTGAAGTTGAGAATATTTTCCATAGAAAATCATCCTGACAGATGTGATCAAAAAATTATGGTCATGATAATTGACCATTGGCTAATACATATGATTATTTTATATAATCTCTGAAGACATATCAAAGTAGGGAACAAAACATACAGTACATTGATATGTGGGTGGTGAGGTTACTTGTCATATACCTAACAGTTTAGTAAAATGTTGCTTGAACTGTGAAATATTAAAGATCCGAGATAAAAATATGCTTCACAATCTGACCAACTCTATTACGTGCACTACTGAAGGATGAAACCTTTCTCCTAGATCAAAATGATCCTGAAGAATATGGATAGTTTATATATGGTTATCTTCATGGAAACAAATAAGTCAATAAGTGACAGAGTAAATCATTAAATACACACACTCACATCATACACACCAAGTATAAGCTGACTTTATTTGGGTTTTCAGATACATCAGGATTTAACCACATTTATTTTGAGTGTAGCATTTGTCAAATTCTTCCATTTCTGTCAAGTTTTCTATGTTACTATATTAACAGTGAATAAATATTGTTTATAAAATTGCTTTAACTGAACTTAGATGTGTGTGAAAAAAGAGTTATGCCTCAACCAAGAATGCCAGTAATCAAGTGTGTCTAGCACAGAGCTTTCCAAACTGTGTGTTGGGACACGTTAGTGTGTCGGCTGCAGTGTCTGAGTGTGTCGCGGATGCTGCTACCTCCGAGCCCTTCCAGGATTCCGCGCAGGTCCTAGTGCCTGCCTTGTGCCCTGCTGCCTCCAAACCTGCTGTGATTCCGCGCAGGTTCTAGTGCCTGCCTTGTGCCCTGCTGTAAGAGTGTGTCACGAAATGATGCCCTGCTGTAAGAGTGTGTCGTGAAATGATGCATGTCTAAAAAGTGTGTCACCAACATGAAAAGTTTGGAAAGCTCTGGTCTAGCACTTTGCTAAAAGTATAGATTGGCCAAATTGTGTCACTGACCTTGATAGTTTCAAGCATACATAAGAACACACAAGCAGTTTTTCTGGAGTTGGGGTATATGTCTTTAAGTCAACGTTGAACACATTGTGTTTGTTATTATCATCATTGATAATGATCTAGTCCAGTACAAAGAAACCTGACATTGAAAAATAGTCTGACTACAATATCCACAATCCTTTGCTATTGGTCATACTGGTTGGGGCTTATAAGAGTTGTCCTCTACAACAGGGTTCCTCAACCTCAGCCAT
Organism: Charina bottae; assembly: GCA_023362775.1. Lineage (NCBI taxonomy): Eukaryota > Metazoa > Chordata > Lepidosauria > Squamata > Charinaidae > Charina > Charina bottae. The sequence goes on from JALMGJ010000025.1 coordinate 6,761,269, forward strand.
TTTAAGATGTGTGGACTTCAACTCCCAGAATACTGGGAGTATTCTGGGAATTGAAGTCCACACATCTTAAAATGGCTGAGGTTGAGGAACCCTGCTCTAGAATACCTGGAGAGCTCCATTGACCTTTTTATGCAGAGATGATGATTAAGAGGTGTCAGGAGACCAGGCTTGTTGTACTAATGTGCTAATTTAGCCATTAGATATGCCACCTACAGTATACTAAAGGCTACTACTTGCACTTTGATTCATTTTTCAGAAATACATGAAAGAAATCTGCTTATACCTATGATTATTGTACAGTATGTGGCAGAAATGTGGCCTGAATGCTGCCATCTTATTTCTATGTGAAGGAAGACAGCCATGGTTTTAGTGTCCAGTAGAGAAAGTGAAGGCACAATAATATCCTAATATCTGTGTCTTCAGGATTCTCAGCTACATTGAAATAGTGGCCCTTGGCTAAAAGGATGAAAGGGGCTTTGAAGCAGATGGGTAAGCTTGGTGAGCTTTATTTGACCTATAGAGCAGAGATTCTCCATCTCTGTGATCTTACAGTATGCTGTAATTAGGCTGCAATCATCATTTAATTCCATGGAGTTTACTTCTGAAAAGACATACATTGGATTATCCTGTTACTTGGGTACAGAAGGGATGGATTGTAAGCAGGGAACTTGGATGCTGTCTGTCTGTATCAGAATGATATCAGAATGATGGCACAGATCTCCTCATCAGAGTAAATCTAAATCACTTCGCACAGGCCTAGTTACTGAAACTCATGAAGCATTTGTCCTCTTCAATTTTTTGTTGTTGAAATGCAAGTTCTTTGTTGCACAACCCTAGGATTATGCAACAAAGAACTTGCATTTCAACAATAAACAATTGAAGAGGACAAATGCTTCATGAGTTTCAGTAACTAGGCCTGTGCGAAGTGATTTAGATTTACTCTGATGAGGAGATAGATCTGTGCCATGGAGGCAACTCTGCTTCTCTTCATCAAAGGAAAGAGGTGATGTAAATTGCTACAAATCACTCTGGACCAGTCCTATGGGAGAAAGTTCCTCTCGGGGCGTGCAAAGAGGGCACAAAGCTAGATGGTTTGTGTGCATGCTTTGGGGATTCCTGTAGCATTTGCCCAGCCCCCTAGCCTGGAAGCACCTTGTCCTGTGCTGGCCAACAAGGTTCCTCTCAGCCTTCTCCTGCGATGTCTGCTTTGTTGGAGACGGCTGAGATGAGGCATGGAGTAGAGCAGTACAAAACAACCTCATTTGCTTAAAAGCAAGGGGACCACTCATGAGTCAGCTTCAGGGTGGTACCTTCCTTGAATCTTTGTCAAAATGAAGCACCCCTTCAAAGACCCGCACATTAATAACTATTAATAACATTTGATCCAATAATGCTAAACATAAAGGTCTCTCCTTCTGACAGAATCAACTTAAAAGAAAACTGTAAGTAATCTTATGCTTCATTTAGAATTTCCAAAAGGCACCTACATGATAATTTAGTTGCTTAATTAGTTAGCTGCTCAGTTCAGAGGCATGAGATTTTATTTTTGCAATGTATCATTCAAAGGTGATCATAATAGACTCTACAATATTGGACAGAAGTCCATTTTCATAATTTTCAAATAGACATGAAATCTGGCTCAAATTATGAACTGTTAGTAATGGCAGCCAATATCTGACTCCTTCGGTAGTAATGTGACAAGAGCTGAAGTTATGGGAGTTCAAAGAATTAAATAGCCCCCTGAAATTAATGCTCAATTAGACAAAAGTTATGCTCAGTAGATCTCATGGAAGTAAGTACTCATTATTTATTAACTTAACAGGGGAAGAAGGATACGTGTATGTTTTTTAAATACATTCATCCAGCAGTTGTGACTTGGTAGTAATACCCAGTTTCTCTGTTATACTATTTAATATTACACTTACTGTATATGCTTTGATGGATGCAGTGTGCAAACAAGCTAAAAAATAAATGAAACAGTTGCAGCTGAGGTGAGATGGAGAGCCATTTTTCTGACAATTGATGACAAAATGATATAATGAAGTTAGGTTCTCCTTAGATGCTAATACCTTGGCAAATACATTTTAGTTAGTTAGATGTACAATGGATCATTTTAGTTAGTTAGATATGCAATGTGTTGTTACAGATAAAGGTACAGTTTTGATTACGAAAAAGATAACTGCATATTATGATCAATTCTAAAGTGAAGATGGCACAAACAAAATATTTCACATAATAAGATTGAAGGGAGATTATTTGTGACCGAAGTGATTTAAACAAAATAACCATTGAGGTGCATTGGTATTAGTAAAACTATTGACTAAATGAAATTTGAACTTTTGTTTAGTTGGAACACAAGTATAATTAATTATGTTCATTTTTTTGAAAGGCAACTATGATGAAGCTATTAAATCCAGAGTATCATCTACTAAGGTTTTTAAATACAAAACATTCAGACTTTATATTTGATTATTATTTTATAGATTGGACAAAAAAATGAAGGCTTTACTGAGAAGCAGGAAGGATCATGATACTCTTTATATTATTTTTGGCTGTGAATGCTGATCAATAATTCTCTTCTTTATTATAAGCTTTAAAAATATATATAACCAATCGTTATTTACAAACAATCATTTTAGGATTATTAAAAAGAGTAAAAGTATGGCATATACATTTTATAAATAATAAAATTGCACAAATAAAAAAAACTGTAAAACATACTAAGACATTTGATTCAGTTAACAGAGAATGATTAAAATATAAGACGTCTTCAAGTTGAGCTCAACTTCTGGTTCTTACATGCTCACAGCCATTCAATTTTCTTGGCAAAAACCTCCCTTTTTCCAGGATGTTTTTCAATTTGCCAATCTAGTCCAGCAAGCTGGTTTTCAATGGCAGTCTCCCATTCAAGTACTAACTGGCCCAAACCTCATTAGCTTCCAAGCCCAGACAAGGTCAGCCAGGTACCACCATCTGCTGAGAATACGGAGAATGGTTATGGAACAGGTAATTTGAATTAGGCTTGGAAGCAAACTCTATCATATGCAAGGTAACTTTAATGAGATCCAAGATTTTTCTTTGTTGGGGGGTTTGATATGAATTAGGGGATAGCAGTGCCTTCCAACGGGAAGTCAGGCCTTCTCCTTTACTTGGGATGGGGAAAGTGTTGTTCATCAATACAGTTAGGCAAGATATGGTACCTGAAGATAGCAAATTGGGAGTTGTAGTACTCTTATTGTATAAGGCAACGGGCTAGAAACCAGGAGGCTGTGAGTTCTAGTTCTGCCTTAGGCATGAAAGCCGCCTGGGTGACCTTGGGCCAGTCACTCTCTCTCAGCCCAACAAACCTCACAGGTGGTTGTTGTGGGGAAAATAGGAGGAAGGAGTATTTGGTAAAATAACTAACTAACTAACTAACTAACTAACTAACTAACTAACAAATTCCCCACATAGAGACACATTTGCTTTATTGTTTCACTCACAGTAACTGAAATTACTTTTGGGTGTTGGTGTCTGGAGTCTTGAAACAGATTGATTGATTGATTGATAGATATGTGGTTGTTTACTCTTTTTCTCCATAATGATCTGTCCCTAACTTGGTAGGATAATTTAAGCCAGATCATCTGTGCCTCAAATGAGAACTCTGGTTTGATTCGTTTGATGAGCGAACTAAGCCACCCAGAGTCACATGTTGAGATGGGCGGCTATAGAAATTAAATAAATAAATAAATAAATAAATAAATAAATAAATAAATAAATAAATCGCAATCAGTGTAGCAGATTGGGAATGGGTGGCATACATACATACATACGCTAGGAATTATGAGAATGACAGTCTATCACCTATGGAAGCATCAGATTGAGAGAGAGCTGCTGTTAAAAAATCTTCCCTTTCTCTTGCACTTTTGTTCCCATTCTTCCCCCCTCCATAGTTCACCTTTGCAGCCTATACAGAAAAATGAGCATTTCTACATAAGGATTCTTTTCCAGTTCAAGACTGGACCGGCTGCAGACTTCTGTGATTCCATGATGTTGGCAGCATTCCTCATTAGTTTCTGACTCAGCTGTGATGCATTTCAGGTCACAGTCAAACTCATCCTTTGTTAAAGTGCTGCAGCCTTGAGGAGCCAATGGCTGGTTTGCCTAAGCTAGCAGTTACTGTATGTAATGGTTATATTGCACAAACTGAAACTTCTTTACATGCTTTAGAAGGTGAAACGATCCCTTCTGGATCAGTCCAAAAGTCCACCTAGCATCTCTCTGTGGTCAAAGAGATGCATCTTGGAAGCTCATAGACAGGACAGAAAGATGGTGTTTCTATTGCTACTCACAGCACCTATACATTTATAACATCCTTCCCCTGAGGTAACACACAGGCATCAAGAGCAGTAGACAGTGATAGCTATACCTTCCATAAATTTGTCTAGAAGCCTTTTAAAACCAGCAAAATGAGTGGTCATCACTACTTCTGAAGGTAACAAATTCCATAAAGTTCTTCTTATCTGTCCTTAATTGCCATGTGTTTAATTTCATCAACTAAAACATTTATCAGTTAAAATTTTTATGTAAGGGTTAGCTTAGCTTAACCAACGCCATCTTGCTTTTGGAACCTGCTTGCTAAAGGGAACTAGGTTATAGGAGACTGCAGAGACCTTGCTGCTGTCTCTAGGGAGATAACGCTCTCCAAGGATTGTTTGGAATACCAGGAGACATGCAGACTGCCCCTGGAGGTTTCTGGGATGCTTACTGCTAGCAATGCAGATTTAGGAACCTTGCCCTCTGACTAGGAGGAGAGTTCACGATGCTTTCTTACTGAGCTTTGCAAACCCTATATAAGTACTGTACTTGCGATGTGTGTGTGTGGATCTTCCCAGGCATTTTACTGTCATGATGTCTGTGGAGACCTCCACCCAGCTTTGTCTTGGCCAAAATAAATGCTGTTACTTTAAATCTCCAAGCCTCGACTCAAGACTGTTATTGGTAACTTCAGGAACTTGGGTAAAACAGTGTAAGCAGGGGCCTTACATTCACACTATACATGATTTTATAAATAAATAAATAAATAAATAAATAAATAAATAAATAAATGTAGTCTTCCTTTGTTAGAAGATCTTTATGAGCCCTTGCCGCCCCCCCCCCCCAAGTAATGTTTCTAGCTTTATGGAAGATTCCTTTTTGAAATACAGTGACCAGAAGTACCTAGTCTTTAATTATTATGAATTTATTTTAACCCAGATTATGGATTTGGGAAGTTGTACATCACTCAGAGTCAGTTGATTGGAGTGGCCAATAATCCCTGTAAGGAAGCAAGTAAACAACAAATATTTCCAGTATCACTGAATAAGGGCATATTATATTGGTAATAATTTTGGCTCAGAATTCACCCTCTTTATAGCTACACACTTGGCTAATATTTTGAATAATGCACTCTTCCTTGCTCTATCTATTATAATAAAGGACACTGTTATCAATAGATATGTTTACCCTAAAAGCAGCTCCAAGAGACATAGAAGCCCTATGACCATTATATTTCTGTCTTACATTTCCTTCAAGAGTTAAGCATGTAGCCTTACCATGGAGCAGTTGCATGGCAGCTAAGTGTAGATATGGGGACCAAGGTCGTCTCTCAAGTATTATAACCAAATATTGATTTGAATCCCAGTTTTCTGAATCTGTACACAATACTTGTACTATAGCACTCTACTAGTTTTCTAGTACCTGCCAGTACTCTAGAATCCACTTCCTGCAGCAAGCAAAGCCGTGCATTTTGAGGGGTTTATCACTAGCATTGAGAGCTAACTTGTTAATCTCCAAGGAGGCTAAAAGCCCACATGAGGTGCATTGGAGAGGCATCTGCAGAGTTTTGGATTAGGAGATGCTCTAAGCTGTAAAATGACCAAGAATGGCAAAAATATTTGTAGATTGTGTCACTATGCAGCAAACAGCAAATAAAGCTCCTTAATTGTAATAAAGCAATACAAGTTTCCTGATCGATCATCAAATTCAAACACGTATGAATATGGCATGCATGTATGTTTCTGACTGAATATATTTAAATTTCTTCTCTTTTATTGTCTTTCCATGGCCTCCAAAGGACATTTTCCAACACTGTATTGTATACTATTAACAATATTTCTTTGTAAGTGTGGAAGGGTCTTTGTATTACACCAGAAAGAAAATCTCAACTACAACCTTCTGTAACCTTCCTGCCCTCCCCACTCTCACACCCACACACAAAGACCCTCCTTAATTGTATTACGATTAGGCTGCCCTTCAGCCCCTACTCAAATGAGGACAAGGCTAGTTCTGTATTTCATGGGATAACAATTTATGAGCAATTAAAAATGAAAAGACACAAAGCATTCATCACAGCAGCAGCGAGACAGGCAGAGGAGGTCAAAGGTTCCTGCAATGAAGTGTGCACAATATATTTTTATTTCTGTTTTCACTAAGAAGGAAAACGGGTTAGCTAAAAATTATGGTGTGGTATCCCCAGTTCAAAATGGGTGCACTTAATCTTTCAAGACAGACCATTCTTGGACAGATGGGTGATGAAGGTATGGTCCCCTACACAGGGATAAATACAGAGAAAAGGTTCTGGGTGATACTGGAAAATTCCAAATAATTAGAAAAAGCAAAACACAATAGGTGAATGAATATTAGCTCACTACAGTGTTTCTCAACCTTGGCAACTTTAAGACACATGGACTTCAATTCCCAGAATTCCCCAGGAGTTGAATTCTGGGACTTGAAGTCCACGCATCTTAAAGTTGCCAAGGTTGAGAAACACTGGCTTACTATAATGACCGAAAGGAACTCTAGGCTAGGAATTCTCAAGTTCAAATCTTGTCTTAGCCATGAATTCACTAGGGGTCTGTCTCTTACCTTCAGCTCCTCTCTTCAGCAATATGAAAACAATAATATAAGAGTGTGATAAGCATGACTCAGACCAGGACTGTTTGCACTCTAGCCCATTACTATGGAATCCCCAGAGAAATTCAGATTTCAGGATGAGGGAACTGTTTTGCTCTTCCTTTAGACCAACTTTCCCACAACGGAGGCCTCCGGATTGGTTTGGAATGAGACTTTCAGTCCCAACCCATCTAGAGTCTGCTGAACTGGGAAGGCTGGCTAAAAATATACAGGATTTTAATTTTCTTTTAAAATTAACTTGCACTGTACTTTTCATCAAATCCATAGTACAGTTTTTAATACAATATGATACCAATTGAAGAGAATATTTGTAGCTCAGGGTTGAACTGTAAAGTCCTTGGTACTCTCTGAACCTTGTTGTTTTCTTGCAGACATTTCATTGCCCAAATAGGCAACATCTTCAGTGCGAAAAGGGAATGTGAATTGCTCTCTGTTTATATACCATGGCTTGTCCTGCTTGTGTTGGTGGAGGTGTTGTTCTCTCCTTAGGAGTTCCTTGATTGGGCTGTTGTTTGCTGCTTGGTTGATTGAGTTAATAGTTCCTTGATTAGGGTATATTGTGCTGTTTGATTTTTCCTCTGGTGCTAATCTTGGTGTTAATCTTTGCATATCTGGGTATTGATTGCTGGCAAGGAGTTGTTCTGGTCTTTTGGCTTTTCTATTGTCTCTTATGAATGGTATGTAAATGTTGTTTACCTCTATGTGTCTGTTGATGGCTGCTTTGTCTGAGTGCCAAGCTTCCAGGAATTCCCTAGTGTTTTTGGATTTGGCTTGGTTTAAGATGCTCACAGTTACCCAGTTGAAAGTATGGTTAAGTCTGTCCATGTGTTGTGAGATTAAGGAGTTTTCATCGTGTCTTCTGACTGCTAGTTGGTGTTTGTGGATGCGTTCTGCTAGTCTTCTGCCCATCTGTCCTACATAGTGGCTCCTAGGCTCCTTACACTGTATGTTGTAGATAACTCCTGTTTTTTCTTCTTGGGCTACTGGGTCTTTTGGGTTACTTAAGATGTTCTGAAGGGTTTTGGTTGGTTTATGTGCTACAGTGATGCCATGTGGTTGTAACAGTCTATTGGTAGTTTCTGGGATGTTTCTGATGTATGGCAGTGTAATCCTTTTCATAGCTTCTGTTGGTTGTATTGTAGTGGGTTGTGTAGTCAGGCACTTTTTGATATCAATCAACCAAGCAGCAAACAACAGCCCAATCAAGCAACGTGTAAGGAGAGAATAGCACTTCCACCAACACAAGCAGGACAAGTCATGGTATATAAACAGAGAGCAAGTTCCACTCCCTTTTCACACTGAAGATGTTGCCTAGTTGGGCAATGAAATGTCTGCAAGAAAACAACAAGGCTCAGAGAGCACCAAGGACTCCACAATATGATAAAATGGAGAATCCCTATATAAGCCACCTGAACTCCTGAAACAAAGGTGGGATATAAATTTAACCGACCAAGTGACAACAAATAATGCAAAAGTTCAGGGAGGGCTGGTAAATAGAAAACATTTATTATAATCTCATTTGAATATTGTCATTAATTAGGATCTTCCTGAAATTAATAAGTGTCTCTCCCCCCCCCCACCCCGATATGCTTCTGGCATTGAAAAATACTATATTGAAAGGTATTGTTTATATGTGTAAGAAACCCACTTAGAACCTGCCAAGAAATTATTATAGGTGTATTTCAAGCCAGTGGTGAAGGATTTTTTAAATACAGGTTTTACAAAGCCTTAGTTTGACTAACTTGCATAGTAATTCAAGTCTTAGGATAATAAACACATTGTTTAGGGTGAAATACCAAAAGGCTTAATTACAGGTAATCCTCATTTAGCGACCACAATTGGGGATGGCAACTTGATTGTTGAGCGAAGCGGTCACTAAGTGAAAATCACATGACTACAACTGTGCTTACAATTTTACTTCAGCTTTCCTTTGCTTTACAGTGTCAGAAAGATACGACCCCAAACAGCCGGGTGAGCCCAAACGGCGGGGAAGATTTCCGGAACTCAACTCATGAGTAAGTTGGGTAAAAGGGCAAATCTTAGGGTTCCCTTGGGAATGCTCACCCTGGAGCTGGGATAGTTAGCAAGAAGGGAATTAGTTTGAATTTACATTCATTGAAGAGGAAGGGATTAGAACAGAGTAAGTAGGCACACAATGGGGAATACACATCAAAAGTGCACTGTTTGCCTAGCGCACTCACCCCTGACTGCTTGGGAGGCAAACAAAAGCCTTCAGTGTGAAACTGATTAAGGTCTGGTCAGTTTCAGGCAGCAGATGCAAGCCACTGGAGAGTTCTAATCAACTAATTAAGGTCACAGAGCTGAGCTTGTTAACTTGCCCTTGGCACTTTTTAGGAACTCCCTGCACTGGAGAAAATCAGCTCAGGAAAAGATAGCTTGTTTAGGCAATCTCTCCGCTTTGCAAGGGGGCAAAAAAGGGGAAAGAAATGGGTCAGGCACAGGACAATGTGATACTGTACTAAGTGACTGTAATGGCAAACATGTGACAGAGAGAGAGAGAGAGAGATGCTGTGAAGGTTATAAATGCGGGCATTGGTTGCAAAGTAACATGTTCATCACCATTGTAACTGTGAGTGGTCGCTGTCTGAGGCAGTCACTAAATGAGGACTACCTGTAATAGGAACACAAGCTTTTTCTATTTCCACATTGGCCTTGAACTTTCCAGGACATAAGAAACCCTGCAATCAACATTAAATCCAGTCTACATCCCAACAAACCAGAAGTCCAGAATTCATTTTAGGGCTTTTTCCCACTCTGAGTGGAATTACCCCTACCCACCACCCACCCCCATCCTTGAGTTGGCAGAAAATTCTACTGATAGGAAATCTCTTGTTCCTGTTTTCATTGCCTCTGTTCCCAGTTACTGCTAGTCCCCTGAATTCCCTCCATGGTAAAGGGTGAACAAGTGTAACAGGTTTTATCGACCTTTGAAACTGTTGCTGGATGGTGTAAAAATATGGGTGGGGAAATACTATTTTAACACCAATGCAACTAACGATGAGCTAAATCTGTCTCATTCATGGGCTGGATATGAGATTAAAGTGAAGTTACAGTAGGAAAAAAGATGTGTGCCATGATTAGGTGCAAATTTGGACATGGCCTTGCTTAGTCTGTCTGGTAATGCCTTTTTCCAATGGGAATATACACCTGGGGGAGGGGGGGGGGGAAGACAGACCTGCCATTATCTTTTAGATAACCATGACTGAGAGATGAAACCCAGGTGTTAACTATGTTGTTTCCACCTAATGAAGGCAGAAGGGGCCTCTGTTTGGGGCATAGGAGTTCTTCAAAGTACATCAGTGCAGATATTTTCCAACAAGCCACAAGTTAAGTATTTGTTAGAGGAGTGGGATAGCAGTACAGGATGATGATAGTGAGGGAGGCTAATCTGTGCATTTCCATGAACCCCCCCCCCCTCCATTCAAATATCTCCTTAGAATTAAATTCATGGCATTGGAGCTCCCATCTGCAGAGAACCCCATTCTGAACTTCTCGTGTCTTTCAACTGAACATTAACCTCTCTTAGAAGAAACCAGAGCTGCAAAGGGTTTTCTGTTGCAAATTGCAGCTGCTGAAGCCTGGCCAAGCATATATTGTGAGGCTTAGCTCTGTGGTTATAGAGGAACGTTATATTTTCTACCTTTTTAAATCTCAGTTCTCAATTTCTACTCATTTTACGAATGGATTCAGTATACAGTATCTTTCTGCTTATCCATAAAGGAGTTATTTTCTTGCGAGTGAGCCTTGCAGAATTTGCATACTGCACAATTCTGCTCCTCAGAGTGGAGGAGTATTGTCTTCTTTAAGTACCTGAAGTACATCACTACAGACCTTCAGGAAAACCCTGAAGATTCATTTATTTTTCATTGCCCTTCACCTGAATTGTATTTTACAGAATTGCTGATTTCTTTATTTTGTTTTTACTGCAGTCGCTTTCTGATTTGGCTAAAAGGTCTGTTTTAATAGTGTTCAGGCTTTTATTTATTCTTATGTTTATTGCTGTATTGTTTTCATCTTCTATCCCACTCTGAGAGTTTTTCAGGTGGTCAGAAAATATTTTACATAAATATATATAATTGTGGAACCCAAAAGGAGCACATATTGAGTGTAATTTGAAAATGGCTTGCTTTAGCTAATGAATTGCCCAAAGGGGAGGCAAGATTTCGTCCTATCAATAATATTAATTTCTAGCTAAAGGATAACTGCGTTAGGACCACCTAAAACTGATGTGTTCCCCATTTTATGAAATAGCATTATATCTTTTATTTCATGCCCATAGTAAATTTGCTTTGTTGGCCAAAGGGGAGAAGCTAGAGAGAAAGGACATGGCTAGAAAAGAAGGAGAAATGACAAAAAGCAACACCAAAGAGTTTACCATTCTAGACTACTTCTTTCTTGGTTTTTTTCTTCTAATGCCACAAAATAAAGATTGTGGCACATATCAAGAAAACTTTGATATATCTGCATCAGTGTTTCTCAACCTCAGCAACTTTAAGATGGGTGGACTTGCTGGCTGGCTGGGGAATTCTGGGAGTTGAAGTCCATACATCTTAAAGTTGCTGAGGTTGAGAATCACTGATCTACACGAGCAGGCAAAAGACTGTGGGAAAACAAGCTCTTTTCCCCATTTCTTCAATAATGATTCCAGAGTAAAATAACTGGATTATATTTTCATATTGGCCACTGCTGAGACAGTCAGTTTCATGAAGTTAGAACTGCCACGTGAATAGCACCTTTTTGGAACTAAATCTGAAGTGTTGTACCCTATTATTTAGTGCACCATAATGTACATTTGGTTTCCAGCACTGCTCTATAACATAAAGAACAATACATGAAATAGAAAGTAATCAACACAGTAATTGTGAAGTCTGTAAGCCTGGTTCTCAGATATGCAAGATAATTCTTGCCATGATGCAAACAAATGTAAATGTTGTCAACAGCAGGTTTACTTGTTTCTGGAAGCCAATGGGGCTACAGAAAAGACAAAAGTAGTAGTTTATTCATTGCATCTTTCTGGGGCCCATGTTTTGAATACCTTCAGGTGAGCCTTCTTCAACCAGAAATTGTTGAATGCAAATATAGGTGACAAGAAAACAATTTAAAAAACAAAACAAAACAAAAATGTTTTAGTAAAACGTAAGAACAAAGAGTTGACAGCATGTAATTTCACACCTTCCTCCCATACCTTTCTGCCCAGGCATTTGGGTTAAAAAAATTATAAAAGAATCATGAGACTTTTTAGCAAATCACAAATATAACATTTTCCCCCAAATCAACATATGTTTCAAATGAACAATTATTTTCCAGAAACTTTTTTTTTTTACTTCTTATGACTCAATTCATTTTTCAGGAAGAGAACACCATCTTCATTCCACAGTTAATATTCTCAAATACTCATTGCAAAAGAGTTACGACTGGTTTCTGGGAAGTTCATGTAAGGACCTGCCAAGTTGTAGGAAGGCCTGGAGGAAAGCGTTTGACAGACAATTAGATGAACAATGCTGTGAGGGTATATGGAAGAATGATTGGCAATTCTAAACTAATGTCGGTGCCAAAGAAAGTTCTATTAAATTTTGCATTAAGTGATACCTTAGTGTCAGACAGATTGGAATATCCCATGGATAGGAAAGGGGATCAGGGCACCATTGCTTTCAGTAGAAATATTTTAATTTAGGCCTGGTTGCAAATCAGCAAACTGTGCAGATCTTTCAAACGTGTTGCTGTACAGCAGTGGCTAATATACACATGCAATGGCATTCGGTTTTGAACTGTGCATTTGGGCACAAAGAATATTTTACCATAATCAAGTTTTGAGGATACCAGTAGATGGGTCACTGTGACACTATCTTTATCAAGGGATGGCTATAGCTGGCATATTGAAAGGGAAGAAAGGTGTATTTTCTTACTGCAGCTTCCAGCAACAGGGATGACTCTCTGTCTAAACCCCATTCAGGACAAGCAAACCACCAATTTCCTAGAACCTGAAACTTTCTGTCCACCCACAAGCCCCCAATCTTATGAAGATTGTGTCCCAGCTTCTTAGCTACCATCCAAGCCATCCATTTACTAGCCTGGGATCTCTGTTTTTGTTGTTTATTCATTCAGTCGCTTCCGACTCTTCGTGACTTCATGGACCAGCCCATGCCAGAGCTTCCTGTCGGCCGTCACCATCCCCAGCTACTCCATGGTTGAGTCTGTCACCTCCAGAATATCATCCATCCATCTTGCCCTTGCTCGGCCCCTCTTCCTTTTGCCTTCCACTTTCCCTAGCATCAGCTTCTTCTCCAGGGTATCCTGTCTTCTCATTATGTGGCCAAAGTACTTCAGTTTTGTCTTTAATATCATTCCCTCAAGTGAGCAGTCTGGCTTTATTTCCTGGAGTATGGACTGGTTTGATCTTCTTGCAGTCCAAGGCACTCTCAGAATTTTCCTCCAACACCACAGTTCAAAAGCATCTATCTTCCTTCACTCAGCCTTCCTTATGGTCCAGCTCTCACAGCCATAGGTTACTACGGGGAATACCATTGCTTTAACTATGCGGACCTTTGTTGTCAGTGTGATGTCTCTGCTCTTAACTATTTTATCAAGATTTGCCATTGCTCTCCTCCCAAGAAGTAGACGTCTTCTGATTTCCTGGCTGCAGTCAGCATCTGCAGTAATCTTTGCGCCTAGAAATACAAAGTCTGTCACTGCCTCCACTTTTTCTCCCTCTATTTGCCAGTTATCGATCAAGCTGGTTGCCATAATCTTGGTTTTTTTTGAGGTTTAACTGCAACCCAGCTTTTGCACTTTCTTCTTTCGCCTTCGTCATAAGGCCCCTCAACTCCTCCTCGCTTTCAGCCATCAAAGTGGTATCATCTGCATATCTAAGATTGTTAATGTTTCTTCCAGCGATTTTAACTCCAGCCTTGGATTCATCAAGCCCAGCATGTTGCATGATGTGTTCTGCGTACAGGTTGAATAGGTAGGGTGATAGTATACAACCCTGCCATACTCCTTTCCCAATCTTAAACCAGTCCATTGTTCCGTGCTCTGTTCTTACCATTGCTACTTGGTCGTTATACAGATTCCTCAGGAGGCAGACAAGATGACTTGGTATCCCCATACCACCAAGAACTTGCCACAATTTGTTGTGATCCACACAGTCAAAGGCTTTAGAATAGTCAATGAAACAGAAATAGATGTTTTTCTGAAACTCCCTGGCTTTCTCCATTATCCAGCGGATATTGGCAATTTGGTCTCTAGTTCCTCTGCCTTTTCTAAACCCAGCTTGTACATCTGGCAATTCTCACTCCATGAATTGCTGGAGTCTACCTTGCAAGATCTTGAGCATTACCTTACTGGCATATGAAATAAGTGCCACTGTTCGATAGTTTGAACATTCTTTAGTGTTTCCCTTTTTTGGTATGGGGATATAAGTTGATTTTTTCCAATCTGATGGCCATTCTTGTGTTTTCCAAATTTGCTGGCATATGGCATGCATCACCTTGACAGCATCATCTTGCAAGATTTTAAACAGTTCAGCTGGGATACCGTTGTCTCCTGCTGCCCTGTTATTAGCAATGCTTCTTAAGGCCCATTCAACCTCACTCTTCAGGATGTCTGGCTCTAACTCGCTGACCACACCGTCAAAGCTATCCCCGATATTATTATCCTTCCTATACAGATCTTCCATATATTCTTGCCACCTTTTCTTGATCTCTTCTGATTCTGTTAGGTCTTTGCCATCTTTGTTTTTGATCATACCCATTTTTGCCTGGAATTTACCTCCGATGCTTCTAATTTTCTGGAAGAGGTCTCTTGTCCTTCCTATTCTATTGTCTGCTTCCACTTCCGCACATTGCTTGTTTAAAAATAATTCCTTATCTCTTCTGGCTAACCTCTGGAATTTTGCATTTAACTGGGCATATCTCCCCCTATCACTGTTGCCTTTTGCTTTCCTTCTTTCTTGGGCTACTTCCAGTGTCTCAGCAGACAGCCATCTTGCCTTCTTGGTTTTCTTTTTCTTTGGGACGTTTTTTGTTGCCGCCTCCTGAACAATGTTGCGAACTTCTGTCCATAGTTCTTCCAGGACCCTATCTACTAAATCTAGTCCCTTAAATCTATTCTTCACCTCCACTGCATATGGATCTCTGTAGTTGTCTCTAAAGACCCAAATCTGAGAATACTAAACACATCCCTCATTTTTATTTTTATTTTAAGGAGCCTGATGTAATTTGTGATTGACAACATGGCTATAGCATTAAAATGGAAATATTTTACTATTTCCTAATAGAGCCTAGTGGTCTGAAAGCAAAGCTGAGACTAATTTGCAACTGAGAAGTAAACAATCCTTTACCAATCTTATTGCAATTCCTGCTGGTTTTATTTTGGCTGGTAAAATAGGGCTAATTTAGAGGACTTGTAGAAAATCCATAATGCCTTTTTCCTATGCAGCTACTTTGGGACCATACTCCACAAAGCTGCTAAGCCTGCATTTTGATATGGAGGAGGCAATCACCTGTACTGTATGGCAATCACCAGAAGGTACTGGTTTATGCTGTGTTGGAGCCTGATGTAATTGGTGATTGACAACATGGCTGTAGCATTAAAATGGAAATATTCACCAGAAGGTACTGGTTTATGCTGTGCTGGATTAGGCTAATTGGTCAATGTCTCATGAAGCAATCAATGATCACAACCCCTGCCATTTAAGGAGATTCCACAATTGCACAATTCTGTTTCAACCATTGATTGAATTCACTTAAACTCACTTTGTCTGCAGGCACTTAATTAAACATTCTTTGATTTGTAATTATAATTTTATTTTACTTACAGTTAATCTTTATTAATGTTTAAAATTTATCTTTGCATACCACAGACTATTCAGTCAATAATCAGATGGTATGTTATGCTGTTTAATATCCCAGGAACAATAATGATATTGGGCCACTTTTTAAATGCAGAAGTAGCAATAGTACTTTTTATTCTATCTATCCAATTCTTGGCCAATTTTTTGGTATATATTAGCTCTGTGATTATTTGATCCTAGACGTTTTGTTATAGCTACTCATACAAAAAGAATCAGAAGGAAAAATATAGAGGATTGTAGAATTCAACACATCTGCAAGTAAATTCTGTTGAACTCAGTGAGATTTATTTCTAGATAGAAAAGTAAATTCTATTCCTTTCTCCGGGGCCAGTTTCAGTTGGTGTTGGTTGGGGAAAAGATTGTTCCCTTGGGCCCTCCTTTATGGGGTGCCACAGGGTTCTACTCTCTCTCCCCTCTTTTTCAATATCTGTGTCAAACCACTGGGGGAGGTCATCTACTGGTTTGGGATTTGGTATCATCAGTACTCTGATGGTACCCAATTATACAGGTAGTCCTCGGGTTATGACCACTCATTCAGCAACCGTTCAAAGTTACAACAGCGCTGAACAAGTGGGACTTATGATAGGTCCTCAGAGTTCCAGCTGTTACAGTGTCCTTGCAGTCACAAGCAAGTCAACGGGGAAGCCGGCAGGAAGTTGGAAGTTGTGATCACGTGAGGTCCTCACTTAACAACCCTGGTTACTTGGGGGACCACCTGTCTCCCGTAGTATCTGGCCGGCCGATTCAATCTGTCAGGATTACTGTGTTCTGGGTCCCTTTGACTAAACAATGTCATCTATTGGGACTCTGTAAGCATGCCTGCTCTGTAGCAGCACCTACCCTGTGGAATGAGGTCCCCCCTGAGATCTGGATGGGCCCCACCCTGCTGATGTTTTGGGGGGCCTTCAAGTCTTGGGTCTTTGCCCAGGCCTTTGGTGAGGGAGAGTGGATTTCCCTTTGCATTGGGTGGGTTTGTTTCTTTTTCGTTCCTGCCGGTTTTTGCCATCCCTGCCGTCTTTTATTCTTTTATTTTTGTCTATTTTTATTTCTTTTCTTGTGTTTAAAGTTTTTACTTGTGAGCTGCCCAGAGTTAATAACAATAGCTTACTTTTTAAAGAAAGGTTTGAAACTTTTGATTCTAAAGTTGGAGTTTGTGCTATCCTGTCCCAATGTCTGCTATAAAAAAAAAGAAATGCAGCAGAAATATTTCAAAATATATATTGCAATGCAACCTTGAGGCTAAATGGCTGAATCTTGAAATCACATTTTCGCCTATTTGCATAACCCACCGAAAATGACTGAGCTAGAAATAAGAGAATGAAAGTAAGATGACAGAAAACCAATTTTGTAAACCATTGATTATCCTGTAGTAATTTTAGAATGAAAAGGCACATGGTACAGAAGACATATTTCTTTTATTTAGGATAGTATAGCATGCAGAAATGTGCACAGTACGAATGATTTTTTAAAATCAGCCTAATCTCACAGCTTAGTGAGTACAGTACAGTGTACTGGGGTGCGATGGCTCAGTGGTTAAGACGCCAGGCTTGTCGATTGGAAGGTCAGCGGTTCAAGACCCAAGCGCCGCATGACGGAGTGAGCTCCCACACTCACCCCAGCTCTTGCCAACCTAGGAATTCGAAAGCATGCAAATGCAAGTAGATTAATAGGTACCACTTCGGTGGGATGGTAACAGTGTTCTGCGTGCATCATGCCGGCCACATGACCGTGGAAGCGTCTTCGGACAACGCTGGCTCTTCGGCTAACAAACGGAGATGAGCACTGGCCCCTAAAGTCAGACACGACTGTGCAGGGGAAAACCTTTACCTTTACCTTTACCTTTAATCTCACAGCATTATTTTATTTCTTTATACAGCCTATTCTTGCTGGAACTTCCAATATTTAGAAAGCCTGTTTTAGATATCACTGCAGCACAAAAGCATAACTGCATTTGTAGAGCCTCTGATCTTCAACATGATCCAAGTCCTTTCTACATTTATATTTACTGTGTTCTGCAAGCAACCCACCTACAGCTTTTCCTCTCTGTTTAAATCCTGCATTAGTTTTCTGTTTGTTTGAGAGTTGCAGCTTGATCAAAAAAGATTAAATAAATCAGCAAGCGCTAATCGGAAGCCATTATGACAACTTTTTCTGCTCAAATGGCTTGGCAGCATCTATCTGCTAACTTAAATGCAAACAATCACAGGCTTCTAAACTAATTACAGAGTAGAACATTATAAGGCATACGAGATTTGACAGCTATCATTACTAGAAAAAAAGATGGAATTTATTATGCAAATTGATAGAGCATTCTATCTAATTGAAATATATTAGGAAGGGAAACTTTACTGAAGCACTGATCCCTACATATACATATACCCACAAGCTTAGGAAGCTGCTTTACTTAGTATTATCTAAGCATTTTTACTCTGAGCTCAGTATTAGTCTGAGTGTCATATATTAGCCACATGTAACATGTAATTTATTTGATTCGAATTTGTGATGATGTATGAATACATCACAAGGAAGATATTACTGTGTTTTATTTTTGGCATTTAAGATATGGTTTGTTGGCAGTTTATTAACATAACTTGTATTAGATGGTTGTTGTTTTGATAAAATCCAGAATTCTAGCTGATTGAGAATTCTGAACCCATCATTCCAGTTTATCTCTGGCTTTTGCTTGTTTGATTCTGCCCAGATTTTAGGCATATTGGTAGAAAAAATAAATCAGGAATTTCAAAATGATTCATTATTAGTTTGCTCTTCTACAAAACAGACTGGCATATTGCATGCTTATTGGAAAAAAACATGGTTGAAACAAATCCTGAGTTAATGTTGTGCAAAAGTGCAATCTATTGCCTGTCCTGATTAGTAATACTTTTCTACTCACATCATGCACTCTAGTACAAGCCAATATTCTTGTTCTTCCTCAGTTAAAAGCAACCTGTAGTTGAACTTGGATGGTGGTGGTTTATATGAAAAGCTTACTCTTGGGTAGAAAAGTTACATACCAAAGCATACTTGTAGCCATCTCTGTGGTCTTTCCATTCTGAAACAATGTGAATGTTTCATTGAACAGCCATTATGATTCATGCTTAATCTGTATATAATTAAGTCTCTCTTTCGTCTCCTGTTATGAGGACCAGAGAACATGTTAGGCCCCCCTGCCCATTTTTCTTTGATCCTGCAACTGAAAATCACAAGTTCAGCTAGGTCACAGCTTTCCAAACTGTGTGTTGCGACACAAAAGTGTGTCACTTGCAGGGCCCAGGTGTGTCGCGTCAAAACCCGGAAGCGCTGATGGTGCGCCGCCACTGCGCGCGGCTGCGCACGAAGTGGTGGGCCATCAGCGCTTCCGGGTTTTCGCACGGCATACAACGACACCACCACTGCTGCGGTGCGCGAAAATCCGAAAGCGCCGCAGTGGCAGCGGCGCACAAAAACCGAACGTGGAAGCAGTGCTTCCGGGTTTTTGTGTGCCACCGCAGTGGTGGTGCTTCCAGGTTTTCTTGCGCGCCGCCGTTGGTGTGTCACCGCGAGAAAACTTTGGAAAGCCCTGAGCTAGGTGCTGCCACCTACTGCAAAAACAAAAGTGATAATGCATGCATCAGTCATATGACATCACTTTTATGTCATCATGACTTCTGTTGGATGCCTATATAGGAACTTGGTCCATTCACATGGTTGAAGAAGTCACCGCTAGAGCTGTTAAAAAAAGCTCACCACCATCCAAGTTCAACTACAGGAAGAGGACACATGTGTTTTGAAGTAGGTGGCACTTTTATGTATTATGTGATGAATCCATATTACATCTCTCTTTGTATATTACAAATACAGTACGTATATCTAATATTAATTTCATCTCCTGTTGTGCCTGCTCACCAATCCTTCAAGCAGGCAGCTGGGCTTTACATTTTCTTCTAAAATGCTTCTTGTGCATTGCACATCTATAGATTCAACAGTTGTGTTGAACCAAGCATCCTCTGGAATAGACTGCACTACAACACACATCATCCACTGACTAGCAATGATAAAAGCTATTGTCCAACATAGGGCAGCTACTTAGGAAAGTTTCTTTCAAAGATCAGCAGTACTTTACATTTGCTCAAAGCTTCAGATATGCCTTGCTGTGTATGAAGAAGAAAATGGGTTTGTGGCATCAAAACCTGCAGAGCATCCACACAACGTACGACTTGCTGTAGCTGGAGGCTGGCACACCCAATTTGCCTTGAGGTAATTTCCAGTGAGAAAATTTACTGTTCTTTATAAGTCCTTGAGGGAGGAGGATAAATTAGCAGTCCTGTGAGCTACCGACTGTTTCATTTGGCTTTTATTTAATCACTGCAGACCTCAACACTGGCTTCACTTTATCATGTGATTAATTAAGCAATCATCCCTTTTTAAAGATTTATTTCCTTTTTGTGGAAAACTGTGGGCAAGGCTTTAATAAAATCATAAGCTATATGATCAATATCCACAAATGCTACAAAAATATTGCAGGCCACGGAATGAATTTCAAATCAATCATATCATACACACACCCACACACATATACACATCATCTTAAATTCTTTCTGCTTAAGAGAACAGCCAGTTTTTTTAAAGTACAATTGTTTTATACTACACAAATATACAGATCATATTTATAAAAGATCATGATTATAGGAAACTTAATCCTTAATTATAAAATAAATAAATAAATAAACTTATTATATTATTATATTTATTAATTTGATTTATTTTCAATTTAAACAATGGAATTTAGTCAGTTTTATTTTATTTGCAAACATTGGCCCACAATGATGTAATGAAGACATTAAGAAGATTATGATAATGAAACAAAAATACTTAGGATTAATAGAAGCCCAGGTATTCCTTTTAAGGGGACTTTGGCAAACTCAATTAAAGTTTGAAGGGGGGGGGGAGACTGATAGCATGGGGGAAGAGGTTCTTGACTCTTCTACCTTGAACCACTTTGTCTTTTAACTTGTCCCAATCTGAATTTATTCTACAGATTAAAGGAGCCATCTATTCCCAGAGTGATAGAAGGAGCTTGCAGGTGGATTTTTTGGTGACATCATCATAAATAAATCATAGAGAGCCAGTTTGGTCTAGAGGTTAAGGTGCTGAGCTAGAAACCAGGAGACCGAGAGTTCTAGTCCCACCTTAGGCATGAAAGCCGGCTGGGTGACCTTGGGCCAGTCACTCTCTCTCTCAGCCCTAGGAAGGAGAGCAAACCAGGAGACTGAGAGTTCTAGTTCCGCCTTAGGCATGAAAGCCGGTTGGGTGACCTTGGGCCAGTCACTCTCTCTCAGCCCAACTCACCTCACAGGGTTGTTGTTGTGGGGAAAATAGGAGGAGGAAGGAGTATTAGGTATGTTCACCACCTTGGGTTATTTATAAAAACAATAGAGGCGGAATAAAAATTAAATACATACATACATAAATAAATACATAAATAAGGTAAAGCCTCCCTTTATGTTCTCAACAGAGAGAGAGAGAGAGAGAACCTGAACCTCACAAAGAATAAGGAGCATGAGAAGCAATTCCATGTACTTTGGATGGGGTTTTATTATAATAGCACTGCCATCACATTACAGGGATTGTTTCCATTCTTAAGGTTTCCATAGTTTGGTCAACTAGTTTGCTCCTTGGGAGGAAAGCTATGGCAAACCTAGACAGCATATTAAAAAGCAGAGACATCACCTTACCAACAAAGGTCCGTATAGTTAAAGCTATGGTTTTTCCAGTAGTAATGTATGGCTGTGAGAGTTGGACCATAAGGAAGGCTGAGCACCGAATAATTGATGCTTTCGAACTGTGGTGCTGGAGAAGACTCTTGAGAGTCCCTTGGACTGCAAGGAGGTCAAACCAGTCAATCCTAAAAGAAATCAACCCTGACTGCTCATTGGAAGGACAGATACTGAAGCTGAAGCTCAAATACTTTGGCCACCTAATGCAAAGAGAGGACTCACTGGAAAAGACCCTGATGCTGGGAAAGACTGAAGGCAAAAGGAGAAGGGGACGGCAGAGGATGAGATGGTTAGATAGCATCACCGATGTAATGAACATGAATTTGAGTAAACTCCGTGAGACAGTGGAGGACAGGAAGGCCTGGCGTGCTATGGTCCATGAGGTCACGAAGAGTCGGACACGACTAAACGACTGAACAACAACAACAACAACAACAACAACAACAACAAAGTTTGGTCAAAGGCAACTTCACACATGCTTAAACCTTGGGAAAATCTTAAAGTTGCTAAATTGTTTTGGTAAGTAAGTATCATTCAATCTGTGTTTCATCAAGCATTTCTATGACAAGAAACTTCTCTGTGTAAAATACTCCTCTGATGGATGGCAATTAATTAAACTCTTAGAATGTAAACTCCAGTAAAACAGCTGACTGTGCTGTGGCTCATTGTAGAGTTAAAGCCTTGGAACTTCCATTTGCATCAGGAAATGCAAAAAAAAGAAAAAGAAAGGCAAGAGTTCTTTTCATAATGTGAGTTTCATGTTAAGCTGGGAACAAAAGGTTAACAGTCCCATCACACATATAGTATCAAGGTCCTGATTTAGTTTTCAGGTACTGTTTGGACTACCAGAACTGGGCTGCAGAAACTCAGACAGAAAAGGCAGAAAAAGATTAGAGTTTTCAGTATCTCTTTGCTACCAACTAATGGTTACCCTGAGAGCCAGCTTGGTGTAGTGGTTAAGGCATTGGGTTAGAAACTGGGAGACCGTGAGTTCTAGTCCTGCCTTAGGCACAAAACCAGCTGGGGGACCTTGGGCCAGTCACTCTCTCTCAGCCCTAGGAAGCAGGCAAGGGCAAACCACTTCTGAAAAAGCTTGCCAAGAAAACTGCAGGGACTTGTCCAGGCAGTCTCTGAGAATCAGACACGATTGAATGGATTAAAAAAAAAAAGGTTACCCTAATGGCTATCTTTTTTTATTTTTATATTTTTTACAGTGCAGTGCTTGATGTTTGCTCCTTTCCTATTCTGGATAACAAGGAAAATGAACTGTTCCTCTAGAATGATCATGGAAACCAGAAAGGAATTAGGGCTCAAAGGAATGCGCTCATTGAGACATTCTACATTAGAGACCAAAACTTCCTCATCTCAGTTCTATCTACCTATCTATCTATCATCTATCCATTCATATCTATTGATTTGTGCAATCATTAAAATAGGTTTAAAACGTGTTTCCTGTGTAATTAGCACAAATAAATGTCCTAAAATTATCAATCTGGAGAGGATTTATACAGGATCAATCCAACATCTTTCAGTTATTAGCTTTCTCCAATTATCTTCACCCATGTTTTCAGTTGTGGTTAAAATGGACATCCACTGTTCCCCTCTACCCTTTTTTTAACAGACACAAACTCTAAGTACAACAATTCTTATAAGACACTTTGCTCTGTTTTCATTACTGTCAAAAACTGATTGATGAGATGAAATTAAGTCTTTGGAAAAAAATTCTGAAGTGGAAGCACTTCTATACAGATCAGCAGTGAGTAGGAACAAAGAAGTGATGATATTCTTTCATTGGTTGCCTTGATAATGGTTGGTTGCCCAGTTTCATTTAAAAGAAAAGTTAAGATACCATTAAACACAATCTCAGAAAATAGCCATTATTCAGAGAATATAATAATTACTAACTTACAAAAACAAACTTGCAACTTAAAAAAAACCCCTATTAAGATGATATTAATAAAGCACCCTGCATTAACAGACTGTTATAGCTGCTCTTGAAAATATTGGTCCAGGTCCTAAGGGTAAAGGTAAAGGTTCCCCCCGTACATTTGTGCAGTTGTGTCTGACTCTAGGGGCCGGTGCTCATCTCCGTTTGTTAGCCAAAGAGCCAGCGTTGTCCGAAGACGCTTCCACGGTCATGTGGCTGCATGACGCACGCGGAACGCTGTTACCTACCCACCGAAGTGGTACCTATTCATCTACTTGCATTTGCATGCTTTCGAATTGCTAGGTTGGCAAGAGCTGGGGCGAGTGCGGGAGCTCACTCCGCACTCAGGGCTAGGGATTCGAACCTCCAAACTTGCAATCTTCCGATGGACAAGCCTGGCGTCTTACCCGCTGAGCCACCACGCCCCTTCAACCCAGGTCCTAAACTGAAGAATAAAACATCAGTCATTCAACAGGTATTAAGTATAAATCCATAGACGTAATTCCATTACCTTTATTAATAATAGGTTAGCTTTAATAGTTAGGAAGCTATTTCCTGGTCTTTTAAAAGGCAGCTTTGACAGTATTCTTCAAATCAGCTTTTGTTTTTAAATATTAAAACTGCATTCCACTTAAAGAGGCATATATTTTAAATTTCAACAAACATGAAAAGGGCCAATATGTATTAAAGGATATTGTTACCCTTTTGGGAGAGGCTAAATTTTGAGGAAATGTTAAATCACACCATTATGTTTTGGATGTCTTTCAGTTAAGAGTATCTTAGGTGTAGCCCTGAGACATGGAGGACCAGGATCTCTTTTTTTCTAAGGTGTCATTCCAGCTACTCTGGTGAATCAAAGATAATTTCTTCCCCTTTAAAAATGCTTTGTTCAGGAACAAACTAGGCATATATTTTGTAAGCCGTCAAGCAACATGCCATTTTCATCACAAATAATGGTTTTAGAAGCACTTATAACGAAATAACTTTGGAAGCACAATCCAATTCGAATAGTTATGCAGTTTTGAATGCCATGGCTGAGGAGGGACTTTGAACTCTGTCTTCCCAGATTTAACTACCACATGACGTTGGATCTCAGAATGTATATCTTACAAATCTGTCTAGAAACCACTCTAGGCAGCTAACAATAATTAAAATGATGAAAATCGCTTAAATTAACTATGTTTGAAAAGGATTGGTTGAAGAGGAATTCCTTCATAAGAACAAGGGCCGAGGAACCAGATTACATAGCAGGAAAGACAGAAGCTCTTTTTTTATGTGCCTGTCATACCTCAGAAAGTAAGGGCAACTCCAGCAATTTTGTATCTATTGAGAAGGTTTCTTCAGAGGCCAAATCACCCATTTGATATTATAAAAAATAAAATAAAATTACAAAAATAAACTTAGATAGTATACAAGAAATCTAGAATAGAGAATTGGTGTTTCCTGTTCTGTAAAATTAATAGGTTCAGGTTTTAAGAATGGTCAAGAATATCCAAGATGGTGACCGGGAGCAGACACTTATTGCTGTCCTGGGGTGAGGATCCTAGTCCCCGCGAACCCTGATCCCCAGCCCCCTGTTGGTCAACTGGGGTTTTGGGAGAGAGAGACTTTGGTGGGTTCTCCGACCTTTGGGACCTGTGCTGGTGTTGGGAGATGATTGGAACCCCCCCCCGGATGGAGCAGCAGAGCGGCAGAGCCCCGGAGCATGGCAGACTTTTGCGGCAATGGCGAGCCTCTTGTAGGTTCGGGCAGACCTCCTGTAGACCTCGGTAGACCCCTGAAGACCCTGATGGACCTTGGTGCCCTTGATGGACTGGGCGGTCTTGGCAAGGTGGTGGAGCATGACAGGCCTTGCAGGCAGAGCCTCCTGGTTGGAGTGGTGGAGCACAGCGGGCCTTGTGGTGGCAGTGGACTCGGCGGATCTCCTACGGCCTTTAGAGAACTTTGGCGGTTTTTGGGGGGCTTTCCGGGCCTTGATAGATCTTGGCAGCTCTAGCGAGGTAGCGGAGCATGATGGACCTTGTGAATGGAGCCCCTGACTCAAGCAGTGGAGCGGCGGAGTGCGGCAGGCCTTGTGTTGGCGGCAGACTCTGGTGGATCTCCTGCAGGCCTCAGTGAAAGATGGTGACTTTTGGGGGTTTTCCGGGCTCCTGTCTGGAGACTGATGGTGAGCCCCCCTGTGGAGGGCAGGCCTTGATGGCACATCGAGTTCCAGCGCTTTCCAGGACTTTGGTGTTTGGGGGGCTGGCTGGATAGTGCATGGGACCTGGGTGGTGGACTGATTTGGGGCAACACCCCTGTGGATTTTGATAACGTAAGGGACTCAGTGGATGGAGTGGAGAACTGGTCACCCCCAAATCTATTTAGGGCGGCAGAGGGTTTCAGGGGTCCCTCAGTGTGAGTGTGGTACTCCCCTCTGGGGGTAAGAGATGTGAAGGGGGTCCAGGACTGTATGCCTGTATGAAAGAGTACCCACCCCTGAGTGAGAGACAGGTGGTGGGTAGTAGTGGCTGAGGTGCCCCTCTGTGACTAGTGAGAGAGGCTGAGGGGGACACAGTGGGGATGTGGGTGGTGGTTAGGACCTAACAGCGTTGAGAGCAGGAGCTGGTGCACTGGGGTGCCTGCTATAACCCAAGGTTGGTTGAGTGTGATAGGATGTGTGCATGAGGGAGGGGACCCTTGTTTAAACCCAGGATTTCCAGAGGTCCGGGAGTGGAGGCAACTGGACCTGGAAACTCTGGGGGCTGTAGGGTGGGTGACCTTATTGAGATGGTGACAGGTCAGGGACGTTATGACAGGAACCGGAGGGCAGAACATCTTCAGGGAAGACACCCCCGGTGTCTGTTACTGGTGGCGTGTTCTGGGCCTCCGAGTTCAAACCCAGGCCCTGGACAGCAGATCCTTGAGGGCCCTGGCTCAGATAGTATTACTATGGTGAACCAAGTCCTTGAAAATAAATTCAGGTTAAAGATATATGGTTAAGTTATATTCCAAAAGTTTGGAATGTATCTATTTATGAAGGACTTTGGATACATTGAGCCTGAACGGTTGTAGGAAAAGGTGATTCTGTATTTTTAGTACACATGTGTGTAGATTATCAGCTTTCAGCCTTTGAACTGGCTTTGTACCGATAGAGAGACAATAAGATTCCAAATGGTCTAGGTCATAGCTTTTCAAACTGTGTGTCGCGACACAAACCGGAAGTGCTGATGGTGTGTCGCTGGTGGCAGCGGTGCGCCATCAGTGCTTCCGGGTTTTAGCGTGAAACATGAGGCCGTCGCTGCTGCTGCCGCCGCCATACACACCGCTGCTGCCACCGCGCACACCACCACCACCATGTGCGCCCCCGCACCGCCGCCTTCGTTGGTGTGTTGCCAACGGCGGGACTTTGGAAAGCACTGGTCTAGGTTCAACTCATGGTTTAAAAACTGAATTGTAACTATTTGTATAATTACAATATATTATTACTCTGATATTGTAGAAAAGTAGTCAATCATATTATATCATTGGCTTTCTTTTTAAGCCATTTTAGTGTTATTTTCCATTTTCTTCACATCCCCATGAAACTCTTAGGATCTTTTTGGTCACAAGATCTTTCCATTTCTGAAAGCAAGAGAGGGGAAGCAGCACATGCAGTGATGAGCATGTTTCATTATTTGCTGCACTGGTTACCAGTTGGCTTCCAAGGGTAATTCAAAATGCTGGTTGTCACCTCTAATGCCCTTGACCATAGAAGGACTGGTTATTTAAGAGGCCATCTGTCTCTGGTTGTTTCTGCATGTTTGGAATTACGTCCCCCTGGAGATCCAAATGGCTCCCACCCTGATGATGTTCAGGAAGCTATTAAATCCCTGGCTATTCTCCCAGACTTTGGGGCACAGTGGAGGATGAGCCCCTGCTGTATGGGGTTTTTTGTTTTGTTTTTTTTGTTACATGTTGATTTTATTTATTTATTTATTTATTTAATTTTTGTCCCACCTTTATTATTTTTATAAATAACTCAAGGCGGCGAACATACCTAATACTCCTTCCTCCTCCTATTTTCCCCACAACAACAACCCTGTGAGGTGAGCTGGGCTGAGAGAGTGTGACAGGCCCAAGGTCACCCAGCCGGCTTTTGTGCCTAAGGCGGGACTAGGACTCAGAGTCTCCTGGTTTCTAGCCAATTGCCTTAACCACTAGACCAAACTGGCTCTTTTGGGACCGTTCATGATTTCTTTTTGTCTATTGTAATTTTTATTTTTTTAATAGTAAGCCTCACAGAGTTGTTGGGAGCTGGGCAGCCTATAAATTGCATGCATGTGTGCGTGCGTGCATGTATATAAATAAATAAATAAATAAATAAATAAATATATAATCTCCAGCAAAGGAGACCGTTACCTTGTCATGGTGCTGGAGCTTGAGCACCTCAATGAAACCATGAGCTAAACCGTGAAGGGACACCCAAGACGGGAAGGTCGTGGCAGAGAGGTCAGACTAAATACGATCCCTGGGGAAGGTAATGGCAACCCACCCCAGTATTCTTGCCGTGAAAACTAAATGGATCAGTACAACCAGAGATATGTCGGTGTACCATCGGAAGATGGGACTCCCAGGTCGGAAGATGGTCAAAATGCTACTGGGGAGGAACAGAGGATACGTTCAACTAGCCCCAGATGTGATGACGCAGCTAGCTCAAAGCCGAAAGGACGGCTAGCGGCCGACGGTGCTGGTGGTGAACGACAAATCCGATGTTCTAAAGATCAACACACCATAGGAACCTGGAATGTAAGATCTATGAGCCAGGGCAAATTGGATGTGGTTATTGGTGAGATGTCAAGATTAAATATAGACATTTTAGGTGTCAGTGAACTGAAATGGACTGGAATGGGCCACTTCACATCAGATGACCACCAGATCTACTACTGTGGACAAGAGGACCACAGAAGAAATGGAGTAGCCTTCATAATTAATAATAAAGTGGCTAAAGCAGTGCTTGGATACAATCCAAAAAACGATAGAATGATCTCAATTCGAATTCAGGGTAAGCCATTTAACATCACAGTGATCCAAATATACGCCCCAACCACAGATGCTGAAGAAGCAGAAGTAGATCAGTTCTATGAGGATCTGCAGCACCTACTGGATAATACACCAAAAAGAGATGTTATTTTCATTACAGGAGACTGGAATGCTAAGGTGGGTAGTCAGACGACACCTGGAATTACAGGCAAGCATGGTCTGGGAGAACAAAATGAAGCAGGACATAGGCTGATAGAATTTTGCCAAGGCAACTCACTGTGCATAAAAAACACTCTCTTCCAACAACCTAAAAGACGACTTTATACATGGACTTCACCAGATGGTCGACACCGAAATCAGATTGACTACATCCTTTGTAGCCAAAGGTGGCGGACATCTATACAGTCGGTAAAAACAAGACCTGGAGCTGACTGTAGTTCAGATCACGAACTTCTTATTGCAAAATTTAGAATCAGACTAAAGAGAATAGGGAAGACCCACAGATCAGTTAGATATGATATATATTCCTAAGGAATATGCAGTGGAGGTGAAGAATAGATTTAAGGGACTAGATTTAGTAGATAGGGTCCCGGAAGAACTATGGACAGAAGTTTGCAACATTGTTCAGGAGGCGGCAACAAAAAACGTCCCAAAGAAAAAGAAAACCAAGAAGGCAAGATGGCTGTCTGCTGAGACACTGGAAGTAGCCCAAGAAAGAAGGAAAGCAAAAGGCAACAGTGATAGGGGGAGATATGCCCAATTAAATGCAAAATTCCAGAGGTTAGCCAGAAGAGATAAGGAATTATTTTTAAACAAGCAATGTGTGGAAGTGGAAGAAGATAATAGAATAGGAAGGACAAGAGACCTCTTCCAGAAAATTAGAAACATCGGAGGTAAATTCCTGGCAAAAATGGGTATGATCAAAAACAAAGATGGTAAGGACCTAAAAGAAGCAGAAGAGATCAAGAAAAGGTGGCAAGAATATACGGAAGATCGGTATAGGAAGGATAATAATATTGGAGATAGCTTTGACGGTGTGGAAAAAATCAACTTATATCCCCATACCAAAAAAGGGAAGCACTAAAGAATGTTCAAACTATCGAACAGTGGCACTTATTTTACATGCCAGTAAAGTAATGCTCAAGATCTTGCAAGGTAGACTCCAGCAATTCATGGAGCGAGAATTGCCAGATGTACAAGCTGGGTTTAGAAAAGGCAGAGGAACTAGAGACCAAATTGCCAATATCCGCTGGACAATGGAGAAAACCAGGGAGTTTCAGAAAAACATATATTTTTGTTTTATTGACTATTCTAAAGCCTTTGACTGTGTGGATCATAACAAATTGTGGCAAGTTATTGGTGGTATGGGGATACCAAGTCATCTTGTCTGCCTACTGAGGAATCTGTATAACGACCAAGTACTGTAGCAACAGTAAGAACAGATCACGGAACAACAGACTGGTTTAAGATTGGGAAAGGAGTATGGCAGGGCTGTATACTCTCACCCTACCTATTCAACCTGTATGCAGAACACATCATGCAATGTGCTGGGCTTGATGAATCCAAGGCTGGAGTTAAAATCGCTGGAAGAAACATTAACAATCTTAGATATGCAGATGATACCACTTTGATGGCTGAAAGCGAGGAGGAGTTTAGGAGCCTTCTGACGAAGGTGAAAGAAGAAAGTGCAAAAGCTGGGTTGCAGTTAAACCTCAAAAAAACCAAGATTATGGCAACGAGCTTGATTGATGACTGGCAAATAGAGGAAGAAAAAGTGGAGGCAGTGACAGACTTTGTATTTCTAGGCGCAAAGATTACTGCAGATGCTGACTGCAGCCAGGAAATCAGAAGACGTCTACTTCTTGGGAGGAGAGCAATGGCAAATCTTGATAAAACAGTTAAGAGCAGAGACATCACACTGACAACAAAGGTTCGCTTAGTTAAAGCAATGGTATTCCCTGTAGTAACCTATGGCTGTGAGAGCTGGACCATAAGGAAGGCTGAGTGAAGGAAGATAGATGCTTTTGAACTGTGGTTTGGAGGAAAATTCTGAGAGTGCCTTGGACTGCAAGAAGATCAAACCAGTCCATACTCTAGGAAATAAAGCCAGACTGCTCACTTGAGGGAATGATATTAAAGGCAAAATTGAAGTACTTTGGCCACATAATGAGAAGACAGGATACCCTGGAGAAGAAGCTGATGCTAGGGAAAGTGGAAGGCAAAAGGAAGAGGGGCCGAGCAAGGGCAAGATGGATGGATGATATTCTGGAGGTGACGGACTCAACCATGGGGGAGCTGGGGATGATGACGGCCGACAGAAATCTCTGGCGTGGGCTGGTCCATGAAGTCACGAAGAGTCGGAAGCGACTGAACGAATAAACAACAAATATATATATATATATATATATATATATATATATATATATTTGTTGTTTATATATATATATGAATGTATAAACAAATAAATGCTTCATGCAATGGAATGTTCCTATATCCTGTTTCTAGCATCCTCTCCCCATTGTACAATAATACTTCCAGTCTTTCCATTGTTTACATAACTGCCCAGACAAGTGAGTTGGTGAATACATTTGAATCATAGGTATTCTGTAATCAGTATACTTAGATCCATCGTTCAATGGAAAATTCAATTATAGATGCTCAAGTTTTACAGAAGTTTGTTACAAGGTTGACTAATTAATGCACTCAGTTTCAAAAGCCAGTGCAAAGCAAATGACTGTAAAAGAAATAAAGGGTAGATAACAGCAGAAGAATCTTTGAGACTATTAGGGAGGGCAAGATGAGTGAGATTCTAGTCTACTCTAGTCTAATGGTTAGGAAGTTGGTTTAGCACAATGGCCCAGTCATTATTTATTTATTTATTAGATTTGTCACCGCCCATCTCCTCCCACTGGAGGGATTCTGGGCGGTTTACAACAGCATAATTGTCGGGGCGAGCGAATGGAGTGGCCTGCTTCTCTCCTAGGCACCAGCGATCCAAGTATTATACAGTAAATCACTGAATTTGCTCACAGGAAATACTTTTGACTTTGCAACCTTACAAGCTGTGCAATCCAAATACACTTGGCACTGTTTCAAATTCATTCCAGAACTTGCTTCTGACATCTTTTCAATCACTTTGAAACTCAGATGCCCCAGCCTTCTATGCCATAGATGCTCACATGAATCATGTGTTGGCTTATTAATTGTGGCAACATCATGGTTTCTGCTTGTCCTGGATTGTACCATTTCATATAAATTGTTCTGTAAAACACCTTTACCACAAACATTATTATCTTTCATGACAATACATTCACCATTACCAAACTGTACAGTATAACCCAGTGTATCCAATTGAGAAACACTTATAATATTGTACTCCAGTTCTGGTACACATAACATTGATAATTCAACATTTAATCCTGGTACATACACTAATCCCTTACCAGTCACAGATGCAATGCTTCCATTTGCCAGGCTAACATGGTCACGGTCAGCCTGCATAAAACTCTTGAACATCTGTCTGTTATTTGATACATGTTCACAAGTGCCGCTGTCAAGCAGCCATGGCCCCTTTAAATCTTGTACACTTGAAGTAATTAGAGACAGCTGTGTAGCTTCTCCGGCTTGGAAATTCTCAGCTTGGCTTTAGGCTTCTGTTTCTTATCACAATCTCTCAACAAATGCAAAAACATTTACGCTTTACACATAACACATTGTTAGACTTATCAGAATAACATTCCTTAACAGAAACACTGTTTTGCTTAGACCTAATTACATTAGAATCTAACGTCCTCTGCTCTTCTTCCAAGAGCCTGCCAGATAAGTAATTTATGGTCAAATCCCTTTCAGATAAAGACCCAAAGCTTGTAGCTAAATTATCCCACGTTTCATTTAGAGAACTGAGAATTACATACACTTTATTTGCTTCTGTAAATGGCATATCTCTCTGAGCCAACTCCTGAAACAAACTTGTCATATAATGCAGGTGATCCCGAATATTATCAGATACACCTAATCTGGCACGATAAAGTTTCCTTGTTAGTATAACCTTGCATAACGGCATGCTTCTCAGATAAACATTCTTTAAAGCTTCCCAACACTTATTGGCTAACTGACAATCTCTAACATAACATAATTGGCTATTCTCCAGACATAAAATTATGCTTGCCAATGCTTTCTCATCCTGTAGAACAACATCTTCATCATCCAGGTCTGGTTGCGTGCAAAGTACAATCTTCCAAAGCCCTTCACGTCGAAGATACATTTCCATTTTATATGACCATGACGAATAATTAGTGTCATTCAGTCTTTCCAGAGGAAAACCTCCCCCGACTGCCGGCAACATCTTCACTGAGCTCATCTGTCTTCAGCCCCTCCTGGGCAGACACCGATGATTAAAGACACAGACCTTATCAGAATGTCCTCCAGCTGCAAAACAAGCATAGGAGAAAAACACACATGCAGGCACGGAACCTGTTAAAGCTCCAAATCACTCCAAATAGCCACACGACTCCCAGATAGGCTTCCAAAGCTTCCAGCTCACAGACTGCACACGATCCCACGATCCACAGCCAATCCAAAAGCTTCCGTCGTCTATGGCTTCTCTGTCGCCTCTGGGCCCGTAACCTGTCGGGGCGAGCGGATGGAGTGGCCTGCTTCTCTCCTAGGCACCAGCGATCCAAGTACTATACAGTAAATAGACTCCAAACAGAAGTTATATCAAATATCCTATTTACTTATATACATACGTATTTACAGATCACTTCCACAGGTAACAAATGATAAACCAACGATACAGCATACACAAGGTAAAATGGGAATAAATGAGAAGAAGGAATACAGGACATCTCTGTATTTATATATAAACTGACCAATCACCTTATAGGTCACTCTCATTATCCACCACACCCAACTTATTATTTATTATTTATTTATTATTTCTAACTTATATCACCGCCCATCTTCCCCCACAAGGGAACTCTGGGCGGTTTACAATCAAGTCACAACTTAACTCTAAGCACCTGTTGTATGAGTCACACTGACACATCATCACTACAACAATGGCTGCTAATTGGGTGACTCTGCAGAATATTTCCCCTTTCACCTAAATATCAAGCCTCTCTGCATAATTTATATCTAGCTGTAAATTCCTGGGTATAACAAACCCCAACAATAATCAATAAAATAATACATTACAATATATAAATTACAATATACTATAAAATACAAATTACAGCTAAAAATAAATATAAATAAAAATGAAATCCAATGGCTGATGAACTAACTCAGTTGTATGCAACGAGCACTCTAGGGCAGGGGTCCCCAACCTGTGGGCCACGGCCTGTTAGGAAGTGGGCCGCACAGCAGGAGGTGAGCGGTGGTGTCAGGATCGAGCCTGTCCCTGCCGCCATGAGTCAGAGGAAGAGCACCCGGTAGCAGGAAGAAGCTGGGAAGGTGCAAAGACAGAGCCTGAGTCTGTCCTATATAGTACAACCAACATGGCTAAATACACAGGAATTCAAATTTGGACTTCTAAGAACAAAACACTCCAGGCCATCTGCCCCAGGAGACCAATCCATCGATTGGTATTTTCCTTTCTCCCACTTCAGTTAATGAAATAATATTTTCCCTATAGCATTTATGACAGTTTTTAGACATTTTAGTAAGTTCATATCAATAAATGGACTGGTCAAAATCCTCACCTCTCTCTAGCTTAGAGGGTTCATTCTGAGGGTTATACTGGGATTGGATGAAGAAATGAATTTCTTTGCTTTGCTTCTTTGCTTTGAAAATTTTATGAATGAATGTTTGCAGTTGGAAGAAAAAAACATTTTGAATAAGGAGAGAGGAGCCAGAGTAGAAAGAGGACTAATGTTTTTGTACTTACTGAAGAGTTGTCTGCTAATATATTTTACTGCCTGTTTACTAAAGAAGGGATTGTAGAAGCCCAGTACTTCTTATTTTAAAACAATCATTTGTGGATCTTAAAATATGCCACTGAAAGCCGAAGTGTCCAGTGTCAATCAAAGCTAATCACTAGTACAGACAAAGCACTTTTGCTGGGCTCCATGCTTTAAAGCAGTGTTTCTCAACCTTGGCAACATTAAGATGTGTGGACGTCAACTCCCAGAATTCCCCAGCCATCCAGGCTGGCTGGGGAATTCTGGGAGTTGAAGTCCAGATACATCTTAAAGTTGCCAAGGTTGAGAAACACTGCTTTAAACTACACTTCCACATCTGTGTTTGAAAAGATTAGAGAGGTGCTTCATACAAGAACAGTATTTGTTAAAGCTGATCAACACTATTTGGAATAAATTATGGGAAAAGGAGCAGAAAACTTGAGTGCCAGAAGGAGAGCCATAGGTAACGTGATTGGAATGGACCATGTCTCACCAGTCTTCCTAATTGTACAGATATCTGCAGACCTCTGAGAATACTACTACTTGTTTTCCAACCAACTATTTTGGCTCAGGCATAGTTAAATATTTGTTTATTTTCTACTTATTGGCTGACATTTGGAGGATATGTTTTTCCTCCATACTAATGATGGAAAATGAATTTGAGTAAACTCCGGGAGACAGTGGAGGACAGGAAGGCCTGGCGTGCTATGGTCCATGAGGTCACGAAGAGTTGGACACAACTAAACGACTGAACAACCACAACAAATGATGGAAAAAACATAAAAAAGTAAAATCTTGATTTTATGAATGTCTGTTGAGTATACTTTGGATGCAATGGACAAAATATTAGTTTGGACTACACCTTCAAATAATAGACAAAGTTCATTGCTTCTAACAAACTCCATTGTTTCCAAAGCATACTGGATCTCTGAAATAATTTATACCATTTGCATTTGTTGTTGTTTGTGCTACACAACTGATGTCAGTTATAAGGTAAAGGTAAAGGTTTTCCCCTGCACAGTCGTGTCTGACTCTAGGGGCCGGTGCTCATCTCTGTTTCTTAGCTGAAGAGACAGCGCTGTCCGAAGATGCTTCTGCGGTTATGTGGCCGGCATGACGCACGCGGAATGCTGTTACCATCCCACTGAAGTGGTACCCATTTATCTACTTGCATATGCATGCTTTTGAATTGCTAGGTTGGCAAGAGCTGGGGCGAGTGTGGGAGCTCACTCCGTCATGCGGTGCTCGGGTCTTGAACCTTCCGATCGACAAGCCTGGTGTCTTAACCACTGAGCCATCCCGCCCCTGATGTCAGTTATACCAATTAATTAATCACTCAAATATCATACATTTATGTGTAGATAATGTAAATTCAGATTTAATGGACATTCAGCTTTAAATGACACTACTTCTGCCCAACGTCTCTGTAAAATCAAGGTTAATCATGCAGTCTTTAAAATTTAATACAATAATGTTACCTGTAAATGCACATTAGATCCCCCCTTGATTTTTATTCAACCACTTTTCTATTCTCCTAGGTTAAAATCAGAAGGCCAAGATATTAGATGTCCAGTAATTTTAATTCCTGAGTCTTAGATTTTCATCATGTGGCATGGTTACATGTACAGGAAGCACATGTAAGCACCAACATTTGTGGAGAACTCCAGTCAGGAGTTTTTTCCCCCCACAAATTGGTGTCCTAGCTCTTGCAACAAAATACCAGATCAAATTTTATTCCATGGGTCTCTGTTGTCATGCCCTTAAATTTGGAAATCAAGCTAAACAAATGCCCCACATCCAATGTCCCACTAAGACAAATAGCTTAGAGAGATGTGTGTTATCTGCATATCACTGTACATATTCAACCGTCTGACATCAAAAATTTCTGTCATTGTTGAGTATTAAAGTAGTTCTACAGTACTATGAATCAATTAAAATATCTTTGTTTACAAAGATATTGGATACACAGATCTAAATATTGTTGCTGTACTTATATAACTTATGTACTTATATAGGGGTGTGGTGGCTCAGCGGGTAATCTCTTTTGGGGGGAGGCAAAAAATGTTTGTCACAATTGGATTCCCAAATGTAGATCTAAACGCAAAGGGAAAAAACAATCATGTTTTTCAAATTCTTCCCATTATTACTAGCTATTGCAGCTGGTCTGAGTTGTACAACTTCTGATTGTGTCTTCAGAAGCCAAATGTGCAAGTCAGACTAGAGCTGTTTGTGGTGGTGCAGTCCATGTGCTTTGTGACCCTGAACTAGCAACACATTTATTTTACAATGACCACCACTCAGCTTTGCTAGGTTTAACTAAAACTTTAAGAAAGCTAATTTGACTAGAAACAGTGATCCCAATACTGTTTGGAGCAACATATAAAAGGTAGCTGGTATAGCAGAGTGGCTTAGAGAGTAATCTGTACAGCTCCATGAGCAAGGTCAAGGGGGCAAATCATGAAATGACATCACACCATCAGTTCTACCCCTTTTGTACTAGAGTGATGACATCACCCATATGTATGTAATGGGTGGAGCTTGTATCACAATGTCACATTGCACTTTTTGTCACCTTGATGAAAGCCCCATTGGTCTTGAACAGCCAAGTATACTTCCCAATTTATGAGACAGGCACAAAAATACTGGCGTACCTCACAAAGGTATGGTAAAGTTTATGAAATAATAAGTACTCCAAAAGCAAAACATTTGACAAATAAATTAATATCAGCATGCTCTATTCTATTTATCTATCCATTGTGGAAAATATATGCATGGGGTATTATTCCATGATAAGTTTCATATAATATCCCTTATTACATTTTTCTTGCAGAGGGTAAATCTGCAAGTGATTATTTAGACCTCCAGCTTTACCTATTTTTCTGCCTCTTGATTCTTAAGGAAAGTTATACTTTTGCATAAGCAACGGAGGTGTTATTTGTTCAGAGTTTTTTAGGGTCATGTTTTATTGTAATTCAGCTGCAATAAACTTAATGAACTACAATAATTGGTACAATAAAATCGCACACAAGTGCAATATACACAGAGCACAAATACCAAAAGCCCTTGAGCAGCAATAATAATAATATGCAAAGATGTTTTAACCAAACAGCTTCTGCTCTTTCATTTGGGAAAATGCTGCAAAAGACTTTGAATGGAATCTAGTCCCCTCTGGGGTCAGCAATGGAATTCTCTGCAAGCAGACTTTCAGCCTTAATGGCTTTATTTATTGTTTGTTTTATGGAGAATCATAGTGTTAATCAAGCCATACTCTTTGCA
Source organism: Charina bottae (assembly GCA_023362775.1). Classification (NCBI taxonomy): domain Eukaryota; kingdom Metazoa; phylum Chordata; class Lepidosauria; order Squamata; family Charinaidae; genus Charina; species Charina bottae. The sequence continues at coordinate 6,798,934 of JALMGJ010000025.1, forward strand.
GGCATTTGTTATTTTCATTCAAGCAAATCAAGGGCACAGTCAAGCCAAAGTTGAACACATCTAGGGTCCTCCAATACAATTGAACAGAATTCATCATTTGCATCACTTTCATTGACTAGAATGGGGAAATAGATAACAGATGTAGTCTATCCGTTGATATGCAAAACTTGCTGATCCCAGCAATTAGTAATATTGGCAACTTCATGTTGTGTGTGAGTTTTCTCTGATGTCTTTTTACCAGAACATGTGAAAATACATAGACTCTGTTGAGTTGAACACTACTCTTGGTGAGTTCATGAACACATCCATGCATTCTCCTGGTCAATATTGCCTTCTTCCTGGATACTTTAAACCCCTTTAAACTTACAGCCCTGAAATTTCCTGATGGTTTCCCATTCAAGTACTAATCAGGTCTTACCCTGTTTAGATTTCAAAATCATCTAAGATCAGAGGTGCTGTTCCTAGTTGCAGCACCAGCAGAAGATAGATATTTAGTACTTGGTTGCAATCTTGTGATCAATTTCAGGATCTTCTTTCCAGAGAGAAAAGTACAAGGAGTCCAAACAATTTGTCATGCATGTATCTTTCTATGTGTGTAAGAGGAAATTTTGCAGAGAATCCATACAATGTTTATGCTAGTACTGCCAGAATCATAGATCTTCCACAGTGATGAGACAGGTCAAACATGATCCTTTCTTATTCTCTTGGTCAATCCATAGATAATAATTGATTACCATCTCAACTGACCAAGAATTCATTTTATGACTTAGAGAGCCATATGCGCTTGTTCTCTCTCTCTCTCTCTCTCTCTCTCTCTCTCTCTCTCTCTCTCTCTCTCTCTCATCATCATCATCATCATCTATTTATCTCTGGCTGCATGTCCTATCAAACTTACTTTCAAAGTAACATGTAAAGGACATTTAGAGTTCATTTGCTGACACAAAAAGCCATGCTAAGAACTGTTCATAGGAAGACATTTGAGAAAGCCCAATGCCTTCACAGATGCTATGGTTGTTGACATATTTTTCATGTTTCATTCACTGAAGTTTTCAGTCTAATCTTAAGAATCTTTTGTAAACTTGGGTGATTATTGCAGCCCACACAAGGAAACAGTGAATGGTATTCTTGAGAAAATTATGGAGAATGATGCTCCTACAGACCTTAGGGTATATCTCAGGAACTCTTTTGCTGGTATGAAAACACACACTTTTATTGTATGTTCTCCTAGCAGGTGGAGATACATTCAGAAGAGCAAGTAAATACGAAGTAAGTGCAAGGCTCTTTCACCTTGAGGTTACAAGCTTTTATAGAGCTCTTATAGAGAAAAAGAGGACAAGAAATCAGGCAAACAAGCAAGAAAGATTGTATCAATTCTGCCAAATAGACTTGGGGAACTGGTTGTGCACAGAGCTTCCCTTCAGACAACAGACAAACTGAAGTGAACTGCCAATGTACTGCCATGCATTAGAAGTAAAACTTTTAAAATCCAACTGAGGAAAAATGTGTTCTGGAATGTAAAATTCTGGAAGCTGTCTTATTAAGGGGTCAGTTCTCAGACATATGTTTGGATGTATGCTTGTATGCCTGCATGCATTTAGTTTACATTTCTACTCTACTTTCTATCTCCTAGAAGCTGTGAGTCTGCCAACATTGCTTGGTGCTTGCCAAACTCCTTCCTTAATTTTGTTTAGAATCTTTCCATTACAAAAAATGAGGTTAGCATGCTCAAAGCCAAGCACCCACCTCAAGCACGATTTGTATATGCAACCATGTCTTTGGACCCCAAAGAGTTCCCAAGGGGTTTGCAGCGCCTTGCTTTGTTTCTGGTAGAGGGCTGTTCTATGATTGGCCACCCTCACCATGGCAATCCTTTGCTGAAAGTGCATAGAATTTGCTCTAAAAATTCCAAATATGCCCATTAACCTAAAAAAGTTGGGCAACTCTGATCTAGATGATGGAAGTTTATTCTAAAATAGCAGAGCTGCTTTTGTGATTGAAAGACTGAAATCAGCTTTCAAGCCTAGTCCCTGAAAACTAATGGAAGAAAATAAATCACCTCTAGATTATACAGCACTTGGCAATTCTCAGCTGAATTGCTCAGCTAAACCTATTGGAAAACATTGTGTTTGAATTAGGGATGAGCTGAAATTATATGAAAGCAATGGAAATTAATTCATAATAGTTTATTCATGCAAGTCAATCATTAAATATATTACCCACCAGCAGTTAATATGAATCAGATCCAGATTTTTATTTATTTATAGTAGATCCATTAAAATCAGTAGGGCTTGTTAGTCACGGCTCATTTAAAAGCATGTCTTTTACTTCTGAGTAAACTTGACATTTAAGTCTTGTTGATTTCAGAAATGCATTTTTGACTCACAAAATGCTTCAACAATTATTCAAAAAGTTATATGACAAGAGCAATACCCATGAAAAATGTAATTGATAAGTAGGTACCCAGCAGATATATGTTTTGATCGATAGAATATATTTAGATTTTCTTTCTTTCTTTCTTTCTTTCTTTCTTTCTTTCTTTCTTTCTTTCTTTCTTTCTTTTTCTTCTTCTTCTTCTTCTTCTTCTTCTTCTTCTTCTTCTTCTTCTTCTTCTTCTTCTTCGTCTTCTAAAAATAAAATAAAATAAAATAAAATAAAATAAAATAAAATAAAATAAAATAAAATAAAAAAATAAAATAAAATAAAATAAAATAAAATAATAAAATAAAATAAAATAAAATAAAATAAAATAAAATAAAATAAAATAAAATAATAAAATAATAAAATAAAATAAAATATAAAATAAAATAAAATAAAATAAAATAAAATAAAATAAAATAAAATAATAAAATAAAATAATAAAATAAAATAAAATAAAATAAAATAAAATCCCCAGAACACTGCAATAATCCAGGAAGATTTGAAGTATATTTCTGATCTCTGCTGCTTGGAGCAGGCCTATCCATTAGTCAGATGAGGTGGCTACTAACTGCAATAGTTTGGGCTAGGGAGAGTGATGTGCTTAATTATAGATGTAATCATGAATCTGCAAGCCTCTAACATTCACACCAGGATAAAGCACAGCTGACATCCATGTTGTTAATGATTTTTTATTATGCAGCATGTTGTTTTAATGTCTACATCTGCATTGTCAAGCAGTGATTACAATATTACTAGATATATTTTCCCCTTCAAAGGAACACAACATGGCAAAATAAAGCATTTTCCCTTCTCTGATTGTCACTGGAATTTTTCATTTCTGTAGATCCATTTTCCATAAATAGTCTACTAAGAAATATTGCTTGGGCAAATTGATCCACTTTATTTAATAATGTCAATGGCATTGAATTTCAAATGAATGATGATAGTGTCTCTTTTACCTCATATTAAGTATGACAGTTAATAAAAAGACCTATTGCAGTAGAGGGCAACATTTGACTATCCAATTCACACAATCAGTTTAGCATTGAGATATGTGGGCAAGGAGCAAGGTCTAGATGTAAGTCAAAATAGTTGTTGGCCACAATGGAGATTAACTCTTAGATAGCTCTACTTGATTCTCTGATGATTTTTTTTCCTCACCAGCACAAGCCTTATGTTTGCTGGCAGTTTACATCTCTGGATTGAGAACCAGGCCATGCTATTTCATCACCTACCGTAAGTCAATGGCTAGGAAGCATTAATTTTCATAGCTGACGCTAAGAGCTCAGAGCCAGTGAATGCAGAGATTACAAAGACACAACCTGCAATTTCCTCAGTTTTCCTCCTTCTATCTGATTGCACAGGTCCTTTGGTAAAAGCACTGTTTTCCTGCAAATAGATGTGTTGGGCTGTGCTTTAATTGGGTGCTGATTTTTCTTGCTAATGCAGTAAGTGCCCCCAAACTATGAGGGGAACCAGCTTTAATCACACAAATCTTTATTCTTGATTTATAGAGGTGAGCATGCAAGCAAATTAATCTGCAAACATTTGTTCAACATTCACTCATTTAACTAACATGTGTGAGAGCCTTCTTCTGTGTTACTCCCAGTTTGTAGAAAGTACCCCCTGGGAATTCTATTTAGCTTCCAGTCTATGTGGTTCAGAGAAGGAGGTAAGATGAATCTCTTTGACCCAGATTTTTATTGTTAATTAAATTTAGTGTCAGTTAAATCAAATACATTTAATTTTTAAACTTTATTCTGTAACTTGTATTTTAATTTTTGTTAGTTGCTTTTTCTCCTTGATTGCATTACAATGCAGGAAATATATCAAAAATAAATCAACTATAATGTGTCTATCATAATGTCAGAATGCCGTAACAACCAATTGTTTTGAAAATTTGTATTTATGCTTTACCCAAAGATAGATAAGAGATTGATAACAAAGTATCTCTTACTTTGATAACAGACCAACATATTATTATAATTTGTTTATTATAGTTTATTATGTTTCTGCTCACTATAATTTAGATTTCTACAGCTATCCAACTCAACAAAGTCTCTGGGTGGCATACAAATTAAAAATAAGAATCACAATACACTAAACAAACCCACAAAAAATGATGATCATAACAGGGAATGGATACACACTATAAACAAACTCATTATAGTTCACTCCATTCACCCCAACCAATCCCAGGGCCTGGGCAAAAAGCCAGGTCTTCAAGGTCCACTTAAAGGACAGTAGGGTTGGGGCTGTTCAAAACTCTGGGGGAATGCTATTATAGAGGGCAGCAGAGAAAGTCTGCCTTGTAGTTCCCATCAGATGGCATTGCTTAAGAGATAGGAAGTGAAGCAAGCCTACTCTGTCAGATTTTACAGGATGGGCAGAAACAATAGAAGAAAAGCAGTCTTTCAGATAACCAGATAAGCTATGCAATGAAGGGGTTTGTAAATGACAACCAGCACCTTGAATTGTACCTGGAAGCCCACTGGTAACCATTGAGGACCAGCTTGCATAGCAGAGATATTATATGGGTGTATCAAGGCACACCTAAAACTGCTAGTGCTGCTACATCCTGGACTGGCTATAGCTTCCAAGTGATCTTTAAGGGCAACCTCACATAGAGTGCACTGCAATAATCCACACGCAAGATGACTAAGGCATGAGTGTCTGTGAGAAAGGACTTTCACTCCAGAAAAGTGCAAGTGGTGCACCTGCACAAAGGCCTTCCTCACCACAGTTGCCATGTGCTCTTCAAGCAGGAATAGTGAGTCCAGGAAGACCCCCAAATTGGTCACCAGTTCTGCCTGGGGAAGTACAACCCCATTCAGAACTAAAGATGAAAACTCCTGGCACCAGAAGACCCATGAACCCATAGCTACTCAGTCTTGTCAAGGTTGTACTTAAGCCTGTTCCTTCAATGTGCCAGCCTCCAAGCACTGGGACAAGACCTTAACAGAATCATTTGATCAACCATGGGCTGAGATATATAATTGAGTATCATTAGCATACTGATGATACCTGACCCCATGTTGATGGATTACCTCACTCAACAGCATCATGTAGATGAACAGGAGGGATAAGAGCATTGAGCCCTGTAACACCCTGAAAATCAGAGCTTTAGGCTCAACCCTCCCCTTGCCGCCCCCATCAGCCCTGACTGGAACCATCCATGGAGAAAAAAGGAGAACCATGGCAATACAGCAATACTGTGTCTCCTACTCCAAGTCCCTGTAATCAGTCCAGGACAACCCCATGATCAGTGGTAGAAAGCTCCTGAGAGAACAAGGATAACCTATCAAGGATGGTTCTATGAACTCATCCTGCCTCTCTCAGAGATCATCATCAGTGCCCCCTCTGTATCACCACCTGAAACCTGACTGAAATGGGTCCAGATAATTGGCTTCTTCCAGGGTCCCTTGAAGTTGCAGCCTGACCACCTTCTCTGCAAACTTTCCTAAAAAAGGAAGGTTGGAGACTAGGTGAAAATTTTCCAGATCCATTGGTCCAGAGATGACTTCATGAGGAGGGGGTATAACACTGTCTCCTTCAAGGCAAGCAGAACCACTCCCTTACTCAAAGATGATTTCATGAACTGCATGAACTCAATTGTTTGTCACCTCCCAACCAGAAGAGGCATGTATCTAACAGACAAATGGCTGGGTAACAATCTCAAGGATCCTGTCCACTTTCTTAAGAGTCATAGGTTTAAACACTTCCCAGATAACAGGACAAAACTGTGCCTCAGTCAGCTTGACTGGATGTGCCCAGTCAGAGCAGATCTGAGTGACTTTATCTGCCAGATACTTAGAATATTCCACACAGCAGCCCTGAAGATTTTATTGTGGCCCTTTCCTCTCCTGCCGGGAGCGGGTCACTTTAAACAAGGCCACTCACCAGCTGTGGATGTGATAAGAGCAGAAAAATAGTTACGGTTAGTGCCACAATGTAATCCCTAATGTAGGCTTTTGTTTGTACTTGGTTGGAATCACTCTTTATCTTTCTCCAGTGGCACTTTAGGTGTCTGTTCATCTCCAGATTCATCTCCAGAGCTCCTCAGAAAACCAGGGAATTCCCCAGGGTAAGGTATATATATCATACAAGCATTCATACATGTACCAAAAAGAGGAAATCCATCTCCAAGAAAGAGAACATAAGCAGATGTGGTTTTGCTAAATTCTGTCTAGAGTTGCAAATGAGAAATCATTAATACAATTTACCTAAAAATATAATATATGTCATTGTAACTGGGAAGGCCTGTAAGAAGGTGACCAAGGGACTTACTCCATTTGCTGATAAACATTTCCAAGAACCTAGCTAGTCGCACTTCTTCATTTTGAAACTGCCCTTGCATCAGGCATTTTGCCAATATAGTATCCCTTCAAATAAAATACAACATTTTAAAAAACTCCACAGGGCTCTAAAAATAGGGAAAATCTTTTGGAAACCCAGGAGCCATTTTTAAAATACTTGGAGCTGTATTATTATAAATTGTAAAATGCTCATCATCACTTATCATCCATAGATGATATTACTTCTTGCTAGAAATAATACATATTTCTCTTTAGAGAAATAGAGTGTGAACAACCTCTTTCTGGCTTGGAATTCCACTCAATTTTTTAAAATGGCCTCAAAGGATCGTGATGTCACTGGAATAAGTGAAGCCAGCCTTTTTGGCTATACTGAGGAGTTATAGTGCAGGGTTTAGATGGGGTAGATTTAGGCTTTTCTTAAAGTCTCTGCTAAGCTTAAAGTCCAATTTTCTCTATAACCCCAAAACTCCAATCCCAAACATTAAGAAAAGAAGAACTTACCCTGGGAGCCACAAAATAGGTTGTGATGACAATGGGTATCCCATATGGTGATTACCCTGCTTTTCATTGAATAATTCTCCAGATGGTTAATTACATTTGTCATCATCTTAAGGCAATATGGGAAAATTAAAGGACTCTCCCTCAGATTTGCCCCAGAAAGCTAGAGAATTAGGATTCACCTTAGAGATCCTTTCCTGTAAGTGCTTCTATGGAGTGTTTTCTTGTGTTGATGTATCCCATGACCAGGTTCTTCCTTTGTTTCCCAAGGGAGCCTGGGCAGGGACTCTGACTTTTCCATGGGTGTATGAGCAGCTCCTGTTTGGTGGTTCCAAGCCAAGGGAGCTCTCCTGTTCAAGGATGGAGGCAAAGGAAAGAATCTCATTAAAGACTATAATAGCAGAAATAGATAAATAGCATGACAAGTCATCTATATCCCTTAATCATGAATATTAATGCAATTATGATTCCTCATGCCAATGCTCTTAGCATAGCTCCTCTGGATATTACAGTTTTCTGCTGACACAAATAGAAGTGAGAAACAAAGTATCTATAGCATTTATTATATTCTGCTTGGAGCCACAAGTTTGAATAAAAAGTCATAACTAGACTGGAGGTCTAATCATTGTTGAACCCTATGCCACGGCATTTGTTACATATGCTAGGTAAGCCTCTGGGAACAAGGTAGGAGAAGAAGAGAGAGTGAAAAAAACATCTGCAGGAAATGTGTCTGAAAGAATCACATACTGTAATGAAAGGAAGAATTCAACAAAATGTTGAATATTAAATGTTACATTACCTGACTGGCAGGTGGTAGCACTGTCCATGCCTCTCCATCCCCCAAGTGTAGAAATGATGGCCTATACATTCTTGCTGCTTTGGTAAAAGGTGCAACATACATTTGCTGTTTCATTTTTGGGACTATCAAGGAGGGTGGGGGACTATATACATTCTATCTAAATTAGCCTTTAGATAGCTTGAAGTTCAAGTAAATCATATCCTCAGTTCATTGCCTACTTTAAATAAGTGGCAATGTGATGGGGGGGGAGGGGAGAAAGGACCTAATTTAATGCACTTGATTCAGGGAAAGAAAGTCAATTAGAACATTAAATACAAATACAATAGCCCGTTAGCTTTCTGAAGGAAGCTTCTCCTCCTATTAAAGGGCTTTGTTCTGAAGCAGTATGCAGACACACACACACACACTGAACACAGTGCATCTCAGAGCTAAATTTAATATATACAGGGGTATGATGTTTGCAGTGCATGCATTTCAGCAGGTCCCATTAGTGTGCCTTTCCCCTCCAGTGAAAACAGAATGAACCACAGCCCCTTCTGGTTTGCATAAAGCAAACAAAATTAGATTTGCTTTGCTGAATTGAAACTCGCTTGGGATTGTGTGCCTCTCTCGGGGACAAATTACTTCAAACAATCCCTTTGTACCATAACAAAATCAAAAAATTCAGGCCAATCAACATGGCTCAAAAACCCTTAACACAAGAATTAATAATACAACCTAGTCTATTTTTATTGCTTCTGTGCTACAGATCTTTCTTTTAATGTAATTACGCTTATTTGCTGTCCAAGTGTTAAATAAGCTTGCATATGTTAACCAGTGTGGCATAAAACAACTTTTCATATTTCTCTGTTGCAGCCTCTAAAGCAAATCTCTCGATCATATAAGCCAAGCATAATATTGAACTGAAATGGGATAGCAGTCCTTTCCAGTACAGAAAAAAATCCCTCATCTGTTCTTATATTTATATACTGTAATAAAGATTATCCAAAGTACATCCTAGTGAAATAACTGAGGCATATTTCAAAATATGTATGATTAGAACTAGATTTAATAAAATTTAGCAATCAAGGTTCCCTGCTTTCTAAAATAATTGCAAAAGGATTTGGAACTCTTAATTTTACTACAAAGGATTTATTTGAGCATTACCAAGCTTGCTTTGAGCTCACTTCCAAATATAATTTCAAAATATAGACAAAGATAACAACTTCCTTCATTCTGTTCATTCTCACCCATGACTGTGATCAGCACATGAGTAGTTCAGAAGATTTCAGATCCTTTACTACTTTTTGCATTACACTGTTTGATTTCCAAATCCACTGTGCAAGATTGTGAAGCGGAATTTATATCTGCCGTGTCCATCACAAACACCTAGCCTGCTTTAGCCACAGGGAAGATATTTTTTATAGCCTTAGTAAGATGTTATATTATTGTTTCTGTCAGTGTTATCTCAAAGGAACTTTTTTGGGGAGGGGGGTACAATTTTAAAACAGGTGTTACGCCCCATGATTTTCAATAGACTTTAGTTGGTCTGTGTGCTATGATGATGCCATGTGATTGTAATAGTCTGTTGGAAGTTTCTGAGATGTTTTTGATGTACGGCAGTGTTATCCTTTTTATAACTTGTGTTGGTTGTGCTGTAGTGGGTTGAGTGGTCAGGCATTTTTTGATAAAGTTGCATGGGTATCCATTTTGTTGGAAGATGTTGTATAGGCTGTCTGTTTCCTTTTTCTGGTGTTCTGGGTTGCTGCAGTGCATTTCTACTCATCTGAATAATATTCTTACACAGCTCCTTTTGTGGGAGGTTGGGTTGTTACTTTGGTAATGGAGCACTTGGTTAGTGTGGGTTGTTTTTCGATAGACTTGCATCTCTCATCAGATGGACACAGTTACCTTCCATGTTAGCACCTCCTCTTTTGAAAGAAACTAGTCCTTGATTCTTTCTTCAGAGTTGCTACATTACTGAGATGGTGTAGGAAGTGGCCATGCTACAGGAATGCAGGAATGCTACTCAGGCAACAGACACAACAAACTTAGGAAAATAAATCTTCTGCAAATTTCAGGGCTTGAAGGTCCTGCACATCTGAAAGGCACTTGATTGGAGAAGAGAAAGGTAGATCATCACCACCATCATATGCCGATTTTTGTTCCATTCCATAAGCTGCCATGTGATATGAAGCACAGCAGCTTGAATGATATACACGGAAAACCAGATGTGAGTAAGTATGTATCCATTAAGATTCTGCTTTCATTGTGTCCTCATTTGTGCGTGTAGTGCACACAAGCACTCATACTTAAATGCAGAGGACAAACTGGCTCTAATTTGCTGTGAATGGGAGTTAAAAGCATTTACAAATTTTTACTAATTTACTGTTCAAACACCAATCAGCTGTTAAAGGATTCAGAAGACTTCAAAACGGTAGCCAGCTTTTCTTTTTTCTTTTAAAAAAAAGCAGCTTGGAGAGCCCAAAGCTTTTGCATACATTCATATAGACTTAAATTTGTGTTAAACCAAATTAGATCTCAGGAAATCACAATCATTCATGATTCATTGAGTCATTCATATCTGAAAGTTGTTTCTAGCTTCAGTATATATTCTTGGGTTGAGACAGTTCCACCTACAAAATATACAAATATTATCTATGGGCAATTACCCACTTCTACCCTCTTTCCAAGCCTGCACTATTAGCAGCATAAATTATTCATAATATATAATGTCAGATGCGAGTGGTGTATGCTCTGTCACAAATGTAGCCTTTTATAATTATTTTTTATTATTAAGGGCAAAATGACCCTTATAGATCAGTAAGAGAGTTGTTATTTTTAGTATAAAAGGTAAAGGTTACCCCCGCACATTTGTTCAGTTGTGTCCGACTCTAGGGGCCGGTGCTCATCTCCGTTTGTTAGCCGAAGAGCCAGCGTTGTCCGAAGACGCTTCCACGGTCATGTGGCCGGCATGACGAACGCGGAACACTGTTACCTACCCACCGAAGTGGTACCTATTCATCTACTTGCATTTGCATGCTTTCGAATTGCTAGGTTGGCAAGAGCTGGGGCTAGTGGGGGAGCTCACTCCATCACGCGGGGCTAGGGATTCAAACCTCCGAATTTGCGATCTTCCGATTGACAAGCCTGGAGTCTTACCCACTGAGCCACCACGCCCTTTAAAATTTATTTTTAAAACTTTTTTTTAAACTTTTTTAAAAAAACTTTTTAAAAAGTATTAGTTTTTTAAATTTTTTTTAAACTTATTTTTAGTATGCCCCACCTTTATTACTTTGGCTTTTCAGCTGGCTTTTAGAGGAAGGGGTGTAGATAGGAGAAGTTTTAGAGGAACATGGACTTTATGAGTTCCAGGATGAATAGAGCTCATAGAGTATCCTCTGGGCAAATGCAACATTGGAATATAAGGGTCCACCAGTTTTGCACTTCTTTGAGTATGGTAACCCAGTTCTCAGACATCAAAATGCTTCTACAAAATACATTTAGAAAATCATATTCTGGGAAATATGTAGTTTTTTTTACAAATAAATACTGTATATTAAATACATTTCAAATACTTGTTTGGTACATGTATTCATTAAATTCACATTTACCAAAGAATGCATTTAAAATTAGCATGTTATGGATTTATAGATGAACACAGGGAAAAGCACCATGGAGTGGAAATAGCCTGATTGACCAATCCTGAGTAGATTAGGAATTGTTTCTGCAGGCCTTCATTTTTTGTTGTTTATTCATTCAGTCGCTTCCGACTCTTCATGACTTCATGGACCAGCCCACGCCAGAGCTTCCTGTCGGCCGTCGTCACCTTTCATACTGAAGTCAAAAAGGAAATAAATGCAGATAATCCACAAAGAAGAATTGCATTTCCCAAATTCTATTTTAGGGGTAAATGATTTATTGGGAATAGCAATTAGCGATGGATTGCAATGTCATTATTTTAAAGCTATCTCAATTTCCCCCCACAAATTTTGAATGGGCTTTAGTCAGTGTTGGCTTATCAGGCCATTCACTTGGACAGGATCACACTTACCATGTCATGGAGCCAGAGATGTAAGTACCTTCCTAGAACGAACTTTAGTCCTCAGGAAGCTGTGGTACAGATATGACAGCATACAGCCAATATGTAACCATGCAATATGTAAGAATTGCAATTTCAGTATTCATGTCTGGACAACTAAGTGCTGTGACATTCTCTGCTGCTTCTGCCATCTCCCGAGAAATAAAGGGGACAGCGAAAGAGCAAGTAACTCACAATCATTTAATTCTGATTATTGGTGATGGTGTCCATCAAATTGTCTTACTGGCCACTGCTGGTGGCCAGCCAGACTGAAACGTCACCCAGTATTCTCAAGAAGATTAAATGGTGTACTCTTCAGTGACTAGAGGGCTTTCAATGATCCCATTTTCAAGTTCTTATGGGCAAAGTAACCCATCCTTGCTTGAACTAAAATAGAGGTGAGCAAACAGTGACTCCTGAAACACCTTATGATGCCAGAAACTGCACTGACTTGCCAACTCAGTCTTCAGCTGCACCAAATTATGTTAAAAGTGAGTCACCTGGTCACTCTGAAAGGTTGCCTTCCTTTTTGTGTGGAATGTTGAAGTATTATGGAGATATTAAAAACTTAGAGAACCATAAACCATGCTTTTTATTATTTATAAGATATGGGATATCATAACATTGTGAAAAGTGTAAGTGTGCCAAATATTACAGGTAGTGTGATCAGATTTAGAAGAGTAAAACCCAGAACACATTAATTTGTATACATTTACATAGCTATTAATGTTAATCCAAGTACTTGCACAGGCACAATGAGGAGGAAATTGGAAATTGTTCCAATGCTGTGATTGCATGAACCTCCTCTTATTCTCAAGACCTGACCCATACTGCTGTTACCACTGGTTAGCAGTGATAAACTGAGACATAATCTTGGTTTTAGATGATTGCCCAGTGCCCTGGACATATCTCCCCAAACTAAGATTGTCCTGGCAAAAGCAGGATGTCTGGTCACCCTAGTTATGGGAAGAGGAGATGAGTGTCAGTGGACTCATCAAAGAATTTCCCCTTTTGTCAGCACTCCCTATTGATCATAATGTGCTGTTTCAACCTCACAGGTCATTTGACAAGCTTTTGTAGGAATTGGAGAAGGAAATGGGTTATTTCTCACAGTTACCCCTCAGCTTGGGAGGGGGGAAACTAGAGAGATCTGAAATTTCTCAGAAAATATTTATTCTGAAAAAGAAATAGAAAAATTGTTATTTTTCTTCAAGGGAGTAGAGTATTTTCCTTTCCTTTTCTTCTGGCAGCCACCATCTCTCCCCCCACCACAAAAAAATCCCAAATGCAAGGGCATTGTGGGAATTTGTTATGAATCCAAAATGGTCAGGTTGTCAATACAATTGCTATTACTGTTACCACCTGGATTGCCAGAAAAATAATAATAATAATAACAACAGTGATAATATCAAAGTTGTCATCTTGTTGTTATGATTATTTACAATTCCTTGGAAATGTGGTTTCTCATTTCTATGCAAAGAAGTAGAGGAAGCAGAAGCTACCACCATGTGTTATCTACAGCAATCCTACAGTTTATATTTATGATCTATACAACATTGCAGACAAGTGATTAAATGCCCTTTTGAACATACCCAGTGAAATACCTCTTGTATAGCCCAAGGACATGTGATGAATGTTTTACCTCTCCTGCCAGTCTATTGGAAATAATGAACCTTCTTTTAAAATCAGGCCTCTGGCTCTGCTTGAAGGGATGGCACACAAGAGTTAAATTTTAAAAATGAACAGAAAAACATGGCTGTGAATTTTATCTGCATTTGGACAGCTTTTTCTTTTCTTTTCTTTTCTTTTCAGAAAAAGGAACCTTTTTACAAAAGCAAAGGCAATTGGAAGTCCTTGGAAAAGAGAGATATTTTTCAGCATCAAGACATAATGCCCAACATGCTATCTTCAGCATCTTCAAAGGTATGAGAATATAAGCAAATAAATTAAACCACTGGCTAAACATTCAACAAGATGCTGATGTAGCTATATAGCTTAGTGAGTCACAGAGATGATGCAAATAAACCTCTCAAATGCTTACATACCCATCAAACATAAGTGTAATTAAGGGAAGGTAACAGAAAATAAATACCACTAGAATCAGTAACTGCCTGGTACCTGAACTATCAGTCTTGTATGATATTTAAGTCCTGGCAGATCTTTGTAGCTAATCGGAGATTTTTAGAAGTTGCAAAATTATTTACATAGACATAAAATGTATGTGCAAATGATAAGACAGAATTGTTGCACCTTTATTATGCCTTAGGGCCTTAGGATGATAATAGCAGTATTCACATGCTTTCCTAGTTATTGAATGAACTGTGCAATGAAAAGAAAGCCACTTCTATGTGGAATCTTTGTTCAGATTTGCTTTCAATTTCCTCAAGATCGTAAAGTGGAGAGATAAAAGATATGTTCCAAATCTTCCCCCAAAGTACGAGGAGGCAACATGACCCCAGATTGGTCATGCCACAAGCTGGGGCTAAGAAATCCACTGACAGCCACTTTTCCTCCTAGCAAGCCGGACCAGAGCAGGTACTGTACCTGGGAGATCGGAAATATTGTTGGGCTGGTGGATATATGTGGAATGTTAAGAACATGTCATAGATGTTTTCCACAAGGGTGGAAGCTCATCAGAGGAAGATCCAACCTGGAAATAAGGAGGAATTTCCTGACAGTGAGAACTATTAAGCAGTGATATAGCTTGCCTCTTGGAGCTGTGGGTACTCCATCGCTGGAGGTTTTCAAGAAAAGATTAGACAACCATTTGTCTGAGATGGTATGAGGATTCCTGCCTTGGGCAGGAGGTTGGACTAGAAGACCTCCAAGGTCCCTTCCAACCCTGTGATTCTATGGTTCTATGGTTCTATGATTGATTCTATGATTCTATGATCTCACAAAATGGCTACTAGTGGGAGAGCCTTTTTCTACTTATAAAATTGGCCAGGCTGGGCATGAGTAATTACTGGTATATTTTCCTGAGTAGGTGGGCATCATGGGTTTCTGCAGCAAGCTGAGATTTTGTCGAACTGATAAGATGTGCATTGCAACATCACAATGCAAACTGTGCCCCTTACACACTTACGTGACAAGTCACATCATAAGTGTAAAAAAGGTGGAGTTTACTGTGATGTCACAGCACACATTTGTTAACTTGTCCCCCTTCCCCACTGCCCCCTGCAGAGGTAGATACACTTCTGAATTCTATGAGGTCTACAGACATTCTAGGAAATGAAGATAGTGCTGGAGGTTGGTACTATACTTTGTTGCAAGCTAAGCTTCCTGCTATTTTTGTAATTAAAATAATACTTTTTTAAAAAAATTGGTCAGGTGAAGCAAAGACCCAAGGGAGATTTCAGGTTGCCTGCCCTTGAAATATTAGGAAACATTTTTTTGTATATAGAATTTTTTTTAAAAAAAAATTCCCACAAAAGTCATTCCCTTATCATTTTCTCTTCAACTTGTAAAAAGCTAGGAGAGGCCATTTTGTGGAATATTGTACTATAATTCCAGTGCCCTACCCAAAGATAACCAAATGAACATAGCATAGATATTTGTGGAATAATTTAATGTTGCTTCTAGCATACACCATAGGGAAGAATTTCAGATCTTGTGCAATTATAACTCATACTAGCAATGGATATTACAATTATGTACTGCATGATTTTCTTAAGGAATCAAACTTTATGAATATTCTAATTTAACTAGACTGATTTCTAATCTCCCATATTTTATTACTTGGTGGGGTTTAAGTTCAAGCACATCAAATGTGAAAATCTAAAAACCCAATACTGTAAGATTTAGTAAGTTCATGACGGAAATGGAAATTCAGTGGATATAACTTAATTTGTTCTGTGAATCATCTTAATGTGAATGCCAAAATGGATTTAATTTTTATTGTTGCCAAAGATAGAAGTGTGCTGGATTTAAGTAATTAAAATGTACATTCTGCAGGGAGTGGAGTAAAGGAACTGGTACTTAAGGATGCAGGCAGTTATCTATAAGGTATGACTGCCAAATTACATATCCAAGTCTCTCTAATAGAGATTTAAACCAAAGGAGGGCAAGCCTACACCTGATCAGATATGTCAAGTGGTCAATATCAATAATCAAAATCAATATATGTTTCCCACCACTCTGTCTATGAAGGTTCTCAGTCATCCAGGTGGAATTGTCTGTAGCTTGAATCATGTCAACTGGATTTCTATTTTCTCAGTGGAAACGTTTCGCTCCTTATCCAAGGAGCTTCTTCAGTCTGAGCAAAGTTGGTAAGGGAATCCTAAATATGTTTCTAGGTAGCTGTGTGACCTTACACCTGGGGGCATGGTTGTATTGAGATGTTATTTTAAGTCCTTTTATTATCTAAAGGAGGATCGTTAAGATCACCATGCTGCTGTTGAGCTTGTGAAATGGTCTTAATCTTCCTAGGCACAGAAGACAGAGCCGGGAGAAAGATGGGAGAAAGATTGTCCCTGAGGCCCCCACCTCTATTCAAGGAAGGATTTTCCAAGTTGGCATAAATGGATTCCTTGACCCCTCTCTCAAACCACCTATCTTCTCTGTCTAAAATGTGAACATTAATGTCCTCAAATGAGTGTCCTTTTTCCTTTAAATGAAGATAAACTGCTGACTCTGGTCCTGTGGTGTTACTTCTCCTGTGTTGGGCCATCCTCCTGTACAAAGGTTGTTTGGTTTCTCCAATGTAGAGTTCAGAGCACTCCTCACTGCACTGGATTGCATACACTACATTGCTTTCCTTGTGTTTTGGAGTTTGATCTTTGGGGTGTACAAGCCTCTGTCTCAGTGTGTTGGTGGGTTTGAAATATACAGGTATGTGGTGTTTGCCAAATATCTGTTTTATCTTTTCAGACACGCCAGCCATGTAAGGAATGACCAGGTTCTTCCGTTTACTCTGAGTCTCTGAGTCTCAGCCCTATCTGTCGCTGTTTTAGGTCTGGTAGATTTAGATTTGGTGAAGGCCCAATTTGGATATCCACAGGCCTTCAGAGCTGTTCTCAGGTGCTGATTTTCATTCTTTTTGGAATCCATGGAGGTGGGGATGGTTTCTGCTCTGTGTGACCTTCTGGACCTGTGTCTTAACACCACTTATTTCACATACAGAGGTGACTTTTACAGACAAAAACACGGCTGTGCCATGGCTTCTCCTGTGTCACCCATTGTGGCCAATTTATACATGGAAGAAGTGGAGAAGAAAGCACTCAACACTTTCCAGGGAACGGTGCCCACCCACTGGTTTAGGTATGTGGATGACACCTGGGTCAAAATCAAGGCCCAGGAAGTACAGGCCTTCACGGACCATATAAACACTATAGATGCATTATAACATTAGGTTCACCAGAGAAGACACCAAGGACAACAGACTGGCATTCCTAGACTGTGAAGTCCTCATTGGGACCGGTGGCAAGCTAGAAATAGGGATCTACAGGAAACCCACACACACAGATCAATATCTGATGTTTGACTCCCACCATCCACTGCAGCACAAACTAGGAGTCATCAGGACATTGCCACACAGAGCAGAAACCATCCCCACCTCCATGGATTCCAAAAAGAATGAAAATCAGCACCTGAGAACAGCTCTGAAGGCCTGTGGATATCCAAATTGGGCCTTCACCAAATCTAAATCTACCAGACCTAAAACAGCGACAGACAGGGCTGAGACTCAGAGTAAACGGAAGAACCTGGTCATTCCTTACATGGCTGGCGTGTCTGAAAAGATAAAACAGATATTTGGCAAACACCACATACCTGTATATTTCAAACCCACCAACACACTGAGACAGAGGCTTGTACACCCCAAAGATCAAACTCCAAAACACAAGGAAAGCAATGTAGTGTATGCAATCCAGTGCAGTGAGGAGTGCTCTGAACTCTACATTGGAGAAACCAAACAACCTTTGTACAGGAGGATGGCCCAACACAGGAGAAGTAACACCACAGGACCAGAGTCAGCAGTTTATCTTCATTTAAAGGAAAAAGGACACTCATTTGAGGACATTAATGTTCACATTTTAGACAGAGAAGATAGGTGGTTTGAGAGAGGGGTCAAGGAATCCATTTATGCCAACTTGGAAAATCCTTCCTTGAATAGAGGTGGGGGCCTCAGGGACAATCTTTCTCCCATCTTTCTCCCGGCTCTGTCTTCTGTGCCTAGGAAGATTAAGACCATTTCACAAGCTCAACAGCAGCATGGTGATCTTAACGATCCTCCTTTAGATAATAAAAGGACTTAAAATAACATCTCAATACAACCATGCCCCCAGGTGTAAGGTCACACAGCTACCTAGAAACATATTTAGGATTCCCTTACCAACTTTGCTCAGACTGAAGAAGCTCCTTGGATAAGGAGCGAAACGTTTCCACTGAGAAAATAGAAATCCAGTTGACATGATTCAAGCTACAGACTTTCCCACCACTCGTTTTATATCAGATATATCCATGTGTTCAGATGTCACTGCCTACTACAGCAGCCTTCCCAACCATCTAGATTGGCTGGGACTGCAACTTCTAGATTGTCTAGACAACTACAACCGTTGGATGGCTAGGAATTCTGGAGTCCCAACACAGCCAGAGACACCAGACAGAGGAAGGCTGACCTAGACACTAAAGGAATTGCTACACTTTTCATTCAGAGATCATTGGGAATGAGGCTTTTGTTAAAAGAACTTATTTTATGTGGATTATAATTCTATATGGCATACATGGAAAATATTTTGGTAGTCTGAAAACCTTATTTAATGGGTATAACTGCACACTATACAAACTGCATAACTCTATGGGAATCCCATCTGACTTCTTACAAAGTGTCATTTGATGCTGACTCTCACTGCTTTGAACCCTAGTTAGCTTTTCTCTTTTTAAGCCTTTTTCCAAATACGTTTTTCGTAGAGCAGCCTTCCCCAACCTTGGGTATCCAGATGTGGTTAAACTACAACTTCCTTCACATGTCGCTGCCAGCTGGGGATGGGGATAGTTGTAGTCCAACAATGCTTGGTCTAGTGGTTAAGGTGCTGGGCTAGAAACCAGGAGACTGAGAGTTCTAGTCCCACCTTAGGCTTGAAAGTTGGCTGGGTGACTTTGGGCTAGTCACTCTCTCTCGGCCCAACTCACCTCACAGGATTGGTGTTGTGGGGAAAATAGGAGGAGGAAGGAGTATTAGGTGTGTTCGCTGCCTTGAGTTATTTATAAATATAATAAAGGCGGGATAATAAATAAATAAATAAATAAATAAATAGCTCCATCCTATCTGAAAAAATATGCATTAAAATTAAAGGGCAGCAACCTGCACCCCATCGTGCTTTCCCATCTTTCTCACAATGCTCTCCTTCATTTATTCACTCATTTTCTTTGTCTGAGTTGTATTGTGGGCTCTTTGGAGGCAGGGATCTTTCTTGTTTCTTTTTATTTATTTTCTAAACATTTCTTAGTGGCTTGAAAAGGGTTGGGTGCATGGTTGGAGCTTAATGCAGTTTTAATGATAATAAATATTATAGCAACCACCACCATTTCTTATCACAGGAGAATGCATTCTCATTTGGCACTAATGGGTGGTCTCAGCAAGGATGCTCAGGCGTTTGGATCCTCAAAGGGCTGTGGTGGTGCAAACTACTGTATATTTTACCAAGCAGGGCCTTGGGCAAGCATAGGTTCCTTGAGGATCAGGTAGCAAATGGGTGTTGAGATGGAAATGTGTTTTCGTCTGTTGATGATGAAGAAGCAGAGGGCAGGGTTAAGACAAGACTGACCAATCAACTTCTGGAACACTGGTTAAATTAACAGGGCAGTCTAGCCATGTCGTTCTTGGTTCTTTCACAAACCCAAAACATGAAAAACAAGAAGCAAATAACTTTGAAAATAAAGAATTTGCTAAGCTCCATGTCTGATAATATCATAATGTGAGAATAATTCCGAAGTTTCCTCGTTATAGCATTGTCTCCTTGATTACTAATATGTTATAAATTAGGGTTAAATATGCCTGTGTTATCCTGTTTGTGTGGGAGAAAGAGAAAGGGGGGATGCCTTTTCTTTTCTTTTTTTTTAAAGAATTTTATTAAATTTCAGAAAAAGATAAAAGATACAGAAAACAAAAAACTACAAAAAAGAAGAAAAACTAAAAAAGTGTGAAAACACAAGAGAATTTTTGTAAAAAATAGATTACAAAAAGAAGTGACTTCCGACTTTAAACATCAAGGATATAAAGCAGTTTTCCATAATCAATCCCTTACTCCATATTAAACCAAAATCACATTATTTCTGTAAGTTAACCCCTTAACACATTATAAAAATCACTAAATACCATTGCTCCCTCCCCTTATATTAAAAGAAAAGAAAAAGTATAAATCACCTAATCAACTTCCCCCCCAAAAAAATAGCAATTACTTAATTATTTCCTTCCTACTACTTTTCTATACATTCCTGTCTACTGTAATAAAAATAAAAAATAAAAAAGCATGTAAATTGTCTACCATTATAATTAATAATACAAGAAACATGAATTAATATTATTTTTTTTCTTTTTTAAAAAAGCCTTAATAATCTTAATCCCAATCATTAACGATGATAAGTAAAATCGATAAGTAAAAAAGGATGCCTTTTCTTTGCTCCCTTTAAGATACCAATGTGTCTAATTGGTTAGAGGATCCGATATAGTATTCATTTGTGACGTTAATTTAGCTAAAAAATAAAAAGCTTTCATATATTATTTTGGGAAGAGGAAATTCTTAACGTTGATCGCATGCAAAGTATTTTTGCATAACACACCACATATTTCATTTTCTCTGCTACTTGACTAGGGAAGGTCAGGATATTATTTTATCCACCCAGGTAAAAGAACTCGTCTATAGTATACAAGGTCTGTTTTTAAGTGAAAGGCATCCTTGAAACCACTATTACAATGATACTATCTTAGAGTTCACCTCTTTCCAATTAAATCATGACCTTTCCTTCCCCATGCAAGTTTTTTCCCCCCACTCTCCTGCTCTCTCTCTCTTTTTGCCTTAAATCCCATGGCTCAAATGTCATTTCAAAGTTTATTTTGTATTTCTAACCTGTAATTTGGAAAATAAGCATGAATCCCAAAGAAGGTTACCAGTTCTCATCTTAATATCTCGTGCTTTCTGCCAGAGGGTTAACTTGAACTGGCACGTGGATGGATTCCTCAGTATGGCAGAGATATACTATGGCATCATGATTTTTATCATGTATCAGGAGAACTTGAGAATAACAAACCAACAAAAAAGGATAATTTTTCAGAGTGTTACAATAGTTTCCAGTGATCACAAACTGGAGCAGATAGATATATTGCTACTTCCATCTTCTGAAGAAGCCAGTGGGAGGGTTTTTTAATTTTTTGTATTTTATTATTTGTCTATTTTTGTTAGAGTTATTTTATATAACATGGGCAGCCATACAAATCTTTTAAATAAATAAATAAATGGGTATAGTATAAAGCAGCGTTTCAGGACCCTTCCCACTTTTAAAAATTATGGAGGACCCCAAAAGAGTTTTGTTTGTATGGGTTATATTTATCGATGTTTACCATATTAAAAATTAAAATGGACACATTTGCTGCCACGACTGCTTCTCACGATTGTTTGATGGGATTTCAATATTGTATTATGTTTCAACACAGGCTGGCAATTAATTTTGATTTTGCGGACCCCTGAGAGGATCTTGGGGGACCTCCAGGGGTCCTTGGACCACACTTTGAGAAACACTGGTATAGAGATTAGACTTCAGGTTACAGCTACATAAATCCAAAGTTCAATTATTCACTCCGTCATGAAGATCACTGTGTGTCCTGGATTAGTCATTCCCAAAGAGTTGTTATCGGGATAAAATTTGGAGGAGGGAGTACTCTGTACACTCTCTTGAGCTCCTCAAAGAAAGATAAGGTAGAAATGCAATCAATCATCTACTGAAGCAACAGAAACACAATGCAACCTTATTCCACTCCTGCCACATTTCATTAGCTTTCTCAACTCCTTCTCACAGTGTTCTGCCTGGTTCTCCATACTGAATGTTTCACCCATAGTTCATATGCAACGGGAAGACTGGGGAATGCGTTATGTTTGCTTCTGGAGATGAGGTGGGATCTGGTGACGAACCTATAGGGACATGTAAAAAAAAAGGTAAAGGTTCCTCCCGCACATTTGTGCAGTCGTGTCCGACTCTAGGGGCCGGTGCTCATCTCCGTTCGTTAGCCGAAGAGCCAGCATTGTCTGAAGACGCTTCCACGGTCATGTGGCTGGCATGACGCACGCGGAACGCTGTTACCTTCCCACCGAAGTGGTACCTATTCATCTACTTGCATTTGCATGCTTTCGAATTGCTTGGTTGGCAAGAGCTGGGGCGAGTGCGGGAGCTCACTCCGCACTCAGGGCTAGGGATTCGAACCTCCGATCTTCCGATCTTCCGATGGACAAGCCTGGCGTCTTACCCGCTGAGCCACCACGCCCCTTCAACCCAGGTCCTAAACTGAAGAATAAAACATCAGTCATTCAACAGGTATTAAGTATAAATCCATAGACGTAATTCCATTACCTTTATTAATAATAGGTTAGCTTTAATAGTTAGGAAGCTATTTCCTGGTCTTTTAAAAGGCAGCTTTGACAGTATTCTTCAAATCAGCTTTTGTTTTTAAATATTAAAACTGCATTCCACTTAAAGAGGCATATATTTTAAATTTCAACAAACATGAAAAGGGCCAATATGTATTAAAGGATATTGTTACCCTTTTGGGAGAGGCTAAATTTTGAGGAAATGTTAAATCACACCATTATGTTTTGGATGTCTTTCAGTTAAGAGTATCTTAGGTGTAGCCCTGAGACATGGAGGACCAGGATCTCTTTTTTTCTAAGGTGTCATTCCAGCTACTCTGGTGAATCAAAGATAATTTCTTCCCCTTTAAAAATGCTTTGTTCAGGAACAAACTAGGCATATATTTTGTAAGCCGTCAAGCAACATGCCATTTTCATCACAAATAATGGTTTTATTATCACACAGGGCTAGGGATTCGAACCTCCGAAGTTGCGATCTTCCGATCGACAAGCCTGAATGTTTCACCCATAGTTCATATGCAATGGGAAGACTGGGGAATGTGTTATGTTTGCTTCTGGAGATGAGGTGGGATCTGGTGACGAACCTATAGGGACATGTAGCATTCCATTACTGGACAATGTTGACCAAATTATAAGGATATTTTATTGATTTGCTATCTGTCTATTGATCTATTCCCTGCCTTTCCTTTGAAAGTCAAGGCAACGTACATATTTTTTCCTCCAACAACAATGGTGTGAGATATGTTGGCCTGAGAGGGAAAAACTGGCCCCAGATCACCCAGTGAGTGTCCATGGCTGGGAGTTGGCTTGAACCTGTAAACCAGCTGGAGTCTGGTAGGTTTCTGGCAGTCAGGTACATAAACAGACAAACACACTGATTCTTCCCAGTGCTGGTCTAACATCTTAACCATTATACAAAATTGAAATATAAATATGAAAGGCTTCTGTCCAGAGCCTGTCTTCCTTTCATCACCCACACACCACTTTCCTCTAAGATTCACTGCTGGTGAGTTTGATGCTTCAAAGATGGACAGAGTTCTTGTTTTTTCCCTAACTTGCCAGCCTGATTAACTTTAAGATGCCCTTCCCTCATCTTGCCTACATGTAGTATTCCATTGAAATAATATGGGGATTGAAACAGGCAAAACTATCTTAAATGAATTTGGTCCAAGGGAAGGCAGGGCAAAAGAGGAACAGGGATTTGCTCTTACTTAGCTATAAGTATTCTTGGGCTCATTCATGATGAAAGAGGAAGCTTAAGACTTGTCCCTAAAGACAGTTCATCATAGGAATGGGAGAGCTTACCACGTTAATGTATTCAAAGTTATGAGCTTGAGGAGATGTTGACTTGGGGATGTTACACCCTATACCTAACATAACCAGGCTGACATCAGCAACTGATATACTGCTTGTGCTTAGGCCCACCTATATTACCCCAAGTTACAAACTGACCCCATCTGTAAAATGAAGATCAGCTAGCCATCTTGCATAATGACAAATGTGTATCCTCTACTTGAATTTTGCTGCCTTTTATCTGGATGAGCATCTCTTCTGATCTTCTAGAGTTTTCCAGCCAGACCCACTTGCAGTGTCAGAAAATCGACTATATGGAGTATCAAGTTCAGCATTAGTGTCAGACCCAGCCCAAGAACAACGAAGAATCAGTCCATTCAAACTCCAGTTCTTTATTTGCTCACACCGTATAGACAGAATCTTGCCAGACTAAAGCTACTCTTCCTAACCTAAGGGGAAATTACCTGGGAGGCTCTGGGGGGGGGGGGTGTTTATTCTGAACCTCTTAGTCTTCCCACGTTCCAGCTCCGGACTGTTTTTTTTCCTTACCTTGCTCCCCTCCTTGGAATGTGCTTCCTCCTTCCTGAGAACCAGCAGTGTTACTGAAGTCCATCACATCACCTCCCACTTCAGAGTCACATTCTGTCACATCTAGTTTCTAACAAGTTAACAAACAATATTGCAATGTTTGCTATCAACAACATCAGTACACTGGGGTTCCTTTTACTAGATATTCCAAGCATTGAACCTGGCATTCTTACATCTATGGCCCTCATCTAATACTAAGACAACACAGTCTGAATTTTAACCACAGGAAAACATACACTGGGCCACAGGAAATAATGATAAAAAGTTTGAAGGGAGATGTTCATGTTAAATTAGATTTCTTCTTCTGGCTGTGCTTTCTCTGTGCCTGTATGAGTTTCAAGGCTTCCAGTTATAGAACAGATATACAGTGGATATAAAAAGTCCACACACCCCTGTTAAAATGCCAGGTTTATGAGAGGTTTTTTATTTTTATTTTCCCCCCCTAAAAGATTTCAGTTTGTTTTTCAATTGAATTGTACAGCTTGTATGTGATATTAAAGGTGGAAAAATTCTGAAGTGATTTATCTTGGTCTGATTTTTTTACATCTCAAAAACCTGGCATTTTAACAGGGGTGTGTAGACTTTTTATATCCACTGTATATCTGCTTGTGCTATTAAAGGTACTGTAAGACTGCATCAATGAAAAACATCCACATAACTGGCTCTGGATGACTCAGCAGAGAAATCCATTCAAAAGGTTGAAGATGACCCTCAAATCAGATCCAGCCCTGTTTTTTTTTACAAGGATCTGATTCATAGTCAGGCTGCAAAAGAAATTATTGCTCCTATTTCTATAGCAGATTAGGTTTTCTTTTAAAAGTGTGTGTGTGTGTGTGTGTGTGTAACTGTTTCTGTGCTGTGTATTTTGGAGAATACTAAAATAATCAAGGAGATATATATATATATATATATATATGGCAAGTGTGAGATATCTTTCATCCATGAAAGTTTGAACTTCTCCAAATAACAAGCAGAATTTGATCAAGCATGAATACTTCTTGGTTATCTATAGATTTGTAGTGCACAACCTTAGAAATGTCATTGGCACACTTCACAGTGTAATCAATATGTTCTTTTTAACCTTTGAGCAAGAAGGTTGGCTTCAAAGCAGGAGTGATTGAAAGATTCTTTTGCTGTGTGAAATGTGCAAATGAGAAAGTTGTTTAAAAAGTGAAAATAAATCTGTAGAAGCTTGTTAATAAGCACTAAAATACAACTTTTAAAATATTTTCATTAAGTAATCTTGAATCAGCTTTCTCCAAGACATTTAGCTGACTCACGTGTTATATTGTTTCTGTTGATATAGTGCTTTGTATTGCTCTGTAGAGGGGCGTGGTGGCTCAGCGGGTAAGACGCCAGGCTTGTCGATTGGAAGATCGCAAGTCCGGAGGTTCGAATCCCTAGCCCCGCGTGACGGAGTGAGCTCCCGCACTCGCCCCAGCTCTTGCCAACCTAGCAATTCGAAAGCATGCAAATGCAAGTAGATGAATAGGTACCACTTCGGTGGGTAGGTAGCAGCGTTCCGCGTGCGTCATGCCGGCCACATGACCGTGGAAGCGTCTTCGGACAACGCTGGCTCTTCGGCTAAGAAATGGAGATGAGCACCGGCCCCTAGAGTCGGACACGACTGCACAAATGTGCGGGGGGAACCTTTACCTTTTATTGCTCTGTAGAGTCTCAGAGAACGAACCACCACCTTTGAATTTTTTAATTTCACTTGCTGGAGCACTATACAATTATCACAAATACTTTACAACGGTTGCTTTGTTACTATCTGAAATGCCACTTTTGAATAGCACTTCCAATACCTATTGATTAGGCATAATAATTATATTATTTATCCCATTTGTTTCCTGGCCCTAGGATAGTTTTAGAAAGACAAAGTCTGCTCACAACACACTTAACTTTTAGGTTATGCTAGATGACTGATTAATCTTTAGATTGATAAAAATTGTTGCACCAATAGATTTAACCAAACAGAAAGGTCCCCTGACCACTTTAGAATGCTCAAAATAGGAATTATATTCTGATCATTTTTACAGATTAACTTTCTGTTCTCGATGTAAACTATACCAAGTAGATAGTGGTGGCTACAACCCATTAAAAAAATAAAACAGTATTAACCTAGTGGACCATGAGAAAAAATAATAATCAAGCCTCCAAACTGAAGCATTATCTTTATAAGGCCAACTGGACTTGAATGTAAAGACCTGAGAACGACATGGATTCCTGTTCTAAATGAACTAATTTAGCATGCTTTATATTTAGTAAGTGACACTAAAAAAGAATGTCATGTTAATATTTTCTGTTGTATAACACACTGCAATCCTATATGCATTTATTTCAGTTGGGTTTTACTCTTCACTAGAGATGATAGGGAAACAAATATTTCAGTTATACTAATAGACAAAAGTTATTGAACTGAATTGTTTAGAAATGCAAATCAATAAACTGTGCTTAGTATGTGTGTTGCCAAGTGCCCAAGCCTTGATCAGGTGCCTGAACAATTGGTTCTTTTAGATCCAGAGATAATAGCACACCAGTGGATAAAGAAACTTAAAGTTTTATTAGAAACTTAAGCAAACAAAGTCAAACAGAAACACAGTTTAAACAGATTACAGAAAGCATAACAAGCATACCATACAGAAAGAAATACATACATACCAAACAAGGTGATACCTTTATTCTCTTGTTGCTACCAGGAACTTGACTAAGATAATAACTAAGATAAGATAATAATAACCCCAAAAGGAATGGCTGTTGAGTCCCACAGCACCCAGC
This sequence comes from Charina bottae, assembly GCA_023362775.1. Classification (NCBI taxonomy): domain Eukaryota; kingdom Metazoa; phylum Chordata; class Lepidosauria; order Squamata; family Charinaidae; genus Charina; species Charina bottae. The sequence continues at coordinate 6,826,267 of JALMGJ010000025.1, forward strand.
GTCCTGAACCTGTATCAAAGTTCCCAAACTCCAAAGACAATCCTAAGGTTTTTATCAAAGCCTGGCTCCCAAACCCCATGACCAAGCCAAAACTGACCTTGACTGGGATTCCTCCTGGGGCCTGGCACCTGTCCATGACATCATTCCCAGAGCCTGGGAAGCTATCAGATAAGCCAGTGCCCAAGCATAAACAATTTCTTATTACCCCCCCCCCATTCCAAGCCGCTAGAGGGGTGGCTGGAGGAGTGAACTTATGCTTAAACTTAACAATCTGGGGGTTTTCTCTCCCCCCACTTCCAACAAAGATATGTTCTGGAGGGCTGTTGGAGGAGTGGGTATATTCTTCTTCTCTTCCCCCTCCCATGCCAAGCAGAAATAAAAACAAGCCAGTTAAACATCAGTATAACTCAAAATAAACTCTAATCTCCTAGGTGTGGAGGGAGGAAAATCAAAACATGCCACCTAACTCCTTGAGATACAAAGGTCTTCCGCAGGTTGCCACTACAGTATGGTAGAGAAAGACATATTTGAACCATTCAAGTCTCTGAAAATTATTTGGCTATTGATTAGAATATAAGATATACACTATAAGCCTCTTTTTAAGTTATCCTCTCTCCCATGTAGACTTACTGAATAGTGTACTAAGCATCCTCAGGATTGTGAACGCCTCCCAAATGTGTATCCTTGCAATATTTTAAGACAGAACAATTCAATAATCATACACACTGCATACTTTTAAAAAACAGAAGTGGTAAGAAGAAAGACAAATCTTGGGCTGTCGTTCTGTTATTTTGTTGCTATTTTGCTGAATATTTTCTGGGATTATTCTTGGCAAACATTGTAGGGGGTTTCTATGTTCTCTTGTTGTTGTTTCTTCTATTGTTTTAAAAGTCTTGTTAGCCTCCCACAGTTGAGTATTTGCAAGATGGGTGGCCATATAAATTGCTTTAATAAATAGCAATCGCTCATCTGGATTGATCCCTAAAGGGAGGGGACTCCAAATGTTATTTTGTTATATATATTTATTAGGATTGAATTCATGATTGTTTATTTACAAGTACACTAAAATAATGATGTTCCATGTACACAAAAATAAATATATTTCCCTTATAGTATTAGATGTTAAGGGGGGAAAGGCAGGTCCCAAAATGTGTTAAGATATAAATGTGAATGTGTCTCAAGAGCTGTGTGCATAACTAGATAAGCTTGCTAAGATTGTCACATGATTAAAATTAACTATAATTTAATTTCAGATTTGATTGGTATTTATGTTATGCCAGTTATTCATATTATGGCACAATGCATTTCTAAAATGGGAAACAGCATCTGCTTCAGAAAACGTTCTGCAATAAGCTTTCCATCCAACATCTGATCTTAACTATGAATGACTTAGGACTGTGCTGCTAGGTTTAGAATATCCAGGCATGCATGATCCTACCAAGGCCAACTGCTAGCAATAAGAAGCTATCTATATCCAAATATGGTCTATGGCTAAAGACTTTTTGAAGGTTTAAATGAGTGACTCCGCATGATTCCAACTGAAGACCGATCATAACTATTGCTAATGTAATTCAAATCACTCACCTTGCTTTGTCCCAAATCTCATCTCTGGTAGATTTGTTGGGCAGTTTTGATGGAGCAGACTAACGCCTTGCTTTAGTCTCTGTGAAGATGTTTCTCTGAGGCTAGATCTTTCTTTCGTTCTCCAAGAATTCAGGCTTAGACCATAGTTTTCTTAACTGTAGTCACAAAACTACTCTTGCCCCAATTACAATTACATTCTAATGTTTGCTGAAGAAGCATATTGGCCTTTAAAACCAGAAATGGTAGTATCAAGAGAACAAAGTTCTTAGGACAGGTAGTTTCTTGGGTTTCTTGGTTTCCTTATAGTGGGAAAATTAATTATTAATTAATTTTAATCCTGTTGCCCTTTTATTTTAGTGGCACAAAATAAACCATGAGAAATCTTAAACCCACTTGCTTTGGAATACATTAGCTTGAACACCGTGGTTCATACTTCTAACAAAGATACACAGGATCATGATTACTCCCTTTTTGAAATAAACAGTGTATTGAAAGCCTTTGTTTTCACCAGACTGTACTCATGTCTAAAATTCTTCTAGTTTACAATAATTTAATCTAATTTACAATAATTTCTTCATTCAGGGAAAGTGATAAGACAGATTCACATGTCATTATGGACAGAACTGAAGCTTGGCTAATAAAACTGCATGAATGTTGAATATTATGAAAGATGTATACTCTATGGGAAACAGCCAGGGTTACTACTTGATCAGCTTTAAAGCAACCTATATCAATTATTTATTCATGTGTTTATTTACTGCCACCTAACAATTTTTGTAGTTCAACCTCTATACTAGGCCTTGGGCATATTTGCACACATTTGCATAGATTTCAGGATTTTAAAATATGTAAATACACAATACTGGATTTTCTTTCCCTTTGGCAAAGTGACTTCCCTAGACTTAAATGCTATTATATCTATAAGAAATACAAACACATAAAGTAATGCTGCTACAGATATCAAATTTCTGCTTTGTAAGCTGATGTTTTTTTAAAAGAAAAGTAATTCCTTTTTTGTTACTTTTAATTTAAAGGTTTGAAGGTCCCAGTAAAGCAAGTTATCCCAAAGCGAAGTATCTCTGAAAAATTTAGAAGTCTTTAAAAGCAGCTTAAAAATGCACTGAGCAACCGAAAGAAATATTTGCAATATGCAAATGAAATAGAAGCAGAGCTCAGAAGTGAACATTCGATGACACAGGAAAATAATTGGCAAGTTACAATGATTTCTATCTAAGATTTAATAAGCAGGCTTACAGCCCCACCATAGGCCTTGGCCAGCATGGACTTGCACATGGATAGACATTTGCATCTGAATTTTTCAGGCTGAATTTCCCAGAGCAGCTTCCCCCAATGCACCAGCATGTGTCTGTGCAAGAAAAGAAAGATAGAAAGACATTTAATGGAGTGTGAAGTTCTGTGGGGGCAGCTGCTGAGGCCACAACTATATTTTATTTTTAAATTGAAATGCTACAGTGTTGCAAATGGCATTAAAACAGGGCAGAGGAGTAAACTGCAGAAGCATGGAAGGGTATTTTTCAGACCCAGGAACTGTGCTATCAATTTGCTGTACTAGTTTTCCAGTGGGTAGCATTTCTCCAGAAAGCATTTAAGCCAAGTGTGTATACAGAATTATATCTCTGCACCTTTGAGAAGTGTTGTGAATGCTCTTTTCATGCTAGATTTCTCAAAGCAGGGAGTCCTGGTGTCAGGATATCTATACATCATGATATTTCTCCCTCAAAGACTGCAGAGGTATGATCCAAATCAACCACCACTTGATTCTTTTATTTTGCTGATTGCAGAGAATATTCACTGTTCCCTTAAGTGAGTATCTGAAGTGATCTATAAATGCCAATAGCTGAATCGATAGAATAGCCTTTTAAATTGCCCCTCCCGCTGATATTACTATCTCGCAAAAACATGGAGACAGATGAAATATTAGTTTGCTAAGGTCTAGTAGAGGGCACTGAATCAACAGCCCATGTCCCCCTTTACGATCAACTTTCTACAAACACTTGTTTCCTCCTTATACAGTATAACCACTATTATCAAATTATCCCAGTGTTCAGACTTGTTTTATTGAAATCACTTACTCTCAGAGAAGAAGCCATCTACCTCTCTAAATATGACAAAGTTTTCTTCTATTATTTGCAAATTATGGCAGAGCATGACAAATTAACATCTGAGTAAGTGCTTGTGTTTAATATATATGATGACCTCTGTTATTGTACTACTTTTTCTGTTATATGACATGTGTTTTTAGTTTTTATTAGATTGATTGGATCTGATCGGATCTAGTAGAGGGTGGCAGAGAACTGCAGCATGGAGTGGGTTGTGAGGGTCTCATCTATTTCTAGAGTGAGTGCAGAAAACAGAGGTCAACCTTCCGGTTTGCTCCACTCAACTGTTCACTCATTTGCATGCAGTTCCTGAAAGCTTATGTCTTCCAAGCCACTGTTTGCTTATAAGGCTGGATTAGGACATAATGTGATACAGCTGAACAAGTACACCATCATTTTCCAGAGAAAATGTTGTTCCTTTTCATAATATATGAAACAGGACAAAATGGCTTGCGGGGAGCAGGAAATGCGTTCCTGTGTAACACTTGCAGCTTATTCCCCCCTCCACGTCTACAATGTGTAGGTTATATCAGCTAGAACATTATTTCAATCATGTCCTCAAAAAGAGATGGATGGATGGATGGATGGATGGATAGGTAGATAGGTAGATAGGTAGATAGGTAGATAGGTAGATAGCTACTCTGGTTGGTAACATCTCTGTCCAATTTCATCTAGCCCAAGGGTTGGAAATGGCGGCTCTCGAGCCAGATGCGGCTCTTTGGCCCCTTGAGTGTGGCTCTTCCGCAGCTGAACTCACCCTCGCCCCTTCCACGCGATTGGATCCCGCCCCCAAACTCTGATGGCCAGCGCTGGAGGAGGGCGATTGATTCTTCCTCCGCCCTCGGGAGCCTTCCAACTTTCGCCCGAGCCAGGCAGCGCTTCTTCGAGGTCGGCGGGTGGGGAAGTTGTTTGGTCGCCGCCGCCGCAAGCGCCTCTTCCTCCGCCCGCGTTGCAACGGCCGCCGCCGCCGCCCCCCCGAAGCGCTCACCAGGCAGGCAGGAGAGCGTCGCCATGCCGGGTGCGCTGCGAGAGGAGACGGCGCAGCTGCTGGGCGACTACCTGCAGCACCGGCTGGGGGACGCGGCGCTGCCCCCCAGCCACACGGCCGAGACGCTGCGGCGGGTGGCCGACAAGCTGGAGAGCCGCAAGTGCCTCTTCTTCCTCAACGCCTGCAGCGCGGCGGCCATACCAGAGATGGGAAGCGGAAAGGCTGGCAGGGGCTGCAGGAGCGAGGTGGGGCTGCCCCTTCCGCGGCCGGAGCAGGTGAGGGCTGCGGCGTCCCGTCGCTGCAGGTTCTCCCGCTCTGCTCAGGAGGCACGCCGTCGCTGCGCCCCTTCGGGGGCAGCCGCATCTTGCCGGCAGTGCACGGAGGCCAGGACCTGGGTCCGGGGTGCCCTTGGGTGGCCTCCCCAGGCGGCCGGTGGTGCTTCCGGCTTCGAAGGAGACAGACAGAAGACAGGAGGAGACAGAGACAAAATCTCTGTGAAGGGGAGGGAGGAGAAAGGTGGGCGGAGGTGGGGCAGGGGTGGTGAGTGCCGGCGAGGGAGAGAAGAAGGAAGGCAGTAAGGAGCGGCGGCGGGAGCAGCGAGGATGGAGAAGGTCTTCACGAAGGACCCCGGGGGAGGAGGCGGGGTGACGCTTCGCTCGCCGCCCGCCTGTCGCGGCTTACTCGGACCCCAGGGGAGGAGGCGGGGCGACGCTTCGGAAAGGCCGGCAGGGGCTGCGGGAGCGAGGTGGAGAAGCGGCCGCGGGAAGCCCTCCGGGTTCACCCTCCCGCCCCATCAATCCCCCCACCCCGCCGTTCGGCATCCTCTCCCCCGCTAACCCGAGCCCTGCAGCCACCTCCCTGCCGCGCTGGGCCTCGCTCAGCTGCGCGCAGAAGCGCTCCAGGTCCGGCGGCTCGTCCAGCTTCACAGCCCAAACCCCGCCCCCTTCCGCGCGATTGGCTCCTGCCCCCGAACCCCGCCCCCTTCCACGCGATTGGCTCCCGCCCTCAAACCCCACCCCCTTCCACGCGATTGGCCCCCGCCCGCAAACCCCGCCCCCTGGCTCTCGAGCATTTCAAAATGTCCTCGAGCATGTCAAAATGGCTCCCGGCATAAAAATTTTTGCCGACCCCTGATCTAGCCTACCACAAGAGTTGGGCTTCTGCCTACAGAAAGTGGATCTGACTACAATTATCCATGCCTTCATCACCACCACCACCACCACCACCCTTTAACTATTGTAACACACTGTAAACAGGGCTTTGGAAACTGTGCATGAGTAAAATTTAGTAGCCGGGGTGCACAGTTATATGGCCTTGAATAAACTGCTCTTTTCTCTTACGGTATTTGTTTCTGGGCACAATTCAAGGTGCTGTTTTTGTTTTTTGTTTTATGCACAATAAACTGCTTTGAGTCAGTGGTCTAGAAATATAATTCATGCATGAATGCCTGTAAAGCCCTACTTCTTTGAAACCAGAACATCTACAGTAAAAGATGCCTTCTCCCACGTGAACCTGCCCATCAGTCAGACCTGTTTCAAAGCCTTTTTGCATGTACTAATGCTGGCTACCATGATGGTTCTTTAATTGTTGAGGTTTCACCTTCTTGGCTTAGTTTGAGGCAAGCTATTGACACTTCTTTTTTCCCCATGACTTTTAATTTATTTTACATATAGTACTCTTTTCCCTCCCTCTCTCTCTCCCTCCCTCCCTCTCTCTCATTATTTTATTTTTGTGCTGCTCTTAATTTTTCTGTATATGATCTTTCAAATTTTAAAATTATTTACAAGTCCACTCTGAAAGCATTTTCCAGAGAAAGAGGCAGGAATGTTTTAAAGAGGAGGGGTCAACAGCACCAAAATGGTGGGTGAAAGTAGGTGATTGAAGCCCTGCCCCTTTTTAACATTCATTGCAGACATTGCATGCATGTAAAAGGGGGCAGTTCTTTGATTGCTGTGGCCACATCCACCATTTTGACACAGTGGACCTCTCCTGTGGATGCCTCTGCCAAGAAGCAATTCACAAGTAGTTTTAGGAAGGAGGGAGGGAGGGAGGGAAGGAAGGAAGGAAGGAAGGAAGGAAGGAAGGAAGGAAGGAAGGAAAGAAGGAAGGAAGGAAGGAAGGAAGGAAGGAAGGAAGGAAGGAAGGAAGGAAGGAAACCCTTCATGTGAATAATTACATCCCTTCCCTAGCAGAAGTAGGAATAGGAGTAGGAAAAGGATACTGTGGACAAACCCTAATCCCTGCCCTCAAACCACCCCAGAATCTGCCTGTGTTTGCACAGTATGCTAAATTGTGCGCCTGTCATATTTTAGCCAAGCCTCTATGCAAAGCTAGCCTACGTGTCAAGTATATGGTTCATTATGTCATGCAAATCCAGTAAATTGGGTTAATTCAGAAAACCATGGTTAAATTAGTTACCAGTAAGTGTGTCATGTTAACACAGCTATAGAGATTGAATTTCTTATGCTTATCGCTGCATACTAAAGAGACAAAATGGGAGAACATTCTGGTTTTAATAACTTATTTGATTCATTTTCTGCATTAAGGTTGGTGCAAGAGATCTGCCAGAAATGGATGAAGTCACAGATTGACCGATCCTTTGCCTCTTTGCTATAAATAAAGGGTTTAGAGAAGCCTATAATGCAGTGCAGAGTTATAAAAAAACACAACTCTTTCTTTCTTTCTTTCTTTCTTTCTTTCTTTCTTTCTTTCTTTCTTTCTTTCTTTCTTTCTTTCTTTCTTTCTTTCTTTCTTGTGGGCCAAATGGATAGAGGACACAGTTTTGACATTCCTTCTTGAAATATGTACCAATTGTTTGCTCTGAGATACTGTTTTTGTGGAGATTGCAACAGTATCCTACTTGACTCTTAAAAAAAATCTTAAGGTCATTTCCCATCCAACATCCAGCATGAGACTGAGAAATTCTTCAAGCACTTCTTCTCTACATTTTATTGAAAGATATGAATTCACTTCACAGTAGCCCAAGTGCTAATCATTAATAATATGCAACAAGCACTGGCAGAAAGAAAGTATACACAGATAGTATTGAAATTGTTATGAATATTAAAGTCATAAATATAATAAAAGCAAGTCACTAAGTATCCTCAGCTACAATAAACCTAAAACCCAATTAAGTATAAGTGTTGACTTATTATTCCAAAGTTTTTCAAAAAACTGTATTTAGCTCCTTTGATACGCTCATTTGCCTTTTAAAGATGTATAATCATTCTCTCTTTTTGCATATTCCATTGACAAAGATTCATTTATTTGTCTAATTGAATAATAAGGCATCTTGATTAATTGTTTCAAATAATTCCATGTCACGGGCTTCCTATTGGTGAAATTCTTTTGTAATATTCTCACCAGCTGGCTTTTTCCACTATAAATTACAAATGGCCTGTTTTTGACTGCCAGCGTTTTTAAAGGGAAGGAGATAAAAGGATTGCTTAGTTTGGTTGGCATTCATTCCTTTTTTGGCTTATATTTTCCTTCATTGTGATGCTGCCTGCCATTGATTCTGAGCTCCAACATCCTGGATAGTTTTGAACAAGGGAGTAAAAAGCACCAAGCTCTGCTACCATCTTGATCATGCTTGTTATCATGTACACAGAGCAGAACTTCAACAGTTTCCCCGGGGGTCATAGCTCAGGAGAAAATCCTGATGATAAGTGACATCTGAGTGGATTTCTTCCAAATTAGTATATTAACAATTATACCAACCTGGGGCTCTTTATTAGCAATACCAGGAAAGCCATCAAGGATGATGAAATTCACGGCAGCCATAGGATCTTGTTATAAAAGCAGTTTTCAGTATGCACTGATTGGCCTGGTTCAGAGAAGATGGATTGTATATATGGAAACAGGGTTCAGTGTACATATTAGTGGCCCCAAAGACTATTACCGGGTTGGAGGGGGCATATGGACCGTGTTTAGAAACCTATTTGCACATGCATACCTCTGCGTCTACATCTTTCATTGGGTGGTTAGGCATTGACATCCATGTGTGCCCTATGTAGGCAGCTTTCTACTGTTTGCAAAGTTGAGATATCAGGATGAATTCCTTGACAAGACAAAGGCAGTCTGTTAGCAATCTTTGGTGGCTGTTCCAGAATCAATGTTCACATGGATTCCAGTCTTTTCAATGGCATCTTTTCATTTCAATCCCTGAGAATCTTTTGTTCTTTAAAAACAAAGGAATGAACATGTGTAGATAATAAGAAATATAAACCCAAAGAACCTGAATAAATAATGTGCCACACTGTATAGTCACTAAAATGCCTGAGGGAAAGAAACCCTGTTAATATATTAAAAGAAAAGAAGCCATGTTTCTAGGAAAGGATCCGGTTTAATATACCCTGCCAAATTTGTGTTGGCCTAGAATTTTTTTAAACATAAATTTTAAAGACAAGGATGTTGCTAGCCACAATGCCTTTGCTACTGTATTGTGTCACATTGTTCTTGTACAGATGTAGCCTCTCATCAGGCTGGTTGAAGTATTCTAGTGATAGCACAGTTCCTGAGGGGGATATACTGTATATACAGTTTATGTGAAGGAAGAGATAATTGTTTTGGGCTTGGTAGGAATTTGGGAAAGGATCCTAGGCAACATAAAAGCTAGAATCAGGAGATTCAGAGGGAGAATAGAAGAAGAATAAATAAAGAATAAGGAATGGGCAAGAGGAAGAAAAGATGGGGCAGTGGGGCCATTTCAGAGAAAAGAGTCTGAAAATAAAATCAGAGTTAATGACAGAGTTTCATTTAAGATGAGAAAGTAGGACTGAGGAAAATCTTATGTGGAATCTCTGGATAAAAAAGGCTATGTTCAATGACTAGGAAGCTGGCAAAAAAGAGCATCCTACTGATAATAGACCAAGGATCAAAAGGGATACATGGATCGCACATCTGGATTACCTTCCAAATAAATTATTCCGGTGATGACTTCTATTAGTGCTAAAACATTGTCATCTGATTATCTGAAGGAGGGAGGGAGGGCAAAAATGAAGTGGTGATGAAAAACTCTGATGTTTAGATATTTATTTCAACTAACTCAACTATTCCTCTGCAAGAATGAAGTATAAATGAAAAATGGTGCTTAAGTAACAAGCTATTATCAAATGCATCCTTAGAAATACATTTCTTTGAAAAGTGGAGTTTACTGTTGAATAAATTTCTTTGGATGGGGCTGCTAAACTCTTCCTTCTGATCTTCCATTCATTCTGGCAACAATGGGCATATACTTTTCTTTGTAGGAAAGAAAATATCAGCCTATTCTCAATCCATGTAAGTTTTCTATGTGTTAGTTCTAAAATTTATTCTATTTTATTTTCTTATTAGTGGCCATGTTTTTTAAAAGTATCTGCATAAAATCCCTATCTACTCCTTATATAAATAGGTGTTCTGAAAGCACTTTTATACAAAATATATTGTACATTTCTAAATATATTTTAATCAACTGAACAAATTTCATTATAAATTGTATCTAAAATACAAATTTAACATATGTACAATCTAACTAATGCCTTGTAAAATTCAGACAGATACAAAACCGAAAGAATAATTCCATGTGATTTGCACATTATTCCAGAAAATGTGGATCACTTAGTTCACATCAAAATTCACAAAGATCAGATTTCTTGAGCATTGCTCTTTTTTCTTGCTCTGATTCTATTAGGAACTGACATGCTTTAAATGGAGGAAAGGAACTAACACAAACAGCTAACATAAGGGGTAGGAAGTACAGTAAATACACTTTCCAATGAGACTCACTCTTGAATTTCGACTCAGTCTTGAATTTCAACTCACTCTTGAATTTCGACTCAGTCTTGAATTTCAACTCACTCTTGAATTTCTTTGGATATAACTAGATATTATGATTTTTTTTAAAAAAGTAATAATGTTGATCCATTAAAAATATCCATCCTAATTGTGTATTAGGTCAGGCAAACCCTCATCATGACCGTCTCCCACCCGGAAACCTATGCCCTCATTGTGGGAGGTTGTGCGGATCCAGAATTGGCCTTTATAGACACTTACGGATCCACTGTTAAAATTTTACCTTTGGAAGACAATCTTACTCGGCTACGAGTGATCGCCAATGATGATGATTAGGATCTACTACAATGATATAAAAGAGGGTACAAATTTCTGAATGTGGTACAATTCTTCATTAGGCAGTATGTTAAGAAAGTAGAAACCAGGGAATGACAAGCAAAGAAGTCTGAAAATAAAATTTTATGGACACATATTTTGCTGCTCACTTCATCTTAAGATGTTTCTTGTAGTCAATGCATTTGCCAGCAGTAGGTGCAATTGGTGTCAGATTTCCCTACCATTCAAAGACAATGGTAACTCCTCCCAGCTCTGAAGATGCAAAATGCATGAGCTTTAATATGTTTCTTACTAATAGAGAAGCTCAAAAGCTCCTTGCTTGGCAGAGAACAGGAAAAAGAAAACGAAAAAGAAAACCAACACTCCATATATCAGCAAAGGCAAAAAGTAGTATTTTCTACTTTCCATATTTGATTTTTTCCTTTCTTTCTTGAGTTGAGAGGAAATTCATCTTTTGGGAATGTTCCATTCAAACTTTGTCAGCACATTTAAATATTGAGAATGGCTTTCTCATTTGCTAGAAATATGAGTGGGGATGGTTGCTGGAATAAATGGGATAAATTTGATATGATAATAGTCTTAAAATATCTGACTAAGAAGAGGGAGAGGACTTATTCTTTATTGTCCCAGAAGACAAGTCCAGAACTAATGGGGTAAACTATGCGGAGGTACAGTAGGTTCAGGCTAGATATCAGGGGACACTTCCTGACTAAGCTTGCAGCCAGAGGAACAGGCTGTGAGTTCTCCTTCTCTGGAGGTCTTCAAACAGGCTGGATGGTCATCTGTCAGAGATGCACTGAGCAGGGGGTTGAACTAGATGAACTTTATGGTACCATCCAACTCTGTGATTCTATATGTCTATGAAGGTTCTCAGTCATCCAGGTGGAATTGTCTGTAGCTTGAATCATGTCAACTGGATTTCTTTTTTTAGGTGATTATCAGTTAGTCAACTGGATTCAGAAATCCAGTTGACATGATTCAAGCTACAGATCTGTGATTCTATGTTTCTATGATATGTAGGCTAAAATGTAATATTAGAAAATATCATTAGATGCATTAGGTAAGTAGGGACTTACCTTAGGTATAGATATTTCTATATGGGTGTCACTCACTTTGTGTCATGCATAGAAAGAAGCAATATGATGCATCCTACATTCCAGAATGACAATTTTCACCTTTGCTTTCAAAACATTCCCCCCCCCCATCATACCAGGGTGATGACAAATTCAATTCAATTTTTCTTCATTTCAGAATTACAGTAACATATGTTTATGCCCTTGCCCTTGATTGGCTTCATTTTGGTTGAAATGTTGAGTATAAATCCTTTTGGAGACCCTTGTGCTCATTCGGTTGTTTTTGCTACCCAATTTCTAGTGCACAGCCCTGTTTTCTGGCTCATAATAATCCCAGAGCCCCGTGGATGAAATCCAATATTGAGCAAGTGATTCTGCTTGTGACACTGAACTGTTTTTCTTTTCATCCTCCCTCTACCTTACTCTGTGGGTACCAGATGATGAATTGGCCCTTGCTTGTACTCAATAACATAATCAGCCATTCTTTCTCTCCCCCTTTAGATTTTGAGGTAGGTTAGGTGACTACTGGAGAGAGGGAAATTATCCCACTGCTGGTTCTCCTAACCAAAGTAGTTTAATTGGGAGGATATTGGCTCTGGATTACACTTTCTGTTAGTCAATACTGTGGTATAAACATGACATAATACAACAGCAACCAGCATATCCTGACTGAATAATTGCCAGCAACTGGTACACCTAATCAAACAATAGATACTTGATTGTTGACAACTGACATTTCTAATCAGACAATTGACATTTAGATTTAGGGCCCTTGGAAAAAACACCTAGACAGATAAGTAAACAAAAAGTATAACAACATATGATATTATATACATATCATTTAACTCGAAAATAGACAAAGGCAGTTAAAAGGGAATAAACCAGGCCCAACTTCCTGCCAGTGTTTTGATAGCAATCATGCCATCAGCATCTAATAGGGAACAAATAGAAGAGCCTGGTGATTATTAAAAGCATCTGTGATTACGGAGCACAATTATAGCTATTTCAGTTATTGATTAACCTGTAAAAAATCTGTAATAACTCACTTATCATTTGCTTTCCAAGAAAAGAAACACATTTGCTTTAGAAGGCATAAGTAGGAGGAAAGATTATGGTAAGTCAAGTATCAGGACAAGGTGATTACTTAACATCTGTGACCACAAGTGAAAGGCTGAAGGGGGAGGGGAAAAATCAACCAACGTCTGCAATCTGTAAAATGCTTGGGGGGGGGGGAACAAGTGAAGTGTGATTAATCACCTTGGATGTATGATTGAGTCAATTGACTTACTTCTTCATAATGATTAATCAGCTACAAAAATTATAATTGTCCCACTTCTAGTGGTTGCATGCTGTGCCTGATGACATCATTTTGTCTACAGATACTCAGTGAGTAGCTTTCAAAAGAATATGCAGATGAATGAAAGAGGGTGGGTGATGTGAAAGCTACAGTCAGAGACATGTTGGTAATTCTGCTATTTTTACCATAGTTTGATATGTCTTTCAGAACATGAGAAACTGCTTTAAAGAAGTTGAGCCTTGGTCCTTCTAGTTCAAACCTTCATGCATTGATTGGCTACTACTCTCTTATAGCTACTGGGGACTCCTTCCTGCAAAGTGCCTCTATTAAAAAAGTCGAAACAAAGCATTAAACACAGGAGACTGTTTTATGCCAGACCAGACTATTTGCCCATGTGTCCCAGTGTCATCTACAATGACGGACAGCAGATTTCTAGATTCTGATAACATGTTTAGTTTTTACCTACAGACTTTCTACCCAGAAAGTATGCAAAATCATTTTGCAAAGTGTCCCTCCAAACCCACTGCTCAAACTACCAAAGTGCAGCCTTCTGTCAAAGATCTGGCACGGGCACTTTAAGGACCTCCCCATTTTGTCTGAGCAGATTTCTGCTGTTGGCAGTCCTGGTGGATGTGTTGTCAGTGCAAATGTTTACATGCCTAGGTGATGCGGGGAGACCCACAAAGTGGCCACATTGAGCCTTTCACACCTGGTGCTTTCATGTTTGAGCAGCAGGTTCAGAGGATGCTTCACTCCGTTCACAAAATGACTCAAGAAATGGTTTTGCTGGCTCTAACCAGAAGCATATTTTTCACTGTTAAGCTAAAACCTGTGATCACTGATGCTAGAATTAAAGAGACAACTGGAAAGCAAAGATGGTTATGAGTCATTTCCTTTTAAGTTTTCAAATGTAGGTTCCAAAATTGAGCATCCTAAGGGGTGGCCTTTCCCTCAGGCAAGTCACTATCTTGCAGGAGAAGTGAACTGAGAGTTGTCGTAAAGATTAAATGGGATGATTTTATGCATCTTTTTTTTTTTGGGGGGGGGGGGAAGTACCAATGTGATAAATGAATCAAATGCATGTTGAGGATAAGTGTGTGTATGCATCAGAATATATAATGGAACAACAGTATCTAACTATCCAAACTGGATAGTCTATGAAAATATATCATGGAAGAAATGAATAAAAAGCAATCACTTAACACAGGGGACCCCAACCTGTGGGCTGCACAGCAGGTGAGCGGTGGTAGTCTGCGCGATTGGCTCCCACCTGCAAATCCTGTCCCCCCCCCCCCCCGGGTCCGTGGAAAAATTGTCTTCCATGACTGGTCCCTGGTGCCAAAAAGGTTGGGTACCCCTGATTTAACACAGGTATATCAGATATGTCGATGAAGGTTTTCAGTCATCCAGGTGGAACAGTCTGTGGCTTGAATCATGTCAACTGGTTTTCTATTTTCTCAGTAGAAACGTTTCACTCCTTATCCAAGGAGCTTCTTCAGTCTGAGTAAAGTTAGTAAGGGAATCCTTAAATATGTTTCTAGGGTGGCTGTGTGACCTTGCACCTGGGGCTAGGTCATGGTTATTTTGAGATGTTTATTTCTAAGTCCCATTATCATCTAAAGGAGGATCGTTAAGATTACCCTGCTGCTGTTGAGCTTGCGAAATGGTCTTAATCTTCCTAGGCACAGAAGACAAAGCAGGAAGGAAGATAGGGGAAAGGTTGTACCTGAGGCCCCCACCTCTATTCAAGGAAGGATTTTCCAAGTTGGCATAAATGGATTCCTTGACCCCTCTCTCAAACCACCTATCTTCTCTGTCTAAAATGTGAACATTAATGTCCTCAAATGAGTGTCCTTTTTCCTTTAGATGAAGATAAACTGCTGACTCTGGTCCTGTGGTGTTACTTCTCCTGTGTTGGGCCATCCTCCTGTACAAAGGTTGTTTGGTTTCTACATTGTGAATTCTACAACTCTACATTGGAGAAACCAAACAACCTTTGTACAGGAGGATGGCCCAACACAGTTTATCTTCATCTAAAGGAAAAAGGACACTCATTTGAGGACATTAATGTTCACATTTTAGACAGAGAAGATAGGTGGTTTGAGAGAGGGGTCAAGGAATCCATTTATGCCAACTTGGAAAATCCTTCCTTGAATAGAGGTGGGGGCCTCAGGCACAACCTTTCCCCTATCTTCCTTCCTGCTTTGTCTTCTGTGCCTAGGAAGATTAAGACCATTTCGCAAGCTCAACAGCAGCAGGGTAATCTTAACGATCCTCCTTTAGATGATAATGGGACTTAGAAATAAACATCTCAAAATAACCATGACCTAGCCCCAGGTGCAAGGTCACACAGCCACCCTAGAAACATATTTAAGGATTCCCTTACTAACTTTACTCAGACTGAAGAAGCTTCTTGGATAAGGAGTGAAACGTTTCTACTGAGAAAATAGAAATCCAGTTGACATGATTCAAGCCACAGACAGGTATATCAGATGAAAAAGATAGAAAGGGATAAAAATAATTGATTTTGACAGGACATAATGGAACCTTTCTATTGAGATTTTTTATGTTTTTGATAACATATGTTTATGTTTATTGTTGAAAAATATTCATTTTCAGATGTATTTTTGTCTGAATCATCAAACACTGCTCAAAGAGAGCTATACATAAGTCTGAGTGCATTCTTTAAGTCATCATCGCACAGCTCAGGGCAGTTTCCAAATTTTGGGACTAGATGATGATGAGCTATCTTTAAGCCATACCTTCCACTCCAATAAGCTTATGGACTATATAGGATGGGTGTGCAAATCACTACAGATCCCATTTGAATTGTTAGTTCAACTTGATGAGTTGAGTCAACTTGATTTTATGGGCTAATTTGATTCAATTCAGAATGTCAGATTGAATTGTTGAAACAAATCAATTCAGTTCACAGTTAGATGTGAAAAGATATCTGAATCAAATATTTGTTTTGATTCATTTGATTCAACCTACATTTGAACACTTAAAAGGAACTGACTCATAATCATCTTTGCTTTCCAGTTCTCTCTTTAATTCTAGCATCGGTGATCACAGCTATACTAAGTAGAACACCGGCACTTCATGCAAAAACTCAAGAAGGCAAATTTTTAGAGTGTAGTGTGCGCGTCTTGGAAACAAATATGAAGAAGCACTTTCCTTTCTCTTTTTAAGGAAAGATCCTTCCTTTATTGGCAATGCAAGTTTTTACAGAAAATCAGAATAATAATAGTTGTAGTATAGTAGCTGCATATAGAGTAGGCAGTGTACATTAGCTCTATGCAGTGGTTTGGACTCAAAGCAACAAAGTGCTTTGGACATGCCTGGGAACTCTTTAAATCAGGGTTTCTCAACCAGGGTTCTATGGAACACCAGGGTTCTGCGAGAGGTCACTAGGGGTTCCCTGGGAGACCACGATTTATTTAAAAATTATTTCAAATTCGGGCAACTTCACATTAAAGAGGTAAGTTTCATTCTTTATTTTTAGTTTAAGAACACTGTTAATGCATATGTCTGTGAAGGTTCTCAGTCATCCAGGTAGAATTGTCTGTAGCTTGAATCATGTCAACTGGATTTCTATTTTCTCAGTGGAAACATTTCGCTCAGGCCAAATTCAAATATACTAATGGACTGCACAAAAGGGCTGTGCACTGCAAAAACCTCAACCTTTGTTCATTCACCCATAAGTATAGTTTTATGCTTATATGCAGAACACACACACACACACACACACGAACACATACTTAAACATACACCTACCTTTAGAATTCATCAAAACTCTATGTAGATGGACGGATTTTTCCAAATGAAATTCCAAATGACAGCTCCTTGGATAAGGAGCAAAACGTTTCCACTGAGAAAATAGAAATCCAGTTGACATGATTCAAGCTACAGACTGTTAATGCATATATACAGGCCTACCCATGAAACAAATATAATAATTTTGTAACTTCTGGCCTATAATTGAGCCTGAATGTGCAGGGGTTCCTCAAGGCCTGAAAAATATTTCAAGGGTTCCTCCAGGGTCAAAAAGTTGAAAAAGGCTGCCTTACTGTAAAGCATCAGCATCTTGTCCCAGGTTGGTGCAGCTGCTGTTTGCAGTATAATCTGGGGAAAACACGTGTTTGGTTTAAGGAGCTGCTGACAATTGCTGCCTGCATGTTCACACATGTTCTCAAACACCTTCTCTTTAAATCTAAATCTATCTGCTACATAGTCTTAAATGCATATACAAAGTAATCTGTAGGAAGCAATGACAACATATCTCATATCATCATAATCTTGCAGAAGAGGAGATTCTTATTCTCACTTAATGAAGGTATAAAAATTGGGCAGCAGCTAGTGAGAGAAGTCATCTCTATAGGGTTTACCAAAAGTGATTAGGGAGACAGTCCTTTACTGGCAAAATGTTGTTACTAAATCCAGAATCTATAGCTTCTTTCTGACGTTTGTATGCCATGCCTTGAGATTTCTCTTCTAGCAAGGAAAAGAGGCAGGCTTAGATGGATCACTGATGTAATCAAGTCTGGCAATTGTTCAGGGTCCACAGAACGGTAGGCAACAGAACGTATTGCTTTTTCATGTAAGGCTTGGTAATGTCATCACTGTTGAGTAGTTAAAATGCAGCATTTTATAAACAGAAAGCCCTGAAGGCTCTTCAGAAAAGATTTTACATTAGGACCTTGTTTCATCTGTTGGGCTTGATGGACTAAGATCTGACACAATCATCTAAATGATGATTTATTCCAGGCAATTTTGTCCATCAGGCCAAATTCAAATATACTAATGGACTGCACAAAAGGGCTGTGCACTGCAAAAACCTCAACCTTTGTTCATTCACCCATAAGTATAGTTTTATGCTTATATGCAGAACACACACACACACACACACACACACACACAAACACATACTTAGACATACACCTACCTTTAGAATTCATCAAAACTCTATGTAGATGGACGGATTTTTCCAAATGAAATATTAAAACAAAATTTAGAGAAATCATCCTCAAAATATCTCCCGTTGAATTAATTTGCTATTCATTTGAGGGTTTTGTGCCATGCTTTTCCTCCTTACCCGTTTTAGAGTAGAAAAAAAGGCTAGTAATAAAGTATCTCATTTCTGAAAATGGACAGCATTTAAATTCTAAAATTTACAAAGAGTGATTTTTTCTTTGTTAGTTGGGTCCTCCGTTTTTATCAAAGTTTTCGTTAGTATTATTGCATGAATTACATTATGTAACTTTCTTCTTTTGCATCTCAAAGTTCTTTTGTCACAGTTTTAGTCCACTAATATTAACCCTACCCCAACCCAGTCACATATGAAGCACCCCAGTCCCACTTTATCCAGACGGAGCAAGATATTATTTGTATGTATAAATGGTGTACATATTTTAAATCTATGAATATTTTGGGAGTATTGGTGAACTAAAAAGACTAAAACACCTCTATATTAGGGAATCACATTTCACTATCTCTTTCAGATCTAGCTAGTTCATACTAGCTGAATTCACATATACTAAGCCATGGTTTGCTTAATTGTTGCCTATTAAATAAACCATAATTGTCCAGGCTCACATATTGTATAATGCAAAAAGCATGGTCTGAGTCCATAAAATGCAATAAGCCAAAACCAAAACACAGGCATATTTTATTTATTTGTTTATTTGTTTGCTTGTTTTTTATCTCGCCTTTATTATTTTTATAAATAACTCAAGGTGGCGAACATACCTAATACTCCTTCCTCCTCCTATTTTCCCCACAACAATCCTGTGAGGTGAGTTGGGCTGAGAGAGAGTGACTGGCCCAAGGTCACTCAGCCGGCTTTCATGCCTTAGGCAGGACTAGAACTCACAGACTCCTGGTTTCTAGCCTGCTGCCTTAACCACTAGACCAAACTATGCACATACATTATGGCTTAATGTGCAGGTACCCAACCTATATAGTGGCTCAGCAGGTAAGTCGCCAGGCCTGTCGATCGGAAGGTTCGAATCCCTAGCCCTGTGTGCGGAGTGAGCTCCTGCACTAGCTCCAGCTCTTGCCAACCTAGCAATTCGAAAGCATGCAAATGCAAGTAGATTAATAGGTACCACTTCGGTGGGTAGGTAACAGCGTTCCGCACGTATCATGTAGCCACATGACCATGGAAGCGTCTTCGGACAACGCTGGCTCTTCGGCTAACAAACGGAGATGAGCACCGGCCCCTAGAGCCGGACACGACTGCACAAATGTGCGGGGGAACCTTTACCTTTACCTTTACCTTTACCTTTACCTTTTTACCCAACCTTAGACCCCAAGGTTGCAGAGAGTCTGAAAATGTTCTGGATGTGATCTCGAAAGCTCTTCAAAAGTTGTCACATTGCTCTTGCAACAGAAGGAACAAATTAATTATACATGAAGAGTAATTACATCAATTTTAATAATGTAGTCACCATATTAAATGTAAGGATATATGAAATAATATTGAATTTAGTGTTCAGTTTCATTTCATATATGAAATATAGGACCAACATCACTGATTACCCAGGAAGCAATCAGCACAAAGGTAAGACAGAACCACCATCTTATCAGCCAAATAAATAACCAACTGGAAGGGGTAAATCATTTGCACAGCAACAACTGCCTTCGGGACCATCCTGTCCAAGCAGGTGCAAAGCAGGCAAGACAGAAAGATATATAACCCCTGCCAACCAACAAACTTCACATCTCCAAAATTCCTGCACTGATAATGTTACCTGATATTATCCTACCAGCCCTTTGAGGTAGGCCAGGTCAGGAAATAGATTCCACAAGTTTGACTGGAACTACACTTTGTTGATAAAGGCTGAAATAACAGAACCTTGAAAGCCTGACTGCGTTTTCCCTTCCCTCCCTCTTATATCCCAGTGAATTAGAGTACAGCCAGTCTGAGCTTTTATCAAATGTTTTCTCTGTTTCCTAGGCTTAAAGCATACTTTTGTTTTTGTAACCTTTTCTGCATAGTTTCTCCAAGGTCATCCCCATGGCTCTCTAAAGGTAATGCTAAGATCGGAGGATTCCAACAATGCAATAAATTAGTGTTAATCTTGATCATGTATACTGCTTTGTTTTAGCTCTATGCACTTCACTTTGGTTGTTTTTTTTTGAGTACATAACCTCAGTGCATCATACTAACCCCAGGAATAGCCCACAGCTCACAAAAAGTTATGCAGTTCCAGCCTAGTGTAGGATATGAACACATCCACATGTTTCTCCAGTTCAGTGAAAAAGACTGCTGTTTGTAAAACACGAGCAACTTCTTGTATTCAAGGTAGACAATGGACCTCAAGAGTTTTAATACCTTTAGCCCTCCTAGATGCTGCTAATTGTTAATTATTAGAGACTAAGTCACCGAAGTGAGTCCTTTGGCTGGTGTCTCAAATCCTGTCATTTACTACTACACAAATCAGCAGGGTGATAGAGTGTCTTTAAATTAGGTTACCACCATGCAGTTATTGGACAGGGAGTAATTGATAAAACCATTAGTAACACTTGTAGAGATAACAGCCAGCCAAATCATGCAACCATAATTATTCCTAATGGGTACATGCTATAAATTGTGGCAAGGAAAAAAAAAACCCTCATATTATCTTTCAATCAAATTTGACAGTCCTGGTAGATTACTGTAGGCTAAATGCCTGTGGGTGGAAAGGGGGGGGAAATGACCCATCAGAATTTCTTTGCTCTCCTCCAAGACACTGACTTTCACTTTTTTCCCTCCACCCGATTAGTTTCAAAAGGGAGGGGGGGTTGAGAGTAAGGGAAGGAGAGAATCCCTTTTGATTTGTATTGTCTGTCATGCTTTGTGTTTTCCATCACAAATCAAATACATCAAGGGAGCTTGTAATGTGGCAAAATGAAAAGAATTCCCAGTTTGAATAAAAGAGTGAAGGTTATATTACTATCTTTTTCACCAAGAGCAAAAAATTATTCTTTAGTCATATATAAAGTTTTATCTGTACATTCTGGTGTTAACAACTGCGTGGAAGAATAAAGGATCTCATGCGTTACTAACAAAGTAATGGCAGTAACTGTGCTAAACAGAAAGCGATGGCCTTGCATTCATTCTTTCTTAACCTGCCCCCCTTCCTCCATTCTTTTCCTAAGGGTGTATTGCAGGATCATCAATATAAAGACATTCTGGAGCCCCAATAAATAACCCTTGCTAACATACACTTTAGCAGCATTTACCAACATTAATAAACAAATTAAACGAACAAATTAACTACAAACCAACCAACCTTACAGTATGAAAGAAGTACCACATCAGAACAGAGATTGTATGATTTACTGGAATCCTGGCCTGTAATCTGTTTTTGTGCTATAGTTATTACCATGTATTTCAACAATCAGAATTAATTACTTGAGTAACTCTCTCATCCATGATAACTCCCATATCCTCTCACCATCATGAAAAGCCCTGTTGACATTTTTATTTCTAATTTATAAGGAAGACAGCTATGGAGGATTTGACACCAATGCTCAAATCAACAAGCTGGGGCTGTCAGAGTTTACCCTTTTATACCCTGTACTGCACTCAGGGGCTGTTTTGGTCCAGCATGGAAGATAGTGCTCCAGAATAAAGCACCATCAAGCCATGCCAGAATTTTCACTCCATTTTCATTTAGTGCAGTGGCAAAGGCGGAAGCTGTGAATGCAGTATCCTAACAGCTCATGCTAGCTTTAGAAAAGGTATGATCTTTTAACTTAAGCTATATGCAATGTTAGAATACAAACTCTTTTTACCGGACATGCTATTCCAGGATTAGCATGAGAATATACAGGAAGCATTTTGTTTTCATAGCACAGAAATATTTGTAACAATATTTATCAGCACGAACGGCTTTGACATTTAGACTGGATTTAGAGTCAGCCGAAGGGGGTAGCTTCAGTAATGAGCAATTGCTGTGGAGAGACTAGATGATTCTAATCCAAAGGGTCCTCGGGAGTCTGTCGTAGGCATGGTGAACATTGCCAGTCTTGCTGTTGCTACTAAGGATTCAAGCAGAAATGTTTACATCCCCTAGAGCTACTGCTACAAATCCTTAATCCCTTTCCTAACAATCACACCAAAATGTACTCACATCTATAGCAGCATTGGTAGTTGTGTGCCTTAGAAATTTTTCTAAGCCCCTCTAGGATGCTATTATCATCCTTAAAAAAATCTTTTTGACCTAAACACACACAGACACACACACGGACACACATACACACATGCTTAGATGAAAGCCACTCTTTGACAACTGCAGGCTTGATAGAGTCAGTGTATGAATTTTGCTATGCACCACAAAATGGCATATCAAAATGGTTCCTTTTACAAATAAGCATTTCAGCATCGTATTGATTTCCTGTTTGAAGATTTAATGAAGGTAATGCATAATTTTACTGGATTGGCATCCCAGTCCTATAGGATCAACTTAAGCCGCAGCACTGCAGGGAGTAACTGCAGATTCTTTGATTAAAAAACTAACCATCTTTTTCCTATTGTACAGCTGCATCTCCTCCAACTGGAGTTGCTTCTAATGCTAACAAATGCCCCTGAGTGATGCCATGGCTCAGACCCGTCTATGCTATGAGTTGCCAAAGTGTCACTCCAGATCTGGAGGAATCCTTGAGCAAGACAGCTTCAGCTGGTCCCCTTTTTCAGTTACCTCCCATTCCATAGTTGCTTTCTACTTTTGGGTCCAGTCTAGACAAAGGGAAGGTTTTGTTATTATGAGTAAATTTGTAAAATGTTTTTAATGGCACTACTTTTATTTTGTCAGTCACTCTGCATGTCTGTACACTATAAACCATACAAACAACCAGTCAACTTGTTGGCTGTCCAGTGAGATCATGCAGGATAAGTGAAAGATGAAGATCCATCCATCCATCCATTTATTTTCATCTTTGATTGAGCAAAGCATGGGGGCAGCCTCTGAATAAAGTAATACTTTGCCTATACCCTTCTTTTTCTCCTGAACAAGGGCGGATACTATTAGCTCCATCAACGTATTGGTTTCCCCATCCACTGGGCAATTATGAGGCATGGGTGAAGCAGAGAAAGAATAGAGGAAATGGCATTACTTGAAGCACCAAGAAATCTGTAGCTGCCAGATTAAGGCCACAGGCTGGAGGTTCACAATCCCTATTCTAAAGAGAAGATTTTTAGCTGGGAGTTTGTAATTTTGTTTTCTTTTCCTTTGGAAAATTATTGCTTGCCTACAAACATCCAAACTCAATGAACCATTATATCTGCCTAGAATACAGTTATAACAATGATAGCTATGCAAGTAGACTGAGATACTCTTTGCAACCTGGTTTTGGCATATTATTCATATATGCCTCCCCCTCCATCTTAGGATAGTTATGTTGGTGGCACAGCTATATTGATAATTGTGTGAGCATCAGCTTCTCCAATAAAGATTCTTACCTTTATGTCAGAAGCAAAGAGGACTTACTATTTCAATGCATTAAGTAAATTGCAGCAGAATTCACTGGGTTTATTTATTGTGTCTTGCCATTCAAAAGTATCTTTTCCATGTGACTGCAAACAGACTGCAAACCCAAATAAAACTATAATTTAACTTACACTCTCATCCATAATTCGTCGTTGCAATACAAGTCGTTGCAATACGAGATGGGCAGTAAAGAAATATGATAAATAAATAAATAAAGTAATTGCATTTTGTTTTGTTTTGTTTTGCATTCTCTCTCTCTCTCTCTCTCTCTCTCTCTCTCTCTCTCTCTCTCTCTCTCTCTCTGTATCATTTGTATATGGTACATACTAAAACCTAGACAATATACAGTACATATGTCATTCATAAGGAATGCATATTTGATTTAGAAGTGGTTTAATTCTTTCAGTTTTGGTTTCATCTGAATACTACCTGCATATACATATACATGCATATACACTACATGGAAGGCTCAAAATTTGTCATATTGGAACTCAGACACATCAGCCATCAATAGACACATAGAGATAAACCTTATTTACACACCGTTCAAAAGAGACAATAAAAAAGCTAAGAAGGAAACAAAAAGATCAGAACACATCCTCTACAGCAGCCAACACCCAGATAAGTAGGGATTAACCCCAGACAAACAATCCAGCAGAAAACAATACCCTAATCAAGGAACTACCAAGGAGAAAGCCACACCCCAACCAACACTGGCAGGGCAAGTGACTGTATATAAACATGGAGCAAACCCCACGCTCACTAGTACTGATGATGTTACCTAGTCAAGTAATGAAAAGTCTGCAAGCAAACAAACAAGCTCAGAGAGCACCAAGAACTCCACAGTATTATATCTTCTAAGATATCTTTGCCTTATATGCAGTATCTGTACTCTTTTCCCACACCACAAAACTTAGAAAAAAATACCAGCTAAACTGCATTTGGTGTGTTAAGGCAGAGAGCCTGTGGGCTGGACCTTACTTATTATATTTTTGTTAAATATCTGGTTTATTTTAGGTGTTGACAATGATATTTCCAACAATCATTAAAAATTCCTCTCTTTTTTTCATAACTTCTTAACACGTGTGCACTTTGTAAATTTGTACAAATGTGTACTTTTTGTAATTTTCCTCCCTATTAATTGCGCTTACTTCCTCTCAGTAATATAATCATATAACTAATTATAGTCCTCTATGCAGCATTTAAGAAGTGGCCAAATTAGACATTTTAAACAAAGAAAAGCAAATACTTGCACAGTCCACATAAATTGTAATAGAAATTCTGATCCTATTAAAAAGAATAAAATAAATAGAGCATTATTAATTACAGCAACACAGAGTTGATCCTTTGGTAACAGCAAAATATCTTACAATCCCACATATTCCCTGAACTGAAAGCCTGCATAGGATCAGGCTGTAAGTCAGGAAAAATGGCTTCAGATAAAGCCATTGCATTTTTCTACTGTCCTTATACTGGAAATTAACCCTCCAGGCATATATATTGCTCAATAGCTCTATACACTTTTAATATATCCAAAACTCATACAAACTACATACTTCCCTGGAGAAAGTTGAATTTCTCAAGATTTAATTCAGGTTCCAAGGTCAAGTTGAATAGATCTAAATTCGTTCTTAAAATGGGAGTTTCATTTCAATGAGGACTTGACTTCAATTTACTGCTTCTTCCTAATATGTAACAAAATGGCACAGAACATCGAGTACCGACAGCAAATCAAATGCAGTGACAGCACAAAGACAAAAAGAGTGCCCCAATGTCACCCTAAGATGGAACATTTTTTGGTCATAGATTCATTTTCCCCCATACACCATGAATAGAGCTGTTACTTTCTTAATAGGAACAACCATGGATTCAGTCCTATTTACACTTACTTGGAAGTAAACTCTATTGGACACAAGAAAGCAAGCATAGAATTTATTGTGCTGTTATTTAAACAATGAAACACACACACACACACACACACACACACACACTAATTCTACACCAAACTCTGCCTTCCAGTTTTCTGGAATATTTTTTCCTCTGTGGAAGAAGCTTCTATTTTTTCTACCTCATTCTCAAGGTGTGGTAGAATTTCTTTTGGATATTTTGGGTGATATTTTGAGTGGTAACATCTAGGAGCCTACAGATTCAGTGCTACAAACAGACACAGGTGATCATCAGTATTCCTGGGAACTCTAAATACATATCAGTGTATTTAACATCTTTCTATCGTACCAATGATCACTTCCCTGGGTTTTATTTCTGTCAGAGGATAATTAAGTTTTGTTCAATTCAAAAATGTAAATATTTAATGGAGATAAGACTCCCTCATTCCCATGCATATGCCTTTGTCAACTGATATCATTTTTAGGCATACTAGCTTCAATGGGAGCTGAAGCATCACTGAAGGGGAAGCTCTTTTTTCCACTGAAGTGAATGGGGAGGCTGATTGGCTGCAATGTAAAAGCAAGTTATAAAGCCCTATTTATTTAAGATTTCCATTGACTATCCATTTGTTTTAGAATTAAATATGAACTGCTGATTTGTAAAAGGCCTGAGAATAATTGCCTGTGTCACTAAGAATCCCATAGCAAAACAACTAACCTTTTCATTTTATAGCAACCTATCCATCACATTTCAAGTATCTCCTGGATTGTTAAAAGGTACAAATGGCCCTTCTCAATGCTTCAAAAGCTTCTATTATTACAACTCTGGATCATCCCATAAGCAGTATCAACTAAATCTGCTATTCCTGAATTCTGGATCCCATATCCTGAAGCCCATCAATGCCTATGCACCAAACTGCAAACAGTAGTTCTTAGACCCATTGAAGGAGGAATCTAATGCCTTTGTAAGTAAAACAGTGGTCATTATTTAGCCAGATGCACACTCTGAGAAGGTGGTTCCCTGTTGATTCTTCATACATAACACTCTTGCAAGTTCTCTATGTCAGAGCTTTCCAAACTGTATGTCGGGACACGTTAGTGTGTCGGCTGCAGTGTCTGGGTGTGTCGCGGCTGCTGCTGCCTCTGAGCCCTGCCAGGATTCCGCGCAGGTCCTAGTGCCTGCCTTGCTGCCTCCAAACCTGCTGTGATTCCGCACAGGTCCAAGTGCCTGCCTTGTGCCCTGCTGTAAGAGTGTGTCGCGAAATGATGCATGTCTAAAAACTGTGTCACCAACATGAACAGTTTGGAAAGCTCTGCTCTACGTTAATCCTGAGGTAGCTTGCTGGCTCTGATTCAGCAGTGTGGTTGCTGACCATGGTCCTGAATTCATGCTTTAAATTGGCATTGAAGTCTTTCTAGAACCAACTTTTTCATTTCACCAAGTCAACTCATTTGGACTATCACCTGCTCTCAGTGATGGAAATGTGATGAATCAGGAGAGTGCCCACAAGTAAAGGCATAATTTGTTCAGCACCACAGTGAACAATGGGAATCCCCAAATCAGAATACTCTCTTCTTACAGCAACCAGCATTCAAAAGCACACTTCCTTGGATACTGGCGATATATATCTCTGTCAATGATATATTCCTGTCCCTAAAAATGATCTAATGTATTTTGAAAGTCATGTAAGTTGTCACCACATCTTATAGTAGTGAATGTCATAGTATAACAATATAGCATGTGAACAAAGTTTTCCTATCCACTGTCTTGAATCTCTTAACATTCAGCACCATTGGATGATGATTGGTTTCTAGAAGCATGAGTTTTCTGTTATTACTTTAACACTATGCATAATTTTATAAGTGCCTAATATGTTGTCATCCCCCCTTAATTATTGATATCTCTCCTTGTAAGAGAGTTGCATCAGCTTCCTTATAATTTCAGTTGTCCTTTTCTGCACTCTAGAAATATGCCCAGATCCACATAGTAATATCTGATTGTAAGTTCAATAGTGTTTGAGATGAGCTTTTCCTATAAGTCGCAACCTTGTCTTGCTGTTGCTGCACTGAGCCCCGCATCGGAATCTTGCCTTGCCTTCGCACCAAGCCTTGAGTTGCAATCTCGTCTTGCTACCGCTGTGCCAAGCCCTGCGACGGAATTTTGCCTTGCCTTCGTGCCGAGCCTCAAGCTCCAACCTCGCCTTGCCGCCACTGCACAGAGCCTCGCACTGGAACTGTTGCTCACTGCCACGCCGAGTCCCGCACCAGAACCTTGCATTGCAGCCATGTGGTGGCTGCCCACATGCGCACGAACCGGGAACGAACCACCGTAAGCCACATGAACTCTGTGAGCACCTTGTGACACTCTTGTTTCTTTAGTTATATTTGTGTGCCTTGTTTGTAAATAAAGACTTATTCCACACCTTCCCTGCTTCTGGTCTTAGTCGGGACAGGACATGATCTCATTTTGTCTCATGCAGCTGATTCAAATTATTGCATAGCTTAGATTAACAAAGCAAGTCTTCCTTATATGTTTTTTTTCTGGTTCTTAACAACGTTTCTTGATATAGAATCAGTAATTGAGTAAGCACTTTTAAAGAGACCACAAATTAATACTCTCATGAGCCTGGCAGATGGCTTAGTCACATGCATAAAGAAGTAAGGCAGCTGGACAACCTGCAACCCTACAGTTACAGTCTTGACCAAATTTTGGGCAGCTCTCAGACTAATTTCAAGAGCCTTCTGTATACCTTTATTTGGTATGGTCTGTTGCTTCTCTGACACCTAGAAAAGAGAGGAGGAAGTATTAGGGGAAAAATGAAGATGGATCTTGGAAAGAAAGAGATTGGTTGTCCCAACACATATTTCATTTTGGTTCTATCCTCAGTTTGTGCCAGCCGTGGCCACTATTGGCTTGGGGCCCAACAAAGAAATATAGCATTGTACAGAAAAACATTTCTGATTTAAAGGGGGAATAGGATGAATTTCTTAAAATAAGAAATGTTTGTTGGCTATCCCACTTGCCTCAGTCTTAAGTTGCCCTGCAGGAAAATATGATTTGGCTGAGGCACTGTAGCAGTTGATCACTGGATATATAGAGTATGTACTTCTTTAAAATCTTGAAGGCCTCAGGTAGCTACAATCTAAGGGTGATGTTACAGACTGAAATTGAGTGGGGAAGAGAGAAATAGGGAGAGAGTGCCTAACTATTGAACCATCTTTGGTGGTAAAACAGCTTGGGACTGAGTTCGAGTGGCAGGAGACAGATTAAATAGCAATTACTTCCCCATTTTCTTTTAGTCTTATAATTCAACCAAAAGAATTAAATATGTTAGTTAACCTGCAGTTTGGTGCACTGGTTAGCACAAAAATATAGGGCAGATAAAACATATGTGGAAAATGAAAAAATACAAAGTTGAGACTGATGGAAGCATATATCCATGATGGGACTAAGACATCCCTTTAAGAAGAGCCTGCCATTCAAGTAATGATGCTAAAGCAGAAACACTGGGATCATTCCAGAAAGATATACAATAGTTATTTTCCTCAGGAAGCTAGAGTAATGGAACATGAACATGTTCAGATGGACAAAGCAACTTTGATTTCTGCAGTAACTTCTTATGTTGCTAAAATTATCTAATTATCAAGCATATTGATAATTGATCAATAAGTGATATAAGTTGGAAATAAATAAATAAATAAATAAATAAATATTAAAATGTCTATGAATTCACAGTGACACAGTGATGTTAGACTGTTGTTGAGGAGAAAGCTAGCCAGAAAGATGCCAGGATCCTGTTGGGCTAACTATATAAGCATAGGGGCAAAAAGGCAGAGCAGGTGAGGAATTTTACTTTCAGACTTCCAAGGCAAATGAGTTTCCATTGTAGGGTTTATTATCCCTGCAAATATCAAGCCATCCAATCACAAAATGAAGTTATGGGTATTTTCAGCCACTATGAATTATGAATATTTCTTTAAAAATAGCATTTTAAAATCCATAGCTCATAAATCCCTGCACCAGTTTCTAAAATCTTGGCAATCTTCATCCCCCTATAAAACTACTTTCTGGCAGAGTTCATATAATTTCAGAAACAAACTAGAAACAATGCAGTAATTTATGTTTACTACTATCATGGGAGAATAGAGCCCTGATGCTCTGGAGTTGGGTAAAGAGTCAGTTAATTTATAGTCACCCAAACTAGGCAGATCCATCTCTTCAGAGTTCTGGAGCAGATCCCTGATCCAGAAGAACAGGATTTCTGCATTTATTATCATCGTATTGCTCTGATCCTGATTTTGCTGTTGATGATAGCTATAGAAATTAGTAGATACATCTGTAAAATCTCTAGAAAAGAATTCAGCAGGCTACCATATCTGGGCCCGAAAAAAATCCAGGTTAACTAGATAGCAGCAAAGAATTAGAGATTTCTGTATCTTTTCTCTGCCATCCAATAGTCATCCAGATTTTTGCAGCCCTGATATAGTTTCAAAAATCAGAGATTAACCATGCAGTACTAAACATGTCTGTTTAGAAGAAGTTTCCCTAGTGAATATAGGACTGCAACTGTTTCTTTTTCTTTTTTAATAAGAATTTTATTAGGTTTAAAGCAAGAGTAAAAACAAAAAATGAAAAAAAGAAAAAAAGAAAAAAACTAAATAGATGTGAAAACACAAGAAGAAATTTTTTTAAAGATTACATAAAGAGGTGACTTTCGACTTTTAACAACAAGAATATGCAGCAATTCCCATAATCACTCCCTTACTCTATATCAAACCAAAATCACATTATTTCTATAAATCATTCCATTAGCACATTATAAAAATCACTAAATACAATTGCTCCCTCCCCTTATATTAAAAGAAAAAGAAATATATAAACCTCCTAATCAACTTCCCCCACAAAGATAACATTTATTTAATTATTTCCTTCCTACCACTGTTCTATGCATTTCTGTCCACTATAATAAAGATCAAACTAAAAAGCATCTAAATTGTCTGCTATTATAATTAATAATACTACAATTATAACAATCTTAATCATATTAAACCTAAAACCAAGCTTTTATTATTATACCTTATTAATCTTAATCCAAGTCATTAGAAAGAAATGAAGTCAAACAAGCCCTAAAAGCAATCCAGATAAACCTTCTTAAACCCTTACCCCACTTCAAAATAAACCAAAGCATTTACATATCTCCACAGTACACACAAAGCATTTTTCATGAAGAGATCAGACAGCCCAACTGCCCCCCTTAAAGACTCCGACTTCTCAGCAAAAAACCTCCCATAGATAATGGCCCCTTCCTTCCCATAACATTCCATCAGAAAGACAATTTCACTTAAGGTTTGCAATTCAGTCTGTCTCTTTAATTTCTTCAATTTGATACTCCGGTCTTCATCTGGCATTTCAACAGAAGCTTCAATCTCACTGTCAGTAAAAACATTTCTATCATTGTCAAGCTCTTCAATTTCTTCCACAACATCCCCAGCCAGATGACACACTTTAGAACTGATATTTTCTACAATGTCCCGAATACCTTGCATAATTATTTGACAAGAGTCAAAATGAATCTGTTTAAGGTCTCTATGGAAATCTGAGAAAGTCTGCTTGAAGTCTTCCATGTCTCACACAGTAGATTATGGCGCCCCCTGGGTACTTTACCAGTGAAAGTAGGAGATAATGGAAAGTTTTCAAGACATGTTTACACAAGTGAAGGTATGATAACAAGCAGCTCCCCAGAGAAAGTAACAGTGGAAAGCTGGAGATTCAGAACAGCAGATTCAACGTGTAGGAAAATATTCAAATCTTCAAATTCAGTGCAGAAATAATAACAGGGAGACAATTATATAGTCTCAATCCTCCTTAGTATTTGGATGGGAAACAAGCCAAAACTTTAAAAGATTTTTAAAAATTAATCCCAAAAATAATGATAAGCACCAAGAGAGATCGCTTCTCCTTGCTGTATAAAGCCTCTCTTAGGGTACATAAACTTTAAAAATATAAATTGGGTGATTTTGAAATGGGGTGGCCGGTCTTAATGTCCCTGAAAGGCTACAGCATGGCTTGGAAATGGTGACATCCCAGCCTCCTGGCATCTCTTACCAGATTAGCACAAACGCTGTTTACGATCCTCTGGCTGCAAAACTCCGTTCTGGAGGACAGATGGGATGATTCCAATTATTTTCTTTTTCCAGAAAAACACTCCAGGGCATCAGGAAAAACCTGCCTGAGCCCAAAAAACCTGCCATGTTGTCAGTTCTGCCCACGGAGCCCATGAGCACAGCTGTTCAGTCCGCCATGTCCCCCACCGGAAGTCAGGTGTGCAACTGTTTCAATAATCAACTCTATTTTCAATATTCATCTGTTAGAAAGCTGCCTCATTCTGTGATCTGCTGAACAAAAAGCAAGAATAATTTAAAATATTGTAGTCAACTATGAATTTATGGCATATGTGCATAACATTATTCCAAAGCACTCATTTAGAATAAAATGGCTCTAAGATAATGCATCTACATTTCTTAGTATTTTCTTGAGTATTTAGCAAAGTCAGTGTTTCCAGTCCAGAGGAAAAGTGGTAATTAGAACATTGAACTTTGTCTCCTCATTTCTTCATGAGCAATTCTATTTTTTCCAAAAAAAGAAAGAAGTACTAGCTGAGAAGCGAATGTCTCAGTCATTTTCAATTAGTAGTAGATTATTTCTTTACAGTAGCTTGGTTCCTAGTTAGCTGACCAACAGAATGATGATGGCCATTTTACACAACAGAGACAGTGCTGACAGGTGGATAATGAGAGAAACTGCCTCAGATTTCCCTATTAAGAAGTTTAACCAAAGCCCTCACTGGCCTTGTTAATGGGTAATAGAATATTAGTCAATTGCTGAAAGCCTTGAAGAGATAAGAGACAAATTTCTTAATTAGTGGGATCGAAAGTATTATCTGTAGTGTGGCCCCATACCTTTAGCATTCCTTGATTTTGATATATATTGAATTAGTTCTGAAACTGAATTTTTCCAATCTGATCATTCTACTGAATCTGAACGGATAATCAAGCTGTAGAAATTAGGCCTATGCATCCGTTGAAAATGATTAGACTGATGCACTTCAACCCTTGCCCAAGTCCAGCCCTTCTCTGCCATTCAGCCACTAGCCTGAGAACAAGATGCGATGCCTTCCAGAGTTGCCTTAACTGTAATGAGGGGGTTTCCTTAAAGCGGCAACATCTTTTTCTCAGGCACACACAGAAGCCTGGAAAAGGTTGTCCTGGTCTAATGAACAGCAGAGGAGTGCCGCACTAGAAGGAGGTCTGGACCACTTCTTTCAAGTGTGCACTGCCCTAGTACTTATTTCTGTCACACTCAAATGGAACCTAACCACAGTTATGAGAATATGGCAGAACTGGTATTGATATTGATTTCCCAGTAAATCATCTGAAGCCCAAATGATCAAAAATCAAAATAGGTCAGTGACAGAGAAACAGGAGTATTGGCATGAAAGTGTGCCCTGTTGATTGGTACAAATTAAAAGATCATTTATTAGTGATTATGCTGTATAATATAGCCACTGCCAAATGAATGCAATTAAGATGAAATGGGACCCTGCAGCTACAGGGGTTAATAAAGACTGAATTTCTAATGATTTTTCCATTAATTATGAAGATATCCACAAAATGCACTTCAGAAAGCAGCAACTACCTTGCTCCAACCTTTGTAATCTGGATGAGAATTCTTCCCTAAGTGACACTTTATTTGAATGTTCTCTCCAAAATGGTAGAACATAAAATGAGAAAAAATGTGCATAACTATAATTATTTGAAGGAGGTTGAAGACAACCCTGATTAAGCCTTAGAAGTCTCCTAAAGATTAAAATGAGTGCATTTCTCTGTGAATCATTTGTACAAAAGAAGTGCACTTCTGGGTGTTAAAGTGTTCAAATGCCTGTGCCTCTCTAAATTGTGATTTGTTAAATGGCATGCATTAAGTAAGAAAGGAACAAGAAAAACTAAGAGCAGAACTTTGCTTTTACCTGTTTCACTGGGAGATATATTGAAACCACCATAAATGATGCCTAAAAAGTTTCATTGCCCCATTTTCCATGGGGAAAACATGCATTAGTCACAACTACTGTTTGAACCTGGGAAGGAAAGCAAGTTTTAAAAGGAAAAATATTTCTTCTTTAAGTCACCTTATTCAAGGCAGATGGCTTCTCCATACCATCTGGAATATCTGTTGCCTTATCCCTAGCTAAGCAAAACTTTTGGCTAGTCAGTCCTTTCAGTTCCTGAAATCCTTTAGAAGATATTTTTACACTGATCTATTGTGAAATCACAACAACCACCCATTATATTCTTATTACATGGCCACTATCTTGATTTTTCTGATCCTCTCCTGCCAGCATCCCTGCAATAGAACCTCTTTTGTTCCTGATAACATGACACAAGACACCTAAACATCTATTAAACCGGGCATTATATATACAAACCAGGCTGCTGAACTAGATTGGGTAACACTTATTACACTTAGGATATTTTATCCAGCTAATGATGACAGTAAGGGTGTAGTGGCTCAGTGGGTAAGATGCCAGGAAGATCGTAAGATTGCAGGTTTGGAGGTTCGAATCCCTAGCCCCTCGTGACGGAGTGAGCTCCTGCACTTGCCCCGGTTTTGCCAACCTAGCAATTCGAAAGCATACAAATGCAAGTAGATTAATAGGTACCACTTTGGTGGGTAGGTAACAGCGTTCTGCGTGCGTCATGCTGGCCACATGGCTGTGGAAGCATCTTCAGACAACGCTGGCTAACAAACGGAGATGAGCACCAGCCCCTAGAGTCGGACACGACTGCACAAATGTGCAGGGGGAACCTTTACCTTACTTAATGATGACAGTGTATCATTACACGGGGTCCACAGTGTATAACTCCTTGTGGTATCTGAGCAGATACATTTACCGCAGACTCTAGATATAACCTGTAGCATACACTTTGTCTACAGGAGTTGTCTACAGGACCTGGGAACTTATAACCCAGAGACTTAGAATCAACAGAACTCAAATTCTCACAGATGTGTACAAATTTATATTGTAAACGCAGATTATGTCCTGATATAATTCTGCTCAATTGTATGTAACATAGGACAAAAGATGGAATGGCAACAAATGTTGCAGTGTATTAGAGGGAGTGTCAACATCAATAAATACAAAAAATTTCAACTAATGCAAGGTTCTTTGCTGGCTTTCTTTATATGTGCACTTATAATAACCTCTGAAGGACAACCTGGAACAAAAGGCT
The DNA here is from genome assembly GCA_023362775.1 of Charina bottae. Taxonomy (NCBI): domain Eukaryota; kingdom Metazoa; phylum Chordata; class Lepidosauria; order Squamata; family Charinaidae; genus Charina; species Charina bottae. The sequence goes on from JALMGJ010000025.1 coordinate 6,861,086, forward strand.
TAAAAGACTATAGAAAATGGTCTGTATCCCAATAAAATCCATGGGTTTTGATAAGTACAGTACACTACTGAAAGATTTCCAAAAGCCAATGTACAAGGAAGTAAACCATGCAAATTTAAATATGAAGGTTGTTGGAATTGGCTAAGAGACTAGTGTATTACAGTCACCTACAGTAGGTCCATAGACAGGACTAGCTAATTTGTGCTGCAAAAATCTAGATAATCACTAGGGAGCAACAAAGAGTTATAGTTTTTCTGTACTACTTTGGTGTCATCAGTAGTCCTTTGGAATTTTGTAACCGACATCTGGTAGGCCTAGCATAAAATACTGATTAGCTAATTTTCAATGCCTATTTTTACAGGGCATTCCTTTGAAAAGCAGCATTTAAAAGAGAGGTGTCCACAAGTGGAAGCAAGTGGGGTAGATGGACATGTGATGAAACATGAATTGTGATGTCACAATGCAAATCCTTTCTTACATATTTGCATCTGATATTGGGATGCAAGTACAAGAGTTTGTGTTACATATTAAATAATGTGAATGCAATTAAAAATAAGCATAAGAGGTTGCCTGTTGTCCAATGCCTTTGGCTTCTTTGATCAGAGCAATAGAAAGTGAGAGCAGGTATATCTGCATACCTTCCACGTCTCCATATAAGTAAAAAAGGCTATAATAACAACCTTGAAATAATAACAGTGGAAACTTTGCTGGCTGAGACATAGAGGGATCCAATAGCCGTGAGCAGCCCACCAAAAGCCCAAACACCTTCCCAACCCACTCTAAGATGGAACTCTGTGGCGTCATTGCATCATATTTTTAATGTTGTCTATTGCATAAACAAATGTTTCCGTTCATACGTTGACTAGACCCAACAAATGCATTCATAGCATCATAGCCTCATTCACCTGCTCATCTATCAGTTTGATGTATGCTATCACATGTAAAGAATGTCTTTATCCTGTCCAGTGGAGTCCTTGGTGCTCTCTGAGCCTTGTTTTCTTGCAGACGTTTCATTGCCAGACTAGGCAACATCTTCAGTGCGAAAAGGGAGTGGGACTTGCTCTCTGTTTATATACCATGGCTTGTCCTGCTTGTGTTTGTGGAGGTGTTGTTCTCTCCTTAGGAGTTCCTTGATTGGGCTGTTGTTTCTTGCTTGGTTGATTGACTGATTGATTGGGCAAACAACAGCCCAATCAAGGAACTACCAAGGAGAGAACAACACCCCCACCAACACAAGCAGGACAAGCCATGGTATATAAACAGAGAGCAAGTCCCACTCCCTTTTCGCACTGAAGATGTTGCCTAGTCTGGCAATGAAACATCTGCAAGAAAACAACAAGGCTCAGAGAGCACCAAGGACTCCACAGTTTAACCCTGAGCTACAAATATTCTCTTCAATTGTTATCCTGTCCACATTGGACAAATATTTTCTGCATTAAAGAGAATGGAGCATCCAAGTATTTACACATACTGCAAGGATCTGGAGTCCCCACATACATACATATGGGAGCTCAGTGGACTTGGATGTAAGCTAAATTTGGTCAGCTAAGCTGGATCTAAATAAGAGAGTAGATCAGAATATAACTGTCTTCAGATGTTAATATTTCTACTTTTTTAAAGCATATCACATGTACCATCGGAGAAGAACAGTACATTCTGTCATTTATATGTGTATAAAATACTATACAAAAAAGTCAGCACTATTTCTCTGATTTAAAATTATTTTATTTTATTTATTTATTATTTGGATTTATCCCCGCCCATCTCTACCATGGTAGACTCTAAATTATCTTTAAAATTATCTCTAACGTATGACATGTCAAAGGAGGTATTTTCTTCTCTGGGGAAGCTCTATACATTTCTAATTCTAATTGCTCCAAGGTTCACGCTATTAGGCTTGGTTTAATAAAGCTCACCTTTAAGGAGAGCATGATGCTTCTCTAATTCATCTCTGACTCCAATTTCAATCTGAACTGTAGAAGAATTTCTCTGATGCTACTCTTCCATCAACCTGGTTCCATTCTCGTTCTTCTTCTATGGCAATCCTCATCACCACTTACTGCTCTGGAGTGGTGATACTTCATGCTTGCAGCAATTTGTAGCAAACGTCTTAAGGTAGGGAGAGAAAGGATGGAATTTTCCTTCTGTCTCCAATATTTGATGAATTTGGGAGAGCTACTCCAACTTGGGAAAGCATGTATAACATGACAATCAGGAGAGAGGTGCGGGAGAAGACCTCTGTCCTGATTTACTTTCTCTGTGGATTATCACAGTTTACAATCCTGTCACTAGAAAAGTATTGCTACCACTGCAAGAGTAAGTAAGGCTGAATGCATTGGGAAACGGCATACATTCTAATACTATTCCTAAACACATTTTAAATGCAATCTTGCCAAATAAACACCATTTTAAAAGCAATGATCTTTATTAGTTGCATTTCTAAATCAAATAATTGCATTGCCCAACTTAGAGAAGGTTGTTACTATCAGGTTGATTTGTATAAAAATACCAAATATGGTTTTTTCCCCCCTTTCTCATTGAGGTTTTCACTACAAATTCTAAATCCTTCATTTTCCTTTTTTTTAAAGCTTGTTTCTTCTCTTTTCCAGAAGAGGTATGTCTATGTTTTGCCTTCAAAAGTAGATTGTTATGTTCTTCGAAAAATAAAACTCTATAGAACCTTTAGTACTTCTTCCTTCATTTCATATATCACCAAAGGATAAATTTAGAGCTCCTGGTTCTAAAGAATCACAGTTGAGTATTCATAATTTATATAAATTATTTATATTTTGGAAAAATTACATGGATATATTTCTGGTCAATGACTATAATAAAGTCTTGACTGATACATGAACTAAAAAAAATTTTTTTTGAAGGGCGAATAGGGTAGGCCTAACAAATATAATTCAGTGGTACTTTCAGGAAAGTGCAGTTGAAAGTCTGATTTGATTTTTTTTTAAAGCAAAGTCCAGAGTCTACTGTCGTGGAGATGGGCGGTGATAAATTCGAATAATAAATAAATAAAGTCATAAACATAATCTATTTTGCAGAAATCTAATGTACAGTATTATTTTCCTTATTAATATAATTGATTAGGAAACTACTAAAAGAATTGAATAGTCCTATTAAAGTAGATAAGCCCAATCTGTGGCCACAAGGCTGCATCAACTCTCCCACAAGACCTTGGATGCAGTCCTCAAAATTATCATTTTTATTGTGACAGAAGGAGGATAGTAATGAAGACATGAAGGAGGACAATAATAAAAACTTAAGAAATAATCTTATTGGTTTGATCCATCAGATTTTTATCAAAATTTTCCTCCAAGAGCTCAAGGGAATATACTTAATGTTCCATTCAATCCACTTCTCCCCCAACAAACCTGTGAGGTAGATTGGGCTGAGACATAGGGATTGACCCAAAGTCACCCTATGATTTTCCATGGCTGAGGAAGACTTGAATCTGGTTCCAGAATCCACTGGGGTTGGGCTATAATTTTTTTTAACAATAACAATAGCAATAACAATAACAATAACAATAGTAGTAGTAGTAATAGTAGTAGTGCTGGATCACACTGGCTCTCAAAATTATATTTTAATTAAATTTAGGCTTAGTTTTGACCTGGTCTCAGCTTATTTGTGAAATGCAACTCTCACCACGACACTCAAAGGTAAATTATGATTCTTGGCTTAAATAGATTGGGAACCTTTGAATTTAAAGTCAATAGCTATTACTGATATGATCAACTTGTTTAATTACCTTTAGTACACTAACAGTTGTAGTGTTCTAGGCATTTTGCTTCAGCACGAAAGCAAACCATTGGATTGGCTTTATTTTCCCAGCTGTAACAAATCCATCTCCTGTTCCAAGATAACAAGTGCAATTAATGAAGTGTTGTCCTGTTTCAGCATCCAGTGCTGAACCTAACTAGTATACCTTGTTTTCATCTCTCAGTATGCCCTTGTAGATAGTATAGTAATGTACAGCAGTGAATCAACAATAGCATTCAGAAGAACTTGAAAAAATTCAATAAATATAGTCTGCTTTTAATGTAGAGAGGGTGGAGGGAAGAGCCAAAGGTCAATGAAGCCATCCAGGAAATGCTAAAAGTCTCTGTTTTATTTTGAATTATCCCAGTAATGTAGCATAATTGCCTATCTAACCTTGAGGCATGAATAAGGGAGAAAAGTATCAGGAAAATTGCTGAAGATTTTAAAAGGTAGAAGCCAGCCAATCAACAGTATTAAAGAACAAAGAGATGTTTTTTATTTTTCCATTAATGATAGTTCAAAAGGGAGCACTGAAAAGTATGATGAGAATGAATACACATCTTTGCCATCAATTTTCCACTTATTTCTAATTCTTGCTGAGATGCAGATGATTTAATTTAAAGAGAAAATTCAAAACAGAAAAAAAGGCATAAAAGCACCTTTAACCAGCATGGTACAAATTATATTTGTTTAATTTGTTACCTTGGATCAATATCTATCTATCTATCTATCTATCTATCTATCTATCTATCTATCTATCTATCTATCTATCTATCTATCATCTATCTATCTATCTATCTATCATCTATCTATCTATCTATCTATCTATCTATCTATCTATCATCTATCTATCTATCATCTATCTATCTATCTATCATCTATCTATCTATCTATCTATCTATCTATCTATCTATCTATCTATCATCTATCTATCTATCATCTATCTATCTATCTATCTATCTATCTATCATCTATCTATCTATCTATCATCTATCTATCTATCTATCTATCTATCTATCATCTATCTATCTATCTATCTATCTATCTATCTATCATCTATCTATCATCTATCTATCTATCTATCTATCTATCTATCTATCTATCATCTATCTATCTATCTATCTATCTATCTATCTATCTATCATCTATCTATCTATCTATCTATCTATCTATCTATCTATCTATCTATCATCTATCTATCTATCTATCATCTATCTATCATCTAATCTATCTATCTAAAACATTTATATAGCCACCCATCTTGTACCAAACTCTGGGTGGTTCACAACTAAGAGATAAAACCACATCTATATACAATAAAAATATTAAAACCAAACATATTAAAACCAAAAAATATTGAAACAAAAAGACCTGGCATCATAACTAAACCTAACTCACCCTATCCCAGTGCTTGGGGGAAAAGCTAGGTCTTGAGTGCTTTTCAGAAGGTTAAAAGGGTGAGGGCCTGCTGAATTTCAGGGGGAAGGGGCTGCCATGGAAAAGGCACACTTCCTGGGTCTCATAAGATGGCAACATTTAAGGGAAGGGACTAAGAGCGTGCCCACCCTATCCGATCTGGTAGGATGGGCAGATGTCCTTAGGGAGAGGCAGTCCCGCAAATAACCAGGTCCTGTGCCATATGGGGCTTTAAAGGTAATAACCAGCACCTTGAATTGCACCCAGAAGGAAACTGGGAGCCAGTGCAGCTCACGCAACAGGAGTGTAACATGGGTGAACCTAGGGGCACCCATTACTGCACACACCACTGCATTCTGGACCAGTTGTAACTTCCAGGTGGTCTTCAAGGGCAGCCCCATGTAGAGCGCATTGCAGTAAACCAAGAGGGAAGTGACCAAGGCATGAGTGACCATGAGCAAGGCCTCCCGGTCCAGGAAAGGCGTAATTGGCGTGCAAGACCAATCTGTGCAAAGGGCCTCCTAGCCACCTGCTCCTGATGTTTTAGACTACAGTGGCATATGTTTCCTCAGCCTACTGCCCTCCAGGTTTATGGAATTTCACCTTCCATATTCCCTAGCCTGCCTTGCTAAAGGAAAGGTTATAAGATATGTTGAGTCTTCTTGCTAATTTTGAACTTAGTTGTTTGAGCGCTAACAGGACTGGAATCAAGAGGTGGGGGAACAAAAGTACAAACTTAAAAAAAAAATCCCAAAGGGACACCACTGCAAACACCTGTTAAGCCAATTGAGAACTGAGAATGCTGGATGATGATGATGATGATGATGATGATGATGATGATGATGATGATGATGATGATGCAACCTGACCCCCAGCAATATCATGGGCAGGCATGGAGAAAGAAAATAAATTGGCCATCTTTATGTTTATAGTCTGGGAAGAAGACATGACAGGAGAGCTGGTCTCTAGGGAGGAACACATCTCTTAGGAAAGGGATGGGAAAAATATCATCCTTGGGAGCTTCACTTAAAAAAGAAAGTGTCCTCTGAGATCACAGAAGGACTGTTTGGGAACATCCCTGGTTAGACAGGGCCAACAATTTTCAATCTGGCTTTTCATGTTTGACAAGGCTAGAGGGGATTTATGCTTTGTCTCATGAAGACTTAACACATTCACTTTTATATTGTTGTAAAAAAAAAGTCAAATATGATGCCATCAAAAATTAGCCATTTTGCTGCTGAATTTCAGCATTGCAGTCTGGGAGCTTCAGGGAAACTGCAGGCAGCCCAGGGCCAGAGGAGATGCCCAACTGCTTTGGATGTTACAGGAAATGTAGTTCTTAAAGTTGCATCTTACATAAAACTGTTTTGAACCCTACACATCTCATTTTGAGTTCAAATGTCTGTTCTGAATTCAGATAAGCTACTCCACCTTCAAAATGGGCTGCTTTGATCATGTCTCTCACCGCCTCTGCCCTTTGGACCAGCATCCCCTGCAACTTCCGTATGACCCTGACTCAGCTGTGCTTTAAGAGAGCCATAAAGATCTGGCACTAGGCCAGGAAGATGTCTACATCTGCTAGTTAGATGCAATTGATTGAATGAGTCATTTTTCCCCAGTGCAGTCACTTTTTCTTATTGTTGTTAGTTTTATTGTTATTTTACTGTTATTAACATTTATTTTAATCCTCTGCAAGGGACCCAGAGTTTTGGCCAAGTGGGCAGTATTAGAAATGGATTAATTAATTTTTGGAAGTTTTTTCAAGCTCAAAACACTCCAAAAATGATTGAAATGACCCATTTCAGATGGGAAAAACTGCTTCATACCTGAAATAGTATTTGATACATTTTGCATGCCACTATCTGGCGTGATGGCAAGATGGATGGATGATATTCTGGAGGTGACAGACTCAACCATAGGGAAGCTGGGGATGGTGACAGCCGACAGGAAGCTCTGGTGTGGGCTGGTCCATGAAGTCACGAAGAGCCGGAAGCGACTGAACGAATAAACAACAAAAATCTGGAGTGAACAAGGAAATTACTATATAGATTAGTGGCCTGTATACAGTAGATGAATAGGTCAAGTAGAGGCTGACAATGCTCAAATTCCATTCCATTCATACCTATTCTATTCTATAGATACCTATGCTATGCTATGCTATGCTATGCTATGCTATGCTATGCTATGCTATGCTATGCTATGCTATGCTATGCTATGCTATACAACATTCTATGTTATGAGGTGACACAAACTGTCCTTGCTTCATTTAGGTCCCTAGGGATAAGGATACATGCCTTTCGAAAAGCTTTCCAAATGTTCTCCCCCATAACACAATTGAACTGAATCTCCCACTTACTCCTTAGCAAAAAATGCAAAGCAGTAAATGACTGCCAAACACCCCTGGCAAGGAACCTCATTCCCCCAAAACATGGCATCACACGGTTTAACAGTTACAAGCATTTTGCTAGCGCTAGAGACATTATACAAGGAAAGCATTCAATTAAAATGATGATATGAAACCTTGGACAAACACTGATACCAATTAGGGGACCAGAGGCCAAGTTAGTGCAAGTACTTAAAAATAAAATCTCGAATTTCTAACAATCCAAGCAAACAAGTGCTGCCTAAAGTGCTTTGCTGCTATTACAAAGTAAATTGTGGAAATAAAATGGGAGCAAAATGTGAAATTATTATTGGCTCTTTATTTAATGGAAGTTTAATATCAAGAAGAATGCTTTTATACAGGCTGTAATATTATGCTCACTTACCTGAGAATAAGGCCATTTGGGCACAGGGGCCTTTGCATTCGAGGAGCCGTGCAGAGTATTTCATCATATACAAATTTAATTCAGAAGAATGTGTTCTCCTACAGGGGTACCTAACCTGTCACACTGAAGGGACAACAGGTAATTAGGGAGATGTGACTTTTAAAAAGGTCTTCTTGGGGGCATCTGCACAAGGAGTCAAAAACATCAATATGGCAGCCACGAGCATGAAGATGAAGCCCCATCTCCTTTCCACATGTATTGCATGCCGCTATCTTGACTTTTTGACCCCTCCCAGCAGACACCCCTGAGCCTTATGAACATTTATGAATGCTCCCCCATTGTCGCACACATAAAGAGATACCAAGTAACCTTCACGGAAGTGGAGGGATTTATATTAAATTACGATATTACAACTCTGAGACCAAAGCTGCAGTTTTATAGCTCAGCCTTCGCCCATTCTTAGGTCACCTATACATTCTCTCCCAGGATTTTCACACTTTGGCTCTCAGCGTGTCACAAAGGAGAGACAGCTCAAGCCATTTTTGTGCTGCAAATGGAAAATTCAAGTGGTTGACGGAAAAACATGAAACAATGTGCAAAATTATGACACTGCTCCTTTTTAATGATCCCCAAAACTTCCCCACCTGAAGTGGGCTCTCTCCTTCTATCTAGAGTTAGGCCTATATTTGGTTCCTGAGCATTTGTTCCCAATCTCAAAGTTGTGGTGACTCCTGTCTGCATAAGCTGTAAGAGCCATGCCGGGGCCTCATTCCCCCACCAACCCATAATTAAAATACGGAGGGAAAGAAGGCTCATCCTTGTCACTTGGCTTGGCAAATGGCAATCATGTGACCATGGGACACTGCAACCATTGTAAGTGAGAGCTGGTGGCCAAGTACCCAGATTGCAATCATATGACCGCGGGGTGCTGGGACAGCCGGAACTTTGAAGACTGGTTGTAACTACTACTTGTTCAGCACCATCATAACTTTGAACGGTCATTGAACAAGTGGTCGTTAACTGAGGACCACCTGTACTAATTTCTGGCTCTATTCTTCAAAGATCTCCTTTAATATTTCTGTTGTTATAACATTTTTGTGTCATTTTGTAAGTCCCAGTATTAACTGACATCAAGAACAGGCTTGTATTTTTTTTTCTTCTGCTTAGAATCTTTAGTCCCCTCTAGTGCCTAAAATCATCACTTAACTTTGTTATGACTTACAATAGCCAGGATAGCCAAAATAAGTCTGTTTCCCATGAGAAGCTGCTTATTTTTTATAGTTAATTCCAAAATATTATAGTAAAAGTCAGTATTCCAAATTTGTCTGGACCCTTATCTGTTTATAACTTTCTTAGATCAAAATCTCATTTAGCTTTTTGATGTTTATTTCAAATCCTTTAAATTCTTAAGCTTATACTTAATTTTTCTTTTGTTCAGAGTTTAAGATAAACTCACCCAACAAAGACTTTTCAAACTTGTCATTAAGAAGGTCTATAATAGCTGTACGTTAATAGGCAATTTCTGAAAGTGATTAGAAAGTGAGGTTTGTGAACGTAGTGTCCTTTAAAAGGCTCTGCTGCGGTTGTGAGCAAGATGGTTAATCCCTTCATCTCCCGGCACTCAAACCTGTAGAAAACCGCTGTCCTATGGTCTCCTCATGAAGACCAGCTGTCCAGAGCACATGTAGGCAATCTCCTGTCCTCTCCTTATCCAGAGAGGTTCCAAGGGACCGGTCTACTCACTGGTTCCTTGGTCTTTGCCGCAGTCGTCAGCTCTGCTTTCACGAAGCCATCTTCAGCTCGCCATACCTCCCCCAGAAATCCCAGAGAGAGGACCCAGTTTGGATGGGGGCCACAATGATGGTTTTGTGTTATGTTGTGTTGTATTGCATTGAATTGCATCACATCACATTAACAGGGCATTAGGAAGATGGGGAGATGGGGAGGAGAACAGAGATATAATATGAGAAAGAGAGGTTAGAGTGGAACCAGTGGGCCAGTCAAGCATCTCAATCAGTTTGCTGACACACCAGGTTATTAGCCGTGCATGTGTGTGTGGTAGGGTGAGGAGAGATTTTGGAGGGAAAGGTGGTAGTATGACTGAAGGTAGATATGGCACTGGAATAGTTCTCCACAAGTGTAGTCAGATCCTGGAAGGGGTTTGGAAGCATGGGGGGAAGAGATAGGGGTGAGAAGATCTTGGTAGTTACCAAGAGAGGAAGATATGTGGCTAGTGCGGGATGGGTCATTACAGGTGAAAATATACTAGCAACTTGTGCTGACCCCTTCTTTCAGCCCCATACCTTCAATGCTGGGTCCAGGAGGCTGGATTGCTGGTGACCTTAGTGCACTGCTGCTGTTGGTAAATGCTGGATCCATCTGCAATAAGACCATGTTCATCCTGGAAGACCTGGCTAGATAAGGGCAGGATGTAACCATCTTGGAAATTTGTTCTCTTGGATTTCTGATCCTGCATCAGCCATTACACTGAGATGTCATCCATCATGGTATCTTTTTGGATCTTATGTGAGGCTTGGGAATTGAAAGAAAGGTTCTGCAGTGGTTCTATCCTTCCTGAGCAGGCAATTCAAATTGGGTGTGATGCTCAGTGGGCAATCTTCTGCAGAGTCACACAGCATTCAATTGTCGCTTGCTTCTCGCCCTTATTTTTCAATATCTAGATGACCCTACTGTAAGAGATCATCCATCAGCTCAGAGGAAGATGTTATCAGTATGCTGATGATATGTAGCTCTACACTGTTATTCCAAGCTGAGCCACAAATGTCATGAAAGTCTTGACTTAAACTAAAATCAGATCTCAACAATACAGAGTTACTATTTGCCAAAGATCATCTGGTTCCTTGTCTCCTCTACCTATAACTCTGGAAGTTTGGGACTTGGGCATCCTCTTGGATAATTGCAACTGCTTTGTAGACAGGTAGAAGCCATGATTGGGTGGTGGCAATTGCAGCAGTACCTGGATCAGGAGGACCTAGGAATAGAAACTCATGACTTTATCACCACAATGCTAGAATTCTACAATGTGCCCTACACTGAGCTACCTTTGAAGAGTACTCAAAAGCTGCCATTGGTGCAGAATTCAGCTGCCCACATGCTGGCAGGTATGAGCAGCTTCAGCCATGTTGCCTCTATACTGTAGGTACTGTGTTGGCTCTCAGTACATTTCTAAGTACAATTGAAGATATTGGTGTTGTCCTTTTGAAATCTACATGGCTTGCAGGACTGCTTTCTCTAGGCAAAACTATCCTGTCTGGTACACTTAACCTAACTCAGGGTGTTACCTTTTCTCAAGGTACAAAAGTTGTATCAATGAGATCCTAGAGGGGGTGCTTCTCTTTTATTATATTCCTCACTTCATGTAGTAAATCTCCCCCAGAAGTTATTCTGGTGCTGAACTTGATACTGTTTTGTAAAGTAGTTAAAATTGAGCTATTATATAAGGCTTTTGAGAGGTCATGCCACTTAATATTGATGGGCTCCTATGGATGTTGCAGTTTGATATGGTTAGTTGTATTTAATTTATCTTGTTTAATTGATTTATGCATTTTTATTCTGGTTACTTTATACATATATGTTTGCGTGTTTGTATTCATAGTGGGAAAACATCTTAAGTCATAATATTTGGAGCATATAAACTAAATAAATGAATTAAAAAATGTTTCTGATTCTAAGCTATTGCTCTTAGACCAGAGAATGAGTTGGTGAAAATATAAATATTATATTACCTTTCACTGAACCTATTTGAGTTGACAGGTATCTGTTATGGTTATCTCTGTCACAATTCCTACTTGAATTGGCAAGTTATCTAAAACTCCATTAAAATATAATCAGGCATATTCTTTTGCCAATAAAAGTTATTGTCACCTAGGCAAAAACAGAAAAGTTGTTGGAAACCACTGTTGCTTTTCATTCATATCAGCTGCCTAGTTAGGTCCTTCCTGCCATACACTAAACTTGATGTGATGCAGGAGTAATTCTCCCTGTGTGCCCCCTCCCCCCAAAATTTAATCATGTTGTTGTTGTTCAGTCGTTCAGTCGTGTCCGACTCTTCGTGACCTCATGGACCATAGCACGCCAGGCCTTCCTGTCCTCCACTGCCTCCCGGAGTTTACTCAAATTCATGTTCGTTACATCAGTGATGCTATCTAACCATCTCATCTTCTGCCGTCCCCTTCTCCTTTTGCCCTCAGTCTTTCCCAGCATCAGGGTCTTTTCCAGGGAGTCCTCTCTTCGCATTAGGTGGCCAAAGTATTTGAGCTTCAGCTTCAGCATCTGTCCTTCCAATGAGCAGTCAGGGTTGATTTCCTTTAGGATTGACTGGTTTGACCTCCTTGCAGTCCAAGGGACTCTCAAGAGTCTTCTCCAGCACCACAGTTCGAAAGCATCCATTCTTCGGCGCTCAGCCTTCCTTATGGTCCAACTCTCACAGCCATACATTACTACTGGGAAAACCATAGCTTTAACTATACGGACCTTTGTCGGCAAGGTGATGTCTCTGCTTTTTAATATGCTGTCTAGGTTTGCCATAGCTTTCCTCCCAAGGAGCAAGCGTCTTTTAATTTCATGGCTGCAGTCACCGTCTATGGTGATCTTGGAGCCCAAGAAAATAAAATCTGTCACTGCTTCCATTTCTTCCCCTTCTATTTGCCAGGAAGTGATGGGACCAGATGCCATGATCTGGGTTTTTTTAATGTTGAGTTTCAAGCCAGCTTTTGCACTCTCCTCTTTCACCCTCATCAAGAGGCTCTTTAGTTCCTCTTCACTTTCTGCCATTAGGGTGGTATCGTCTGCATATCTGAGGTTGTTGATATTTCTCCTGGAAATCTTAACTCCGGCTTGTGATTCATCCAGCCCGGCATTTCTCATGATGTACTCTGCATATAAATTAAATAAGCAGGGTGATAATATACAGCCTTGTCGTACTCCTTTCCCAGTTTTGAACCACTCGGTTGTTCCATGTCCGGTTCTAACTGTTGCTTCTTGACCCGCATACAGGTTTCTCAGGAGACAGGTAAGGTGGTCTGGTACTCCCATCTCTTTAAGACTTTGTCACAGTTTGTTGTGATCCACACAATCAAAGGCTTTAGCGTAGTCAATGAAGCAGAAGTAGATGTTTTTCTGGAACTCTCTTGCTTTTTCCATGATCCAGCGAATGTTGGCAATCTGATCTCTAGTTCCTCTGCCTCTTCGAAACCCAGCTTGCACTTCTGGTAGTTCTCGGTTCACATACTGCTGAAGCCTAGCTTGTAGGATTTTGAGCATAACCTTGCTAGCATGTGAAATGAGTGCAATTGTACGGTAGTTTGAACATTCTTTGGCATTGCCTTTCTTTGGAATTGGAATGTAAACTGACCTTTTCCAATCCTGTGGCCACTGTTGAGTTTTCCAAATTTGTTGGCATATTGAGTGCAGCACTCAAATTTGTTGGCATATTGAGTACAGCATCATCTTTTAGGATTTTAAATAGCTCAGCTGGGATACTGTCTTCTCTGCTAGCTTTGTTGTTAGTAATGCTTCCTAAGGCCCACTTGACTTCACTCTCTAGGATGTCTGGCTCAAGGTCAGTGACCACACCATCATATTTATCAGGGATATTAAGATCTTTCTTGTATAGTTCTTCTGTGTATTCTTGCCACCTCTTCTTAATCTCTTCTGCTTCTGTTAGGTCCCTGCCTTTTTTGTCCTTTATCATGCCCATCTTTGCACAAAACGTTCCCTTGATATCTCCGATTTTCTTGAAGAGATCTCTAGTCTTCCCCATTCTATTGTTGTCCTCGATTTCTTTGCATTGTTCATTTAAGAAGGCCTTCTTATCTCTCCTTGCTATTCTCTGGAATTCTGCATTCAGTTGTTTATATCTTTCCCTTTCTCCCTTGCCTTTTGCTTCCCTTCTTTCCTCAGCTATTTGTAAAGCCTCATCAGTCAGCCACTTTGCTTTCTTGCATTTCTTTTTCTTTGGGATGGTTTTAGTTGCTGCCTCCTGTACAATGTTACGAACCTCCATCCATAGTTCTTCAGGCACTCTGTCTACCAGATCTAATCCTTTAAATCTATTCCTCACCTCCACTGTATATTCATAAGGGATATGATTTAGGTCATACCTGATTGGTCTAGTGGTTTTCTCTACGTTCTTCAATTTAAGCCTAAATTTTGCGATAAGAAGCTCATGATCTGAGCCACAGTCAGCTCCAGGTCTTGTTTTTGCTGATTGTATAGAGCTTCTCCATCTTTGGCTGCAAAGTATATAATCAATCTGATTTCGGTATTGACCATCTGGTGATGTCCATGTGTAGAGTCGTCTCTTGTGTTGTTGGAAAAGAGTGTTTGCTATGACCAGCGTGTTCTCTTGACAAAACTCTATTAGCCTTTGCCCTGCTTCATTTTGTACTCCAAGGCCGAACTTGCCTGTTATTCCGGTTATTTTTTGACTTCCTACTTTAGCATTCCAGTCCCCTATGATGAAAAGGATATCTTTTTTGGGTGTTAGTTCTAGAAGGTGTTGTAGGTCTTCATAGAACCGGTCAACTTCAGCTTCTTCGGCATCAGTGGTTGGGGCATAGACTTGGATCACTGTGATGTTGAATGGTTTGCCTTGGATTCGAACTGAAAGCATTCTGTCATTTTTGAGGTTGTACCCCAGTACTGCCTTTCCCACTCTTTTATTGACTATGAGAGCTACTCCATTTCTTCTAAGGGATTCTTTCCCACAGTAGTATATATAATGGTCTCCTGAATTAAATTCGCCCATTCCTGTCCATTTTAGTTCGCTGATTCCCAAGATGTCGATGTTCAATCTTGTCATCTCATGTTTGACCACATCCAGCTTACCTTGATTCATTGATCTTACATTCCAGGTTCCTATGCAATATTGTTCTTTACGGCATCGGACTTTCCTTCCACTTCCAGACACATCCACAACTGAGCGTCCTTTCGGCTTTGGCCCAGCCGCTTCACTCTTTCTGGAGCTACTCGGAATTGCCCTCCACTCTTCCCCAGTAGCATTTTGGACACCTTCCGACCTGAGGGGCTCATCTTCCGGCATCATATCTTTTAGCCTTTTGATACTGTCCATGGGTTTTCTTGGCAAGGATACTGGAGTGGTTTGCCATTCCCTCCTCCAGTTTTGGACCACGTTTTGTCAGAACTCTCCGTCATGACCTAAAACATGTACTCCAAGGCTTTTACTGGTGGGTTCACTTCTGCCCTGCATTATTTATTAATTGGGCGATGAGGAAGACATAAGGAATCAGTCAGTCATGCTGGGGGTGACATTTTATTCATAATATATAGACCTTCCAAATTTCATTTTCCATGGACATAGCAGTCCCCAAAGTTTGAACATTTGCTGACACCAGACCACAAAGCAGAGAGATTGATTGACTGATTGAGTGAGTGAATGAGTGAGTGAGTGACAGAGAGAGATAGAGAGAAATTTAGCAAAGACAGGGGGGAGTTGCAGCAACATATTCCAGTGCTTATTCAGGAATCCCTTGATTCCCCTGTCCCAGTTCTCCTTCTCCTTTTTTATAGTTGCATTTCATTGTCACTAATCTTTATCTGAGCGGCTTTTGGGGGACCGGGAGTGGGGGAGGAGAGAGAGAAAACTTTCTTGCTTCCCTTTTCCCCCCTCTGAAATACTGTATCTCTGTAAACTCAGAGTGTACTCTCACACTTACTGATCCAATCTTCTTGTGCATGGGCAGTGTCATTTTGGTTGCCAAGGCTGTGATATTGGTCACAAGCAGGGCTGTTCAGTGCTTCAGATTCAAAGATAAAAAGATGCTTGCACTACCAGGAGCAGGAATGTAGCACCCATCTGCAATATTTAAAATAAAGGTATTTAGCACTGGAATTGAGCCAAGTAAATTTGCATTCCCATATACTTGGAACCACCTTTTGGTCTTCTAATCCAAAGCATTGCACTGTCTCAGTCACAATTATCATCTGATACTCCCTTAATTTTCCTCCTCCAAAATTAGAGAGCATTTCTTGCCTAGTTAGCATGCTCAATTCTCATTTGATTGTTTTTGACCCCTAAGGGATTTTCCAGTTTGAAGTGGGGGGAGGTACTTCTGCAAATCTTAGGCTTCTCCTGAAACTGATCCTAAATGTGGACCTGTTTGGTTGTATATGATTGTGATTGATTATGTGCCATCAAATCAATCTTGACTCTTAGCAACCACATAGATAGTTTTTCTCCATTATGATCTGCCCTTACCTGGTTCTTCAGGTCTTCCAATGGTGCACCATCACCACTGTAACTGAGTCCATCCACCTTGCTGCTGGTCATCCTTTTCTTCTCTTTCTTTCCACCTTTCTCAGCATTATAGACTTCTCCAGAACTAGGTCTTCACATAATGTGTCCAAAGTATAATTTGAACCTCCTCATTTGCCTCAAATAAGAGGCAATATGACCAACATTCAAAGAAATGAAATCAATAATAATGTGATAGCAAAATGTGGGTGCGTATTTGAGTCTTTGTGCACAGTCATCATCCTTATCTTGCACATATACATATACACTCTTTTCTTTTCCCATATTAAGTCTAAATCCATATCATGTACTATGAAAGAAAATCAGGCAAACTATTTTTATTTACTGATATTGCAGGAATCCAGCCATGTCAGGTTCATGCTGCTACTAACCGCATTTATATTTCAAAAAGAATTAGTTGAGCAACTCTGGAAAATTCATTAGGAAAATACAACATCTAAGGAATTTTTCATATTAGTTCCCTTAGCTGAATGTTGCTAATTCCCAATGGACCTGTTTTTTCGGTGGAAGAACTGAATGACGGTGAAGTCCCAATCGATATTTTGTTCATAGAATCTTAGTTCTGAGAGGCCAATTTTATGTATTCAAATATTCTAGTTTCTAGCTTCTAATGAGTATAAAAATAACCCCTGCCATATAACTTTAGCTTCTGAGTTCCCATTTGATGCACCTTAAGTGAAACAGTAGTTGGGTTGATGTATGCATGCAAAGAAAAGGTTAGAGCACTGCAGGAGGGCTGCATTTGTGACCACTTTAATCTGGCAAGGTCAAAGACTGATGTTTTTCTTAGGATGAAAAGTAGGACTTCATCAGTCTTCACATTCTTAAGAGGTAGGACTGTGCTGTTTTAGTGGCTGGGCAGAAAGCCATCCAATGAGAATGGAACACTTAAGTCTTTCCACTATTCTTCTTCAAAAATAAAGTGATTTTGGTTCTTGAACCTTTTTCTAACGAGAGAAAAAACACGATGCTGAAATATACGTCATGAGCCTAGCAATGCTCTTCAGAATCATATACTGGAGGTCCCTTCAGCACACATCGAAGCTTTCAAAAGATGGGGTAAAATTATATGTCTGTTCTCTCTAATTAAATCAGAAACTCTATTTTCAGATCAAAATATATTCCTACTCAGATATGTACTGTACATACAGCTTCAGGGTTCAAAATCTACAATCTCTCCCTGCCTGGTGCAATAAAGTGAAAAAGTAGTTGGTACCTCTGAGAGGGGATAACAAGATAGCTTCCCAAACAGGGTCCCCCTCCCAAAAAAAAGTTCAGAATATCAGAATTCAATCACCCAAGCAAATTATTTTATACCAGTTCTTGCAGAGAAAATTACAGTCAGCAGGGAGACTAAATTCCCATGAGAAAATAAGTTGTTGCTTTCTACAGCTCTTGCTCCAGGATAGAACCTTCCCCCCCCCAAAGTGTTTGATGAGCTTCACTGTTTGCTCACAATATGTTCTTTCCTGCTCTCTCTCCATTTTTAGTGGGATCTATGGTGTCAACTTTTTTTATATTGACTTTAATGGCTTCCTCAAATTTTTAAATATGTACACAAACAAATGTTCTCTTCCCTTTTAAACTAAGTTAGTTAGAGATACAGGAAGGTATCCAATATATTTTGAACCAAGAGAAGGTTTCCAAATCTTAAAGAAACATACAGTATTTCTGACTCTGTTTAAGAAATTGTTCATCTATCACATATGTGGCTGTGTAATAGCCGATGTTATAGCTCAATCCTAAAGGAAATCAACCCTGACTGCTCATTGGAAGGACAGATACTGAAGTTGAAGCTCAAGTACTTTGGCCACCTAATGCGAAGAGAGGACTCACTGGAAAAGACCCTGATACTGGGAAAGACTGAAGGCAAAAGGAGAAGGGGACGGCAGAGGATGAGATGGTTAGATAGCATCACTGATGTAATGAACATGAATTTGAGTAAACTCCGGGAGACAGTGGAGGACAGGAAGGCCTGGCGTGCTATGGTCCATGAGGTCACGAAGAGTCGGACACAACTTAACGACTGAACAACGACAACAACAACGAATAGCCCATGTGAATGCCATGAACAATCCACTTTAGCAAGGTATTTTTAGATTGTTTTAAAAATTTCCATTTCTCTTTAAAATGCATATTTTTCTTTACATTCATTAGAGCTCAGATGAGTTAGTAACAAAATTGGTTACTACAAAAACAGCCAAACCAAAAAAAAAAAGACTTATATCAGAAAGACAGCAAAAACAAGGTATACTTAAGAAAAAATGGGCACAGGTTCATTAAAATCAAGGAAAACACCACCAGCCAATCCAAAACTGTTTAGATTTTCAGATGTACCTGCTTGAATGGAAAACCACATTTGTAGAGTCACACTCACGAAGGTGACTTTTCCCCTCCAACAGAGGTTAATGCAAGGAGATGGCTGGGAGATGTTGAAATCACGTGACTGAGTGGGGCTTATCAAGAATGGCCACACAACAAGAACACATTGCTAAACTCCTGAATAGTGTTTAAGCATACTGATACTGGTTCAGAAGCACATCTTTATAAAAAATAAATAAAAACTGGCATTCATTAATAAACTATAAATAACAATGTTATTGTTATTGATCATAATGTTAATGTTATTCTAAACATAATTCCAGGCATAATGAGCATGCTGGTGAGACTGACATTGTGTTTATCCCTCTCCTTATTATCAGAAATCAAAGATGATGAAAAGAGGAGGGTTTGGATAAGGAATCATGTCTAGTTTTAAAAAGAAAAAAAAATCAGAGAATGGTACCTTTCATACTGTAGAATGGTAACAGTTTCAAACATTGAGAAAAATACAGTCCCAAATATCCACAATTAATGGAAAAACTGGTGGTTGGGGGAATGATCCATATTGGTCTTGTCCATTTAAAGTGTCCTGACTTCGAGTGAAGGAAAACACGCTGAGGCTTGAAGTTGAAGCTCTGATGTTTATTGTCCTACTCTCCTAGACAGAATCCAGCTAAACTAAAATGAACTGGTAATACTCAGAGAAAAGGTCCAAGAAACTAGGGCGGGGCCTTCTTTAGCCTCTTGGGAGGAAAGCAAAGCGATTCAGTACTACGCATGCATTTCTCCCCCTGGAGGGAGCCCCCTCCTTCTCCGCCAGTTATCTCCCTGACATAAAGACTGCTCTACTTATGTGGGTGATTTGGCAAAAGCAGACATTTGTTCTGGTATGTTGAAACATCTGTCAATGGATTGAAACACCTGAACTGCATTTCTTTCTTCCTGTCCCAGGACTGTAGTGCCTCCATCTTGCCCTGCTCCATTAAAATTCCACTGGCGGAAATCTGGTGGCCCAGAAAGTCTACGGTTTCGCAGGCAAATTGGCATTTCTCCAACTTGGCGTATAAGCGGTTCTCGCGCAGCTGTTGCAGTACTGTGCGGACATGCTGCACATGTTCATGTGGTGAGGATGAGAAGATTAGGATGTCATCTAAGTAAATAATCAAGTACCGGTCTAGAAGGTCCTTGAACACATCATGCATGAAGACAGAAGGGGCATTAGAAAGACTGTAATGCACGACCATGAACTCGTAATGGCCATAATGGGTGCGAAACGCGGTCTTCCATTCATCCCCTTTCTGAATGTGTACTAAATTGTAAGACCCCTCAGGTCCAATTTTGTGAACAGTTGAGCACTGCGGAGCCATTTCAGGAGCTCGGAAATCAACGGTAGGGGGTATCGGTTCTTAATTGTAATGTCATTCAATTTCCTGTAGTTGCAACACATTTGTAGCTCCCCCGACTTCTTTTTTACAAACAACATGGGAGCGGCCATCGGAGAAGTTGAGGGTCTGATGAACCCCTTCTTTAAGTTTGTATCTATGAAGTCCCTGAGGACTGCCCGCTCCAGCTCTGATAGAGAGTAGAGGCGCCCCACCGGAAGCTTTGCGCCAGGGACCAGCTCGATGGGACAATCATAGGACTGACGTGGCAGAAGTTGGGCAGCCTCTTTTTTGTTGAATACATCTGCGTAGTCTTTGAACTGTGGGGGGAGCTGCGGTTCTGAGGCATCAGGTTGTGCAGCAGTGAAGGTGCTGGACATGTGCATGGCGCATCCCGAGCTGGATAATTTGATTTTCCCTGAGGCCCATGCGATCTGCAGCTCATGTTCCCAGAGCCATACTAGTCCCAGTACCAAGGGGCAATGAGGCATAGTGACCACATAGAACTCTAGCCATTCCTGGTGGTCCCCCATGCTCATGAGCAGGCGTTGGGTTGCAGTAGCCACAGGACTGGAATGGAGCATTTGCCCATTGATGGTTTCAATGAACAAGGGGGGATCCACCTCACGGCGGGGAACCCCCTACTCCTCTGCAAACCCTTGGTCCATGAAATTGAAGGTGGCACCCGTATCAACCATGGCTTGAGCTACCAGCGCCGAGGTCTTCGGAACCTGGAGGGTGACAGTTATCGACAAATGTTTTAAGGGTGCGGTTCGGGGTGAGGATGTCTGGCTGGCCACCAGCTTGGCCCAGCCTAACTGCCCATTTAGGCTGGGCTGAGTCTGTTTCCTGACTGGGAGGCAACGGTAGAGGGCAGTTAAAGGCGGGGCAGTTTGCGGCATGGTGACCTGCTTCTGCGCAGTACAAACACAGTCCTTCCTGGCAGCGCCAGTCCTTCTCCATCTGCGTGAGGTGTGGCCTGGTGCCCCCCAGCTGCATGGGCTCATCCACAATGTGTGGATGAACTGCTGGGGTGTGCGGAATGAAGGGTGGAGGCAATGCGAAGCATCTCCTCGATTTCCATTGCTGCAAATGTCTGTCAATTTGGTGACAGAGGTGTGTCAGAGCTTGAAGAGTTTGGGGGCACTCAGTCCAGGCCAACTCTTCCAGGATCTCTGAGGACAACCCCTCCTGGAATTGGTCCAGAAGAGCCTCCTGGTTCCACTTCAGATCCTGCGCCAGTAGCCAGAAGTCACTGATATATTCAGCCACCGGTTGGCCCCCTTGTCATAGCTCCCTCAGGCATCTACTGGCAGTCTGGGTCTTAATGGGGTCCATGTACATGGTCTGCAGATGGCGGCAAAACCCGTTGAAGTCTCCTAAAAGCTTGTCCTGCTGGAGAATCAGTGGTGAAGCCCAGTGTGCAGCATGGCCCGACAGTAAGCTGATAACAAAGCCCACCTTGTGGCGATCCATCAGGAACTCCTCCAGGCAGAGGC
Source organism: Charina bottae (assembly GCA_023362775.1). NCBI lineage: Eukaryota > Metazoa > Chordata > Lepidosauria > Squamata > Charinaidae > Charina > Charina bottae. Next base: position 6,882,537 of record JALMGJ010000025.1, read on the forward strand.
TCAGGTAGAGCTGGCATTGAGCAAGGAATGCTGGGAACTGATCTAGGGTTCCATCGAATCTCTCTGGTACTTGTACCAGACATTTGGGTCGCTGGTACACAACCGGGGCAGCTGTGGGTTGTTGAGTTTGCAGCTTGCCCAGCTGTGCATTCAACAGGGCAATTTGCTGGTTGAGTTGCACGTTTTGCTGGTTAAGTTGCACATTTTATTGGGAGAGTTGTGCGTTCTCCATTGAGATCTGTTCCATGTGTCCTTGGTGCAGATAAGAGCAAAGACAAAAAAAGAAAAGAAGAGAAAAAAGCCCGCTTCCTTTCTCCCCAGCGGGGGAGGGAAGCCGGAGACAATCTGCCCTGTTCCGACTAAGACCAGCACAGGAAGCATTATTTAAAGGTCTTCATTTATAAATCACAGAAGGCTGCCCAGTTTATGTTACGTTCTAGTCCACACGCAGACAAATTCTGCGAGGAGTCCTCTGTGGAAGGCAGTCGGGACGCAAGAGCAGAATGGCTCTTGGAGGCAGAGACTGGACCGACGAGGCTGAGGATCTTCCCCCAAGGTCGCAGAAGGTAGACCAGTCTACACTTGCCCTGGGTTCGCATGTGGCCGGGTTTGGAAATGAGCCAGCCACAGTTGGCAACCAGGACGTGAGACCAGAGCAAGGCTGGGATTCAGGGACTGGTGTGTTCGTCAGGCAGGGCTGAGAGGCTGGAGCACTCACCAAGGCAGAGACCCCATCGGCGGAGAATGGCCGCAGTTCGGGCCAGCACGCGGCCATGGGAAATGGCCAGGACTTGGAGACCGGAACAGCGGTAGCAGGACAAGGCTTGGGAACAAACGGCAAGGCTAAGATGAGACCGGGTTCAAGGACGAGACCTGAGGTGGCGGCAGGGTCTGGCACGAAAATGGGTTCTCGGGCAGCGGCGTTGCTAGGCTCAGTTCCGGGATCGCACGTGGCGATGGAGCAGCTCTCCACGAGGTGCACAGGGGGCAGTAGTGAATGGTTGTCTCCAGTGACGGGCACTGGCTGTGCTTGCCTTTTTATCCTTTGAATTTGGCGCCATTCATGTGCAGGAGCCAATCGGGCCTCATGCTGCTTGACCCGCCTTTCCCACCTTCTCTGCCATGTGCTGACAGGTGGAGGTGCTTCTTCTTCCAGGCAACCTCCAATCAGCGACTCCAGCTCGGATTCGGCTCTCACGTCGTCCCAGCTTCTTCCTGCTTCCTCCACGATCAGCCCGTCTTCCTCTGACTCGGAATCCAGCATGGCAGCAGGAACCGACTCACTCCTGACACTTCCTTGCACATCCACAAATAGCAGTAGGGTGTCTAAAAGGCTGTTAAGATACACCTGAGAAAGCATTGTCATGAAAAGAGTGACTTGATGAAAGTTCAGGAGAATTTTAAACCATTTAAATCCTCCTGCTTTTACTGAATCACCCATTGAAGGAAAGTGGTCTTACCACATGACTGTTAAAACAGGACAAAATAATTAGCGTTACCAGTGGGGACATCTCTAGGCTATGTATTTAGTGGATGCAAATAAAGATAAGTTACCAAATGATCCAAGGAAATGAACCATTAGCAAACTGATGAAAACCGGAGCTCATCTTTTTACCAAATGAGCCACTTATGTAAAGTGCCCAGAATCAACTGCTCTGCATTTTTACTCCCTCTTTCTCTTTTACTATGTAATATGTAGTGCCCAACTGTTCTGTCTCATAGTAAGCTCCTTGTATGGGAGAAAATTCAAAATATTATGAAGTCTCTCCCCAAAACAACTTCTACAAACTCTCAGCTCACATATTAAAGGGTTCAAGAATAGCTTGTGATTGGTTCAAAACAAAGCAACAGCTGGGGCTAAAGTACATTACAGAGAGTTGCCACTGTTTACCTAGTTGTTTGTATCTCATTTTTTCTCAACAGGGTCACCATTAGATTTCAAAATTTCTGATCCCTTGCAATTCCATTTGCAAATCATATGATCATATGCCAGATCAGACAGCTAGTTCTGGTAGGCAACCAAGAGATGTAATCAATATCAAAGTGTCTTTGGGGTCCCCTCTGAAATAGCTTGTTTTTAAAAATCTGAGGATTCCCTGCCATTGTAGAATTTTACAATCAGTGCTGTAATGGGGAATTAACAATTATTGGAAGTTAGGGAGTTGCCTTCTCTAGTACCATAAACTAATCCATCTTACATAGTGTTGTCCAGCTATCCAGCGTTGGAGGTTGGAGACTTTCTCAAGCTGAACTGGAGCTGCCAAAGATGAGCCTGCATACAAAGTAGTGATTATGTTCTATGATTTAGTCTGAGAGTAAGGAGCTATTATATATAAGGCAATGGCTGGGGGAGCAGATCAGTACTGGTAAAACCAAAAGCCAAGGAGCAGCCAACTTGGATTTGAAACAAGGCTATCAAGAGGAGGTTTGAGAGAGTACAAGTCATCAGAAGTGGGTCAACCTCCTTGTCCAGGAGACAGTTGGAAGCATTGGATTGTGTTGTGTGTGTGCTATGTGTTCTGTAGGTTCTATGTGATTGAAAATATATTGTCCCTTTAGGGAAACTGTTGGGATGAAGATGCTGAGCAAATCTCCAGACCCTGGGATTTCAACCAGCAGTTCAATAGTTCTGCTGTGTAGTTATTCTTGTATCTTTATATATCCAGCTTTAGATCCATATGCTTGTTGCTTTAATTCAGGTGATAAAGTAGAGCTGTTCTTTAACTTCAGTTCCATGCAAGTTATAAAGTAAAGCTGTTTGTTCAGAAGTTGATCTTGGATCATATGAGATTGATGGAGTGGGGAAATGCCCCTTAGAGCCCCTACTGATTGTAGAGTTAGCAGCAGGCTCTGTTGAAGGGTTTGGGTAGGAATTAGCAAAAAGACTTACATAAACCCTATATCTGGCAGTTTTCCCTTGAGGGACAGTTTTTCAAACTCAGGGCTAGCCTCTGTGAAAAAACACACACACACACAGCTACACATAGAACAATGTATGGTTTTTCCAGGTGGACTTGGCACTTCTTTTCCTAGAAGGTAAGCATTACAGTTTTGTCTCATATTGTCCTATACAAGGGGCTCCCCACACATACTCTCTCTTAAGAAAATGTAAACTGAAAAAGACATGACCTGTCTTGCTCAACAAATACATTCATCCCTAAGTACCAGAGAAATGAAGAGAGCAGGTGGAACTGGGACTATTGTATTCAGTGACTCTTAGGTGGAAATCTTATGTGTACCACCAAATAAACATTTCTTAGTTTTTCCCTGATATTCATCATCCCTAGTTATAAATAAGAAGTCTTGCAGGGAGACAACACATATTCTGAACCTTAATTCTAGAGATTTGGAGGCTATTAGTTTATCTCCATCTAGCCAAAGAGACTTATTGGTTAATTGTTTGTTATTGTAGCGCTTCTGGAGGAAGCATACTTGGGGTTTGTTATGGATAGTGCCTTTTACTTAAGCTCTGCTGCTATTTCACATGCTGACTTCCATTGCAGAACATTGTAGCCTTCCTCCCATATTTCTCCTTTCTACAGAATAAGCCCTGGAATTTACTGAAGAGCTCTTATTGTTCAATATGGTTGTCACTTTTGACTTTACTCTCATCTCAACTTTATTTATAAGACTGTACAGGACCTTGGTTTGTGGAATGATAATTTGGCAATTGATGCAATCCCAGCTACAGGCGTCCTTTGCTGTCGAATAATTAGTGATGGCCCTTAGAACCTATGGTGTGTTGCCTGACTTTTGGGGGTGGGAGTATGAATGGGAGTTGGAGCAGAGAGATTAAAATGACAAATAGTCCAATTCTGGGGTCAACTGCTTTGCCAGTAGTTGCATATGTTTATGCCAAAATACATAAAGTAATGTCACTTCAGCACATGAGTGATGACAAACCCTCCAAGTGGGACTACACTTCATCAATCATTTCAAATGCAGAGATTGAGTTTACCTTTATAAACAAAAGCAACAACTGCTCAAAGACTCACCTTAAACTGTTCAGATATGATATGAACAGTGTCTCCAAAAAGTCAGTCGGTACAGGCAAGTTACAGAGAATGCAAGGGAGAGGGCATGACTCAAAATCACGTAGCCATGTTTTATCATTCTGGTATAAGATCATGAAATATTTCCATGAAGATAGGGTTTTCAATCATTAGTATCTCTACTTGGAGTTTGGGTGTTATACCAAGAAGAAGATAGCTAGTATATTTTTAGAACAAACTAAAGAATTATCTTCTTTTCCATTACATCAGTAGTTCTGAGAGGAATAGGCATGCTGACATCTTTCTCCTAACCTGACTAAAGTTCCCAAGATTCTCTGTTTGATCCAGAATAAATAAAGCAGTGCAAAGTAGACATACCAATCAAAGAGAATATTTGTAGCTCAGGGTTGAACTGTGGAGTCCTTGGTGCTCTCTGAGCCTTGTTGTTTTCTTGCAGATGTTTCATTGCCAGACTAGGCAACATCTTCAGTGTGAAATGGGAGTGGGACTTGCTTTCTGTTTATTTATCATGGCTTGTCCTGCTTGTGTTGGTGGAGGTGTTGTTCTCTCCTTAGGAGTTCCTTGATTGGGCTGTTGTTTGTTGTTTGGTTGATTGACTAGGTTAATAGTTCCTTGATTAAGGTATAATGTACTGTTTGATTGTTCATCTGGTGTTAATCTTGGTGTTAATCTTTGCATATCTGTGTGTCCATTGCTGGCGAGGAAGTGTTCTGTTATTCTGGCTTCTCTATTGTCTCTTTTGAATGGTATGTAAATGTTGTTTACTTCTATGTGTCTGCTGATGGCTGCTTTGTCTGAGTGCCAAACTTCCAGGAATTCTCTAGCATTTTTGGATTTGGCTTGGTTTAGGATGCTCACAGTTTCCCAGTTGAAAGTATGGTTAAGTCTGTCCATGTGTTGTGAGATTAAGGAGTTTTCATCGTGTCTTCTGACTGCTAGATGGTGTTCGTGGATGCGCTCTGCTAGTCTTCTGCCTGTCTCTCCTACATAGTGGCTGTTACAGTCCTTACACTGTATGTTGTAAATAACTCCTGTTTTTTTTTTCTTGGGCTACTGGGTCATTTGGCTTACTTAAGAAGTTTTGAAGGGTTTTGGTTGGTTTATGTGCTATGGTGATGCCATGTGGTTGTAACAGTTTGTTGGTAGTTTCTGAAATGTTTCTGATTTTTGGTAGTTTTATCCTTTTATAGTTTCTGTCGGTTGTGTTGTAGTAGGTTGAGTAGTCAGGCACTTTTTGATATAGTTGAGTGGGTATCCATTTTGCTGGAAGATGCCTTATAGATGATCTGTTTCCTTTTTCTGGTGTTCTGGGTTGCTGCAGTGTGTTAGTGCTTGTCTGAATAATGTTCTTACACAGCTCCTCTTGTGGGAGGTTGGGTTGTTGCTTTGGTAATGAAGCACTTGTTTAGCCTGGGTAGATTTCCAGTAGACTTGTGTTTCTAGCTTGCCAACATTTCCTCTACTGATGAAGATGTCCAAGAAGGGTAGTGTTTTGTTGTTTTCTTCTTCTCTTCTAAATTTTATTCCATTGAAGATGTTGTTGATGGTTTCATGTGTTTCCTCTAGTTGTTTCTTTTTTATTATGACGAAGGTGTCATCTAAATACCGGATCCATACATTGGGTAGTATACGTGGGAGTGCTATCCTTTCTAGACTCTGCATTACAATCTCTGCTATGAATCCTGAGAGTGGTGATCCCATAGGTGTTCCTTTGATTTGTTGGTATATTTGTCCATTGAACTGAAATTAGGTAGTGAGGCAGAGGTCGATGAGGTCCATGATTCTGGGTATTTCTATCTTGGTGTACAGTATTTGACTAGGTTGGGTGTGTTGCATAGAACTGCTGCCATGGATTCTTTTGCTAGTGCTGGGTCTATGGATGTAAAGAGTGCTGTGACATCGAATGACACCATAATTTCATCTTCTTCTATTTTTACGTCTTTGATTTTCTGGAGGCACTTTAGTGGGGAGTTGATAGAGTATTCACTCTCCTCTCTGAGATGTCCAAGTTTCTTTGTAAGCTCTTTAACTATGTTGTATGTGGGAGTCCTTGGTAACAATACAATTGGTCGAAGCGGTGTGGCAGGCCTGTGTATTTTGGGGCATCCATGGAAGCGTGGGAGGATATGTCCACTGCTTTTCATCCTCCTCTGTTCTTCTTTTGTGATTTGACCTTTCTTGGTAAGGTTAGTTAATTTGATTAAACAAATACAAACACACCATAGACAACCTCAAGGAACAACTAGAACAAACTATGACCCATGAACACACTAACATGCTGACTACTACCATCAAGACCACATCAATGAGACAAGCAGAAAAAACGAAAACTAAACTCCAAACCAAACTATTCAAGTTAAACCCTGGAAACAAAGAGGTACCGGAACCAGAATGGGTGGTAAAGATGTCCAGCCACCCACTATCCACTGCAGAACACAATATCCTACAGAGAGGCCTCAACTACAACACAGAGGATACGAACAAATTAGAATTTTTTGCAGTTTTAGAACCAGCATTTAAAACTACAGGACTTACCACAGAAACCCAAGAGGATGTAAGAGATAATCATACCACAAACCAGAAGAACTTGGAAACAGAACCAACTGAAAGCAGAAGACAGAGCATCCCTCAAAAACCTAAAGATGGAGCAAACTATTATCATCCTCCCAGCGGACAAAGGCCGCACCACCGTCATTATCGACAGATCACAATATATACAAAAGGCCAAATAATTACTTGAGGACAAAGAAACCTACACCCAAGTAAACACCAATCCTATGCAGAAACTGGACAACCAGGTCAAAATAACTCTTAACAACCTTACCAAGAAAGGTCAAATCACTAAAGAAGAACAGAGGAGGATGAAAAGCAGTGGACCTATCCTCCCACGCTTCTACGGATGCCCCAAAATACACAAGCCTGTATATATACAGCAACTTCCAGCAAAATGGATACCCACTCAACTATATCAAAAAGTGCCTGACTACTCAACCTACTACAACACAACCGACAGAAACTATAAATAGGATAACACTACCATACATCAGAAACATCTCAGAAACTACCAACAGACTGTTACAACCACATGGCATCACCGTAGCACATAAACCAACCAAAACCCTTCAAAACATCTTAAGTAAGCCAAAAGACGCAGTAGCCTAAGAAGAAAAAACAGGAGTTATCTACAACATACAGTGTAAGGAGTGTAACAGCCACTATGTAGGACAGACAAGCAGAAGACTAGCAGAGCGCATCCACGAACACCAACTAGCAGTCAGAAGACAGAATGAAAACTCCTTAATCTCACAACACATGGAGAGACTCAACCATACTTTCAACTGGGAAACTGTGAGCATCCTAAACAAAGCCAAATCCAAAAATGCTAGAGAATTTTTGGAAGCTTGGCACTCAGACAAAGCAGCCATCAACAGACACATAGAGGTAAACAACAATTACATACCATTCAAAAGAGACAACAGAAAAGCCAAAAGACCAGAACACCTCCTTGCCAGCAATCAACACCCAGATGTGCAAAGATTAACACCAAGATTAACACCAGATGAACAATCAAACAGTATATTATACCTTAATCAAGGAACTATTAACCTAGTCAATCAACCAAACAACAAACAACAGCCCAATCAAGGAACTCCCAAGGACTGAACAACATCTCCACCAACACAAGCAGGACAAGCCACGATAAATAAACAGAAAGCAAGTCCCACTCCCTTTTCACACTGAAGATTTTGCCTAGTCTGGCAATGAAATGTCTGCAAGAAAACAACAAGGCTCAGAGAACACCAAGGACTCCAAAGTAGACATATTTAAGAAGTGTAGTTGTACCTTAAAGGCCTCATTACATTAGCAAAATCAGCTTTAATGTTAAATATTTGGAATGTGTTATATGTATATTTACATAATAGAAGCTCTACTGACTTTCTTCTTAGAACTTCTTTAAGAACTTGAGTTCTTTGGAAAAGGTCACCAGACTGGATGAACATGTGTCATCCCTTGACTTTAAAACAGCTTACTGGCCAAGAAACTAAACTTTGTCCTACATGTCTATTCAGCAGACTTTAACTATAACATGATCCATCCATTTTGCTTATCTTTGATGAGGAAGCAGTGTTTTTTGTGTTTATTCATTCAACAATTTAATTGACTAATTCCAGCTAAAGAAACATTGCAGCATTTCATAGCAGAAGACGATGTAATTTTTAATGAACTCAGAATAGGGGAAAATCCATTAGATAATTAAAGTAGATATAACAAGAGTATACAAATGAAGAAAAGAATTGGAACAAATTAATTTCTTAGCTATTGAAATCATTATAGTTATGAAACAGAGGGGGAAGAAAATGTGCAAGATATTAGTCTTATTGCTATTTTATTATTTAATATTTCTAAGTTGCCAGCTACATGAAAGCACTTCAGAATTCAACAGAAATCCTGTGTTTATTATCAAACACAAATTCCAGGGATTTGGCTCTCAGCTACAATCTCTAAACTGTGATGCTTCCTTGAAGGAAAACAACTGTTGTGTGGTCAAAATAATATCAGATGCACTTTTAAATTACACATAGATAACACAGAGCATGAGAAATGATTCCTCAGACTGAACTGTAGCATAACAAAGCCAATGAAAAGAAGAAGATCCCTGTTGAAGCAGATCAATGGTCTATCTCATCTAGCATGCCATTTTCCACAGAAGCCAAAAAGTTCCCCTTGGGAATTTCACAAACGGAATAACCCAGTCCACCTGTTGTCTCCCAATAATATAATTCAGATGTTTGCTGGTGCTTCTGAACCCAGAGGGAAGATCTGTAAGCCAAAGGTCAAAGGTTAATAGCCTGCTCTGCTCACTTCACAGATCCTTCCTGCAAAGTACACACGAACCCTCTGAATCACACTGATTCAGAGGATTTTAAAGATTAATATACAATTGAAATCAGAGGTTTTTCTTTTGGGATTGATGGACAAACAGTTGGAAAAATGTTAAAGAACTTTGTTTTTGTACATGATAACTGCAGCGAGGTTATTGTATGCACAAAGATGGAAAGATTCAGCACTACCCACAATGGAGGAATGGTTAGTGAAAATGATGGAACTTGCTGAGATGGTTAAATTGACTTCTTCGATCAGAGAAAAGACAATATCTACGTTTATTGCTGACTGGAAACCCCTTATAGACTTTTTGCATGAAACGAAAAAAATAAACTTATGATGTATGGTTTTGATGATTAGACAGGATAGATTATAGAAAGAAGAGAGTTATGTGGTAACCATAGAGTAAGAGGTAAATTTATAATTGTACTTATAACTGCTATAAAGAAGATAGGAAGCTACTTCTTTGTATCTTTTTTCTTTCTTTTCTATTTTTTCTCTTTTTTTCCTTTCAAAGTACACATGAACCATACAGTATACATTAGGCAACCTTTCTCATATTTATTAGTATTTCTTCCATACAAGCAAAAAGTGGAGTTATGATATACTAGCCATAATCTTAAAAAAAAAATTAAAGTGAGATTTGGCATGAGGGAACCTTAATATCTTTGCTGGGAGGGTGGTGGATTTTTTTTTTGTTTTTGGTGAGAAAAGCAGCAGGTACAATTCACATGGATAATACAGAGCACTGACAACTGATGATCTAAAGACAAGAACACTATTCAACATAATGTACCTTATTCTGTTAAAAAGAAAAGTTTTTTTTTCTTTCTGTAAATGAGACAATATGATGGGGAAATTAAATTAAATGGTGATGTTATTCCCCTGGGGCCAAACAATTCCATTCAATAAATTAATTTTACATCAGTAGCTCTTTCCTTTCTGCAAACTGACAGTAATAACTTGACAGCTTAAAGCTTTAATAAACCTCAAGAATGGTAAGGGATTTTCTCTGTCTGTGTGTGTGTGTGTGTGTGTGTGTGTGTGTGTGTGAGAGAGAGAGAGAGAGAGAGAGAGAGAGAGAGAGAGAGAGAGAGAGAAGAAATATAGATGTTTGAAAAAGAAAAGGGCAATGGTATCCAAGGTTTGACACATTAATTGTAAGGGCAGAAGAAGGACTGTAAACTCAGTTTCTACTTACTTTTGTTACGTGCGGAAGTAAACTACATTAAAATGGTTTCTGACAGAATGCAGGTGTTGGCATGGTAGGAATTCTTCTTCTTTGGTAGGTGCTCCAAAGCACAGTGACATTTCACATTAAGGCAACTCTAAGCAAATACTATATGAAAAGGGCAAACACACCGAAGGAAGTGCTTGAGATGGCAGTCCTTGTTATTAAGAAAGCCAGAGCCATCGTGCTATGTCAACTGCAGTCTGTATTAAGCCAAAAGCCAGTGGTCTTTCCACTCAAGAGTCTAAGGATGACAAGAGTTCAAAATGCCAGGACTCTCTCTTGCAGCCTTGCTACCTCACTGAGGAAGCCTGATCTTTCACTACAAAAATGCAAATGCTAGTTATCCTGCTCCCACACAGGGTAAAAGAACCAGGCAGCTAGATGGAATGTGGTTGGGTGTTATCCAACATTGCGCAAAATGTTTGTGCAAAGGAAATGTTTCCGCTGCCTTCCTGCTCAAGACCAGTCAAGACAAGACAAAGAGACATTTGTCCTTGCAATGCCCAGATGTCAAGCCTGACTTGATGGCACCGAATTTCCTGTGCAGCCTCTTCCACATGCCTTCCCAAAAACCCAGGGAGAAGGAGAATTGCTCACTCCTTGTTCATGAATGGAAGTGATTCCACCAACACACTATTGGCACAGTAGTGACACAGGTCCTGACTACCAGGACCGTGCATATTCTGGTAACCCAAATTTAAGTTATATGTAGTTTTAAATTATTGTTAATGCCATTTTAATTTCAGCTTTGACATTACAGGATGAACCTTTCTCTGGAAAAGTAATTTTGAACTGATTATAAATAATCAATGTCCCATATGGCTAACCAAAGAGAAATGTAATTGTCTGGGTTCTTTCCCAGCAATCTGAAAAAAGGTAAACTTTAATGGAACAGGCTACAATCATATATTCACTTACCTGGAAATAAGTCTGGCTTCCCATAAGTGTTTTTCTTTCAAATTCATTTCCTACTTTGATGAGAACACTAAGAGTATTGGTGGACTTTAAGAAGCATTTTGTTGTGTCCAGAATATTGGTTACTGTTTTAAATATTTAAGTTATATGTAGTTTTAATAGTTTCAATTAAATTCAGTTGGATTTCAGAGTTGGAAACTGCCTAGAGTCAAGTAATTCTAGAAATAGAATTATACTTTAATATAAAGAATTGTGTTATTAATGGGCAAATTAATCTAGTAACTGCTCATAGGATTATAATCCATAGGTGTACTTCTTGAGAAGTTTCATAGAATTTAATAAACATTACTAAATATGGTAAGGTAAGGTAAGGTTTCCCCTTCCAGTCATATCCATCTCCGATTCATGGCCGAGGGAACCAGCATTGTCCATAGATCCTTCCATGGTCATGTGGCCAGCATGACTAAACGCCGAGGTGCATGGAACGCTGTTACCTTCCCACTGGAGTGGTACCTATTTATCTACTTGCATTTTTAAATGCTTTCGAACTGCTAGGTTGGCAGGAGCTGGGTGAGAACGGGAGCTCATCCCGTTACACGGTGCTTCCAGGTCTCGAACTGCCAACCTGCTGTCCTTTTGTTTGACAGTCGGTAATCTTAACCGTTACACCACCGCACCGCCCTACTAAATATGGAAGGCACACTAAATTTATATTAGCCTGGTGAACTTGAAAGCTAAGGAGCTACTTCTTTATTTATGTAGTTCTTGTCTGTGTACATTTTGTTTTTTAAACTTCACATGTCTTATTTCCTTTTATATTTTAAGAAGATATTTATATCAAAATCTTCATGGACACATTTATTTATGCTTAATTAAGCAGACCATCAGTTAAAATGGAGCTAATTAATCAGCCAGAAATACTTGAAGATAAACAGCAAATTATAATATAAATATCACTGCAGATGATGCAATGATTAAGATAAAGACATTTGGATCTCTTGTAACAACTCTAAAATGTGCACTACACTAATAAATATCTCACAGAATTTAAGACTATCAATGGCTACAAGAAATAATAATTAGATTAACCACCTGCTTCAGAGGGAATATACTACTGAATCACAGTTGCTACAGAGCAATAGTGGAGAACAATTGTCTTCATACCCAACTTGTGGACTTCTTAGAGATATCTATTGGGTCCTGTAGTCAAGGTGGTTAACTAGATGTCCACCACCTTGGGCCTTGTCATTAAGGTAGTGGATTAGATGGACCACTGGACCATTAGTATAGCATTGATCTGGTTCTTATGCATATGGAAACTCTAATCTGATTCTTTCAAACACAAAAATGTTCAGAAATTATAGCTACTAAATCTGATCTCTTCAGAAATTCTCCAGACATTTAACCAAGATCGGAACCTATGTTACAACATGCAATTATTATTGTAAATGGCTTTGGGCCCTCTTAGGTTGAAAGGAAGTTTAGTGTGGGGCAGGAGGTTTAACAAATAAAATATTTCCTGGTATCCATATGGGATTCCTGGTATTTTCTTCTGAGCAGATAGCTTCAGTGCCAGTCTGAAAATATTTTGGATGAATCCAGCTGCATTGTCTACAGCATAACTCTCTTTCCCCTTGAAGAGAGGACTCAAGGGTTATTTTTCTTAATTGTTAATGCCAAGTCCACAATTGCAAGTATTAACCCTTAGCCCTACAGGAGGTTCTTTTTTCATTCTTTTTATAAAAACTTTATGCTTCTCTGAAAGTATTTTACAGCTATAACAAGAAGCACTTTGAATACTTCCAGCGGAACACAGCTGCAAGAAAAATCTGGGAAGTCAGCCAAGATGAAGAACAACTCACCTTTCTCCTCCACCCCACTCTATGACATCATCTCTCCATTAAAACACTTTCTGTGGTCTAATCATCAGGTTGAGGATACAGCACCGTTTATCTTAATTGTTCTTCCTCTTTTTAAACAAAGTAGCTGGCAGGTAACTCGAGAACAAAGAAAGAGGGCTGTACAAAGATTCCAACGAGTGATTTGATTCAAGGGAGATTCAGCTGAATCTTCTTCAAAATGAATCACCCACCTGAAGCTTTGCACAGCCCTAATTCTTATGCCAAGGTTACTCATATAAAACAAGACTTCTGGTAGGAGCATTAACTAAGCCTATAGGGAGAAGAATTGGATTTAGGATTGCAATGATGTGTCATGTGAACTGAGCTGGATGACCTTGACATTGGTTTAAGTCTATAATCTTCCTTCTGTTCAGTAGCAAGCAGACTGTATGTATTTTAGACTGTGTTTTAAGTAAATAGCCCTTTTTAATTTCCTGATCCTTGTAAGACTGGACCCTTTATAATCTTAAATATTATTTTTTTAAAAAAATACATTTATGTAAAGAAAAATATTCAGAAAATGTCGTGCCCCTACTGATGGAAGGCTATTTGATTCAGTAGAGCCTCCTAAAATATGGACTTTGTGGCGTATTGCTTTCATTTTTCAAGCATTTTTTCCTAATGTAATGTTTTTCACACACATACACAAACACACACACACAAACACACACACACACAAAAGCACACTTTTTAAATGATAGAACCTTTTAAAACTATATTTCAATTGCAAATTAAAATGTAAGGTTTGAAAAATGTGGATTTTCAGGCATGTACACTGTGGGTTTTCTGTAAATTTTTAAAGTATAAATGGTACATTGATATTAAAAAATTGATGAAACTAAACTTACATCTATCCCTAATCATAAGACATTTTCATATTTAAAAATCTGTGTTTTTTAAAAAAGAAATAACATAAACAAAATGAAAACACTAATTCAGGGAAGACCAGAATTAAAAAATAAAATAAAATGAAAATGAGAGCATTAAGATTTATTGAAAAAATAAATCTTAAAAGAATATATTATACAAAATGCATACAGTAATTGGTATTTCTAAAAAGACCCATGTTTGACTTGATTTTTAATGAAGAAAGGTTCTTATATAGGAAAGAAACAAACCCCCCAGTTAAAAATAAATATGATTATTTTCATTTTCTGAAATATACATATACATATACATATTTTATTTATTTATTTATTTATTTAAGTTTTTATACCGCGCCCATCTTGTATACAGTACATATTTGTTGTTTATTTGTTCAGTCACTTCCGACTCTTCATGACTTCATGGACCAGCCCACGCCAGAGCTTCCTGTCGGCCGTCGCCATCCCCAGCTCCCTCACGGTCAAGTCCGTCACCTCCAGAATATCATCCATCCATCTTGCCTTTGGTCGGCCCCTCTTCCTTTGGCCTTCCACTTTCCCTAGCATCAGCATCTTCTCCAGGGTATCCTGTCTTCTCATTATGTGGCCAAAGTACTTCAGTTTTGCTTTTAATATCATTCCCTCAAGTGAGCAGTCTGGCTTTATTTCCTGGAGTATGGACTGGTTTGATCTTCTTGCAATCCAAGGCACTCTCAGAATTTTCCTTCAACACCACAGTTCAAAAGCATCTATCTTCCTTCGCTCAGCCTTCCTTATGGTCCAGCTCTCACAGCCATAGGTTACTATGGGGAATACCATTGCTTTAACTATGCGGACCTTTGTTGTCAGTGTGATGTCTCTGCTCTTAACTATTTGATCCAGATTTGTCATTGCTCTCAGCCATCAAAGTGGTATCATCTGCATACAGTATCTGAGATTGTTAATGTTTCTTCCAGCGATTTTAACTCCAGCCTTGGATTCATCAAGCCCAGCATGTCACATGATGTGTTCTGCGTACAGGTTGAATAGGTAGGGTGAGAGTATACAACCCTGCCGTACTCCTTTCCCAATCTTAAACTAGTCCGTTGTTCCTTGGTCTGTTCTTACCGTTGTTACTTGGTAATTATACAGATTCCTCAGGAGGCATACAAGATGACTTGGTATCCCTATACCACCAAGAACTTGCCACAATTTGTTATGATCCACACAGTCAAACACTTTAAAATAGTCAATAAAACAGAAATAGATGTTTTTCTTAAACTCCCTGGCTTTCTCCATTATCCAGCGGATATTGGCAATTTGGTCTCTAGTTCCTCTGCCTTTTCTAAACCCAACTTGTACATCTGGCAATTCTCGCTCCATGAATTGCTGGAGTCTACCTTGCAAGATCTTGAGCATTACCTTACCGGCATGTGAAATAAGTGCCACTGTTCAATAGTTTGAACATTCTTTAGTGTTTCCCTTTTTTGGTATGGGGATATAAGTTGATTTTTTCCAACCTGATGGCCATTCTTGTGTTTTCCAAGTTTGCTGGCATATGGCATGCATCACTTTGACAGCATCATCTTGCATGAACTGCAACAGTTCAGCTGGGATACCGTTGTCTCCTGCTGCCTTGTTATTAGCAATGCTTCTTAAGGTCCATTCAACCTCACTCTTCAGGATGTCTGGCTCTAACTCACTGACCACACCGTCAAATCTATCCCCGATATTATTATCCTACATATACATATACATACAGTACATATACATATACAGTACATATACATATACATATACATATTTTATTTATTTATAATTCGATTTATATCACCGCTCCATCTCCCCCTAGGGGGACTCTGGGCGGTTACACATACACATACACATACACATACACATACACATACACATACACATACACATACACATGCACATACACATACACATACACATACACATACACTGCCAAGCAGGTTCTGTAGCGTTACTGATCAAGCACTATGCTGATTATTAGGGAAGGAATTGCACATCATTCATCATTCATACTCAATGCCATTTCATACATTCTGCAAAATAAAGTCTAGGTCTACCATCAGTAGTGATCTGTAGCTACATATTTATTTATTTATTTTATTTATTTATAATTTGATTTATATTCACCGCTCCAAGTCCCCCTAGGGGGACTCTGGGCGGTTTACAAAAATCAAACAATTAAAATCAAACAATTAAAATAACATATAATATAATACAGTCACAATTAAAATAAATATTAAATCCAAGAGGCGATGGGCTTGTATTTAAAAGGGCTCTATGGTACCAGCCATCCCCAAGAGGAACTGTTCCCCCCCCCATCCCAAGCAAGGTGGCAGAACCAGGTCTTTAAGTTCTTTCTGAAGGCCGGGAGCGATGGGGCCTGCCTCACCTCTGGGGGTAGCATGTTCCAAAGGGTGGGCGCCACTGCAGAGAAGGCCCACCTTCTAGAACCCGCCAGGTGAAATTCCCTTTCCAACAGGGTCTGCAGCATGCCCTCTCTGCATGACCGAGTGGGACGGTTCAATCTTATGGGGATGAGACAGTCCCTCAGGTAGCCTGGTCCCATGCCATGTAGGGCTTTAAAGCTGATAACCAACATCTTGAATTGGACCCGGAAGCACACTGGTACCCAGTGCAGCTGTCACAGCAGAGGTGTCACATGTGCTGATCTTGGGGCACCAATAACTGCGTGCGCAGCTGCATTCTGGACCAGTTGAAGCTTCCGGATACTCCTCAAGGGTAGCCCCATGTAGAGCACTACAACTCCTCCAAGTGTCTTCCTATGTAATGATTCCATATTTGTCACATTCATGCTTTACATTTTTGGGTGCACATTCAATACATTTTAGTGACCTTTATGAAACAGTACTCTGACATGACTTAAAGACTGTGAAATAGCGTAAACTGACTATATGCCAGTTATGAATACTTGGAATTACAGCTTGCTGTATTTTTTTTTTTACATTGCAAAATAATCCTCGGAAGAATGCTATTAATCCTTCTCTAAGAAGAACAGGTGGTAGTATCAAATAGGTTATACAAATAATTACTTTACCATATTACTATTACCATACCATTTCTATTATCAGATCAGTTTTACAAATTATGATATTACTAATGTAAACCAGTAGCAATGAACATTTTAGGAGCTATGTAACTGGACATATCTGGAGCTTGGTAAAATGGGAATTAAGCATATGCAAGTCATAAGACATCCATTCCAAGTGCTTGCCACATATTCAGCAGCACTGAAATGTATATGTTCTATCAGTGAATTCTTTTTGAAAAGATACAGACTTGTGTATGTATGTATTTTTCTCTGAAATTTAGGATTTTTCCTGTGCTACAAGGTTTAGCTAAGCAGTTCAGCCCTCACAGATTTTATTTATTTGATTTATATAGCCCCCATCTCACATACGTGACTCTGGGCAGCTTACAAACAAATAGATAAAAAACAAATAAAATACATAATATAAAATAAAACACATAGCAGCCAAGCATAATAAAATAGCTGTCAAAGAAGCCAAGAATCAGGCTCTACCATACTTCCGGGGCCCCAGGCCTGGGAACAAACCCAAGTTTTTAGGGCCTTACAAAAGACCAGCAGGGTCGGAGCTGACCTAATCTCAGGTGTTCCACAGCGCGGACACCACAGCAGAAAAGGCCCTCCCCTAGGCCTCGCCAGCTGACACTCCTGAGCCAATGGCACCCAGAGTATGTCCCTCCTGCTGGAGTGGGTGGGATGGGAGAAACAAGTGGGGAGAGATGGTCCCATAAGGCACAGGCATCCATTCTATTTTTTTTATCGCTATGCAGCATTCCCAAAGACATTCTGATCTGAGGGCAACTTATCCAGATATACAAGAATGTTTGTAGATTTTTCTAGGCAAGGAAAAACCTGGGTGAAGACTCTGCTCGCTGATGCTAACTGGCCTATAACAAAGGGTGCTTTGGTAAATCATAGAATTTCCAAGTGATCCATTTATTTTACTTCCCTTTTCTATTGAGGTCCAGTTCCCTCAGATGTAAGTATAAGAGGACTGCAAGATGGATAGAACCATAGTTAAGTGGGCACAGACATCCATTCCATTCCACTCCTTTTTCCACCATCTCTCTTCCAAGCAGCAGAATGTGCTGAAAGTGACATTTGTGAGAGACCTGAAATGATGTCACCTTTAAGTGGTTTGAAATTAGACCAAAGGCCAAATAAAATTAATCAAGGAGCCACGTGTAACTTGAAGGCTTCAGGCTACCTACTGCTATTCAGGGCCAAGACACAATAGGTAGGACCACAACACCCTCTCTCTATACACACACACACACACACACACACACACACACACACACTATCATATACGCACACCTATTTCCACCCACTCATGCACTCATTCATACAAAGCACCTTCTAGCACCTTATCCATCCTGATGGTAGAGGTGGGAAAACTGCATTCTTGATCAGAGCTGCTGCTCTTCCACCCCCAGCATGCTGACCAAGACTATATACTTCTTTTATAATTCTACTGTTTCATCATGGCTCACACAATAACAACCCGCTATAACTGATCAGCAGATGGGAGAATCAGAAAAAGTATGAAGAATTCTGTAAGCACCAAGCCCTGCTTGATGTCTAAAGGACCATTTATTTCATTGTTCTTAAATATAATAAATTTTCCCTGGATTACACCTTCTATTTGTAATACATGATGCAGAGATTAATTTGACAAGTTAGGAAGAGAAAGGTCAGTGCTATTGCTTAAAAAAAAAAGGAACTTGCATAGCATGACAACTTTCCCACTTGTGTCAGCTATAATTCACTGTCACCAACTTGACAAATTTCTTGTGAAGACTTTAATATGTTCAAAGCTAGGCAAGTGTGTTTCTTTTTGTTTCACTGCGTGCCCCCCTCTGCCACAGGCACCTTGCCAGGACTGGTTGCTTGACTTCTACTTGCCTTTTCAAATGATAAACATGCTAATATTAGGATGGGAAAGAGAATTAAGCCTACCTAGATTAATTGGTACATTATCCTCCTTAACATTTATTAATGGCTAGGTTCCAATTAAATTAATTCAGTTGAAATTAAAATATCAGTTATATGATATGTCAGATGACAAGGGACTTTTGCTAAGAAGTAGGTTTAGCCAGTGCTATCTTGGTGCACTTAACGGACATTCATATGAAGAACTGGCACTAAAAGATAACACACATTCAAGGAAGCTGACGGAGTCTGAAAAGACTAGTCTGTCTCTTTTTGCCAGAAAACATCTTCTCAAGGACTTCTCAAATCTGACACTCACTGAAATTTCAATAGCAGAGTGTTTATAACATTTGCCTGATATAGAGAACATCACTAAATAAGAATCTAGCAATTTTTTTAAAAAAAATTACTATTTTTCTTTGTACTACTGTTATTTTTCCAGTCACTTGACATAGAAAGGTTTCACCCAACAGAAACGTAGGTAGATTAGGGAACGAAAAATATTAAATTAAAAAAGATAATTCTGGCAGTTTCAAACAGTGATGTTCTGCATGTCAGGTACAGTAAGCATTACAATCACTATATTACTGACACTCCTACGTTATCTGCTGCAGTTACCTGTTGCAGCAGATAACTACAGGGCAACAGTTATTTACCAGTTATTTACAGGTAATAAAGGGGTAAAGGGGTGTTTTGTCCCATTCTCAAATGGTATACTACCTAATTTTAAAAGACGGCAACAAAAACATTTAGGTAAGGCTAGTGGAATTGTTTTAAACAGGATCCTAGGTAGCTGATAGGAAAGAAATGAAATAGGAACAAAATAACTCAGGGACTAAATTCTAGTTTACACATTGCATGTTTCAAATCTTTCAAGCAGGTAGATTCTCCAGGGAGCCCTGATTGTTTGCAACTCCCTGGAGAATATCTCCTGTCTGGCAAATTTCCATTTATTTTTGCAAAATGTATGAAATCCTCACTGTCTAATTTGAAAAAAAAAAATCTCCCAATGCATCTTTTTTTTCTCTTAGTATCTTGTCCTTCCCTCAAGGTATTCAGGACGGTGTACAAATTCCTCTTGCCCCCTGCCTGCATCCAAACACACAGCTTTTATGAGATAATTTCTAGCATTTCTGGATTTTTTTTTCCTTTTTCCGAACTCCCAGAAAAGAAGGCCACTTTGAAGAATTTTCTAAAACTATTTGTCACCATCTTTAGGTGGTTAACGCCATCCCGCTGCATAACTGCTCCACAAAGATGCTACTTTTGTAATATTTTCCCCAAAGCCTTCTGATTGTGAAAATGTAGGATTAAAAAAACCTGCAGTTAAATAAATATATTTGAGAAGTTGCAGCTGGTGGAAAGCATCAAAGTGAGCTTTGCGCCTATGTGAGCAACATGGAGGTGAAAAAAGGAGTAAAGAAATCAAGGAAAAGATGGGCAGAGCCCATTCCTTGAAAATTTCACAGGAAATCACTACTACGGACCCCCTATTTTTCCACAAAGGAAGAACATTTTCAGGAAACCGTGGTGGAGAGTTAGGTCCAGCTTTATGAAATGCTCCTCTGCTCCCACATGTAAATGCAATAAAATAACCCCCTCCCCAAATTCTCTGCCAAGCAGCAAGGTAGAGATTGTTAAGAGGCCACTTGCACACCTCAGTTTAACAATATTTTGCTCATGGCAACCTGTAAATTGAGTCACCTGCAGAGGTTCTGTACTGTGGAGATCAACTCCTGATTTGATACTTTAACCACATGGTTTAAAATGATTAAAACAGCAAATATAAAACTGAAATGCACCTTCATTGTCTTCATGTGTAGCGTTTCTTGTGAGTAGTTTTTTCCACTATGATCAAACAGTTCTTGTATTGCCCTCTGTTATCAAAAGGGTATGAAGCAAACTGGATAGTGGGATTGTTTCCCACTATATCAGTACAATTTAATAATATAGGGTTAAACAGCAGGACAATAAAACAAAACTCTTCAATAACACTTATCCTCTGAAAATGCTCACCTATTTGAATACCATTACAAAGAAATGACTCAAATAAAACATCATGCTGCGTAGACTAACCTGCCATTACTGAAAACATGTTTGGACCCATGGTATGCCTTAATCCAATTGATCTTTCAAAAGAAAATGAAGTTTGCCTTCTTCGGATATAAAAAAGTGGCCTGTAAATGGGAACAGCAGGGTGTTTTTCGAAGTTAGATTTGTGATCCTCTAAAATACTTAATGAAACTTTGGAAGAAAGGAAAACGTAGGAAAACAGCTGCCCCAAGTACAGGTTTACTCATTTTACCTGCAAGCAACAACTGATTAGCACAGACTGTGAAATCCAAGAAAGAAAATAAGTTCTTTAGTGGTTTCATAGTTTTATGGAACCTGTCAGGCTCCATAAACTTTCTTTAGCCATGGGGACTTTACATGGAAAGAGATAACCATCAAGTTACCTTCTGGCATTTCACCTGGTCACCAAGTCAACCTATTCCAAGCTGATGTACCCCAGATGTGTTTGACTACAATTTCCATCATAGTTTGGAATGGTGGGAACTGTAGTCCCACACATTTAAAATACAATGTAGAGAAAGCTGCTTTCAGGATTTTGGAAATGAGAGGTAGTCTTCCAAAATACTTTGAGCAAATACTTTAAGCAATCCTGTCCAGTTCTTCCAACAGCTAATCATACAAATGTATTGAGATGATACTCAACCACACACACACAAAAAGGTGTTGGTAGCAAAATTCTATTTCCCAGATTCAGAAAGCAAGACCCCATTGAACTTAATGGGGCTTATTTCTGTGCACACAGGACCTAGATGAAATAAAATTTTAGGATCCCTTAAATGATCAGAAGAGCATGAGGAGCTGTGTTTCGGAATCACATACTGCTATAACAAACTTCTGTAAATGCAGTAATAGGGAACAGAATAGGTGCTGATTTTTTCAGGGTTTTTTTTTTTTTTGTAGTTTGAGTGTGTGAGCCCAATGACCAAATCTTGGGTGCTCTTGAAAGTGATTGCAGAGAATTCATTAGTACATGTATTATTTATTTATCTATCATATTTATATAGCCATCCATCTCACATAAAAGTGACTCTAGGCGGCATACAACACTTAATTAAAAAACAATAAATACATAAAAACAGTCACAATTAAAAATAACTATAAAAAGGAACATAAAACAGGGGATGATATGTATGAGTCTACCTTTAATCTACACATGAAGCTGACCACAGAGCAAAGAACCACAGCACATCCCTGGGGGGGGGGGATATTACCTTATAGTTGTTGTTTTAATCAATCGTGTCTGAATCTCAGAGACAGCCTGGACAAGTCCTTGCAGTTTTCTTGGCAAGGTTTTTCAGAAGTGGTTTGCCACTGCCTGCTTCCCAGGGCTGAGAGAGAGAGTGACTGGCTCAAGGTCCCCAGCTGGCTTTGTGCCCAAGGCCAGACTAGAACTCACTGTCTCCCGGTTGCTAGCCTGATGCCTTAACCAGTACACCAAACTGGCTGTCTACCTTATAGTATTAGTACCAATATTTTAATCATCTGAAATATTGTGAAATATTATTATGCATATTACATATGATGATGATGATTCAGTACTATACAATATTAATAATTCTGTGAAGTTTAGGGTTCCCTGCTTGCAATACATGTGGTTACCTGGAAGACTTGAGGCTGATATCACCAAGCTTGCAGTTGTAAGAAGTTGGCATCCTACTAAAAATGTACAATCAGAACTGAGTTTATTAGCTGAATGACCCATTCAGAAAATCCAGTTTCACATGAATACTATTCAAACCTTTGGAGTGGGAGACAAAGAGGGCCATTTCCCCAGCCCCACACATGAAGAGGCTACATTGACAAACAGCATTAATCAAACTTCCCAGGACCGCCTTTGTTGGGTTTGAAATTACTAGTTCCCTTTTCTTCTAAAGTAGAACACCAGTGAGTGAAAACGCAACCCGATGATCAGGAGCAATTTCAGTCCTTTGCTGGCCCTGGCTAATGGCAGAGAACAGAACCGTCACTGCTCCCAGAAGGATCAAGGATAATTGCTAGCTTAGCCACAAGCTTTAACTTTGTACTTGAGAAATTATAACAGGCAAAAAGAGGGCCTCATATCCAATAATATGTATTTCAGTGTTTGAGTCACAACAGCATGGTACACTGCTGTACTAAATTCTGATATGAACATTATTTTAAAAGGAGTATCTAAAAATATTACATCAAGCTTTTCCTCACAACCGAAAAAAAAAATACATACATACATGGATTAAGGGGAGGTAGAAATGAACCATTTGTATCCAGGCCTCCTAAAGTCTTAAGAGGGATCTTATTTTCTAGAATGAGCCCACTGCCCGGATGGTCCCATTTACCAGGCGATGGAAACAAAACATCTTTTAAATACCACTATGTATGAAATCTTTGATATGCTCCACAAACTTTTACCTACAATAACTTGTCACCAGTTCATAACATTATTACTAGCAACAAAGGCGGTCCTGGGAAGTTTGATTAAGCCAATTAATAAGGAAAAGTACACCAAGCCCAACTGCTCTACGAAAAAGCAATTTAATGCTCCCTGAGAACGTTGTTTTAAGACTTGTATGTGCACGGCATGGAAATGTTTGATACTGAAGTCAAAACAACCTGAAAAGTGACAAGCTATAATGGATATAACTTACAGTGGCATGGAAAATATTATTCCTCAGAGCCTTTTTTGTATGCTTCACAAAAGTGGAAGGTTTCTGGGAGATTATCTCTAGTAATTAGAAGTGCCTGGTAGTGTTTACATGGTTAGCAAGTGTAAAATATGGTGACCTGCTGAGGATTTGCAAACTGCTAAGTTGTAATGATGGGTCGTGGGGAGAGGACATGTAAGATTTCTCGATTTCTGCTGGGAGTACTTCAAAAGTAAAATATGTTGTTTCCCCTGGGGTTGATAACACATCTTCTGACTTAATCGGCTTGCCCCTCCTCCATTCTTTTCTGCTCACCAGGAGAAGTTTTTATGGTTTTCTCAGTATTAGGACAGTTAAGGGATAAACATCTTCCTAAATTAGAACTCTTAGCTCAGAAAAGCACCATAAAGTCACCATCATGGAACCAATGTCTTGTAATAAGGTAGCATCATACCTTGGCATCATAAAATGTGGATTTATTTAATATTTCTGATCATCATTTTTCATATTGTTATTACTATTATTATTTTAATGTAACTCTCATGTAAAGAAAAGGGAGACTGGAGAGCCCTTGAGTGACAAACCAAACAGCAATTGATTTAAAGTTATTGAGAATAAAGTATAATGGGGAGCTGAGCAAAAATGCATTTTAAAAAAATCTTTGCATTTAATTTAGATTCTCATAGCACTGCAGCACATTATTCTTCTTTCCTGTGATGGGATAATGAATGCAAGTCATGTTCGCTGATTTTGCAAGTAAAACACTTGAACGGAGTGATCACTGTATGTTTATTCTCAAAGAAATAAAGCATAGGAATGAATAGCACTTCCTTACTGCCAGCCACAGTTCCAAAGACAGTAAGACCCAGGGGGGATTGTGAGGTAGCTATGCCACTTCTTCTTGAAACCACAAAGTGAGGCAGAGAAGAAAGGGGCAAATGATTCAGGTGAACTGAATCAACGTTAGCTGCAACTAATGATCAAATTATATTGTTGATATTGCTCAGGGGGAGAGAAAGACAAGATGTATAAAACTATGCATGATGTAGAGAAAGTGGATGTGGGGAGGTGGGGGTTTCTCTTGTCTTTCTCTTTGACACTCCTAGAATCCAAGGACCCCCTAGTGAAGATGAATGGGGAGAGAGAAAATACACAGTACATTGTTGAACTATGGAATTTGCAATGGCAAGATGAAGTAATGGCCACCAGGTTGGGCATCTTTAAAAGAAGATTAGAGAAATTCATGGAGGATCAAGCTATCAATGGCAACCAGTCATGAAAGATGTAGATTTCCTCCATTATCAGACATAATGAGACTCCTAACTCCAGTTGCTGGGAATTATGACTACGCAGATGCATTCATGTCCTACTGTAAACTTCCCAGATCCATCTGACTGGATTCTGTGGGGACACAATGCTGGCCTGGATGGGCCTTTGATCTGATCTAACAGGGCTCTTCTTATTCCTGTATAAAGCTAGTTACTTAATAAAGTAATATCTGAAATATGGTGGAAACCAAGTTATGTTTAGATAAGGCAATCAAATGTTGCTAATAGAAGGTGATCCAGATCTACTTTTCATCTGCTGAACAGGGTTGTGAAGCTTCTGTATTTATCCTTTCCATCTTAGGGTTCCCACTATAATTGGGCCAAGGTCATGGAGCTAGAATGCATTTGAGGCATGTTAAACTTTATGGCTGAGCAAGGATCATTATTTACACCACTTCAAGTTAAGTAGATCTGGATCACAAAGACTTTCGTCACCTTTTATTAGTCCAACTTTCTACCCTCTTGGGGCACGATGGCTCAGCGGTTAAGATGCCAGGCTTGTTGATCGGAAGGTCGCAAGTTTGGAGGTTCGAATCCCTAGCCCTGCGTACGGAGTGAGCTCCTGCACTAGCTCCAGCTCTTGCCAACCTAGCAATTCGAAAGCATGCAAATGCAAGTAGATAAATAGGTACCACTTCGGTGGGATGGTAACAGCATTCCGTGTGCATCATGCTGGCCACATGACCGTGTAAGTGTCTTCAGACAATGCTGGCTCTTCGGCTAACAAATGGAGATGAGCACCAGCTCCTAGAGTGTGACACAACTGTGTGGGGGAACCTTTACCTTTACCTTCTACCCTCTTATTACAATGGATTTTTGTATATGCAGAAGGCAAGAACCAGTCAATTACAAATGTTTATGTAGATATTTTTTTCATCGTTAGATATCTGGCATGCTATTCCTAATTTCATGTTAGCTTTCCAAATCTGCCATCCAGTATCCTTATTGGCGATGGTTAATACAAGTTGATGACTTTGTGCCATGGAGATTTCTCAAGTATGTTTTAAGTATATAGTTTGATTTGAATGGCCATGTGTAAGTTGCTGATAAAGACTAACTAGTTATCCATGATCTGGACTAATTTTATTACTTCCTAATTCTGTGATAGCTGTTTTAAAAGTTTTTGATAGTCCATGAAAATTGGGGAGGGGGGTAGGCCAACCATTTTCCTTGTCATTATGATATGCGCTTGAATAAATATATATTATTAGTAATGTTCTATGATTTATTGTTGACCCTAATTCGGATATTCAGGACAAAGGCCTGCCAGATAACTCACAGTTGTAATTCTGTCTTTCTCTTTTTCCATCACAGTATGTGTATTTCATGTATAAGAAATGCTTTAATATTTTACTAATGGAGACCTAGCCACTTACTTGTGCTAATTATTATTCATGCATTTAGTGCCCATTAGTCTGCACTTTTTATGAAAGGTGGGGGCAGGGTAAATCAATCAGCATTCCAATCTTGCTTCCGTAGCAGAATGTCATTATTGTGGTTTTCAAAATCTGGCAAAATGCCTAAGAAGAGACTCTTTTTGCCACTTGGACTGTCTAATCCAGACATCATTATTGATCAAACTGACATACACCTGCCAAAGTTGGTTGGAACTGTATTACATGAAAGACAGGAATCTGGAGCTGTCTAGTTGCCCTCAGAATTCTGATCAGCAAAAATAATGGGAAATTAGAATACAACATCTAAGAGAGCAATATAGAAAAAAATATAGAATAACTTGATGGAAGAATTGAAGAAATCACATATCAAAGAAATAAGCAAAATAGATACTAGATTATTTAAAATACAAGTTTGAAGCTGTGATACTGATGAGCCAATTTATAAGTATAGTTTTTTGTTGCAAATTCTTGTGACTATGTGTGGAAAAATGTTCAAAATATGTGCGGATGGTCTAAAAATGTCTTGAAAACTTTTTTCATACTTTTTCATCACAAGAGATTCTGGGGTGGTCTACAGTATCAGTAATACACTGTCCGTAAATAATTTATTATTGCAATGCAAGAAATCGACAAAATAATGCAATACAATAAAACAACCATAATCATTATGATGATTTAAAAAACCCAAAACCATCAAATCAAAATTCCAGCTCTCATTACAAATGGAAGACCGGCAGATGAGATAAATGAAAATGCCTGCTATGAAGTCATAAAGGTGATAAATTGGAACCCAAGCAAACCTTTGTAAGGTTGGGCAATCCAATGCTGAAGCATCTCTACAGAGTGAGCATTCTTCATTTTAGAGACACAATGGACTCTTCTAAGGAAGGCCTTCAGAGATGATTTCAACATAGGATATTGGGGCATGGGAATATTGGTATGGGAAATGACATACTGTGCACCTGATGTTGTCCTCAACTATGGATACCACTGAAAGTAGTTGTACAATTAGCTCCCTTTCCATAATAAAAAGGTAAAGGTTTCCCCTGCATAGTCATGTCCGACTCTAGGGGCCGGTGCTCATCTCCATTTCTTAGCCGAAGAACCAGCGCTGTCCGAAGACGCTTCCACGGTCATGTGGCCGGCATGACAAGCACGGAACACTGTTACCTTCCCACCAAAGTGGTACCTATTTATCTACTTGCATTTGCATGCTTTCAAATTGCTAGGTTGGCAAGAGCTGGGGCGAGTGCGGGAGCTCACTCCGTCATGGGGCAAAGGCAATAGAGCATAATCTATTGCATGGGGAATGGAGCATCATGTGGGTTGGTTGGTTTGTTGGCTGCTTGTCTGTTTATTATCAATTGGCAATTTGGACCTCTGGCACATGGTATATGGATTATGGTTGTAATTATTATTTTTGGCTATTGATAATTTTGTTTTATTTTCTTATGTTTAATTCACTGTCAGCCACCCAGAGTCACAGTAACAAAATCGGCAGTAACAAGGTTAATTTATAAATATAAATTGTTTAAAGAAATAGATAAATATTAATATCTCAGCAAGAAGTATGCCCTTGGGAGAATAAATGCTAAAGGAAAAGAGGGAACATGGTTGCCATTTTTAGCAGCAACATATTTAGGATAATTTCTAGTTAATTAACACAGGGAGATCGGCCCCAGTGTATGGAAGGTGGGGGAGGATGGGATCAGAAGTGTCCACAAAATCTGACAATTTTGTAAAAACAATTAGATGAGCATCACAATGGCACAGTGCAAACTGTGCCCTTTTGTACATGCATGTTATATCAAGACACGTATATAGAAGGGACAGTGCTCGTGTCACAATGCTTGTTTCATTTTTGCCCTCTCTTGGCTCCCCCTGCAGATGCCTCAGTGGGGGAAGGGAATGACCAATGGGAATACAATAGAAGGATTGGTATTATTTATTTACTTAAAAGACTTATATAGCCACCCATCTTCTGTACCATAACCCTGGACGGCTCACAGAACAACGATAAAAACATGAAAGCTATAAAAACTATAACCCAAACTCCCAGAGCCCCAAAGGCAATACACCCCTGCCCATCCCTGCTGATGTGCACTGGGTTCCAGCCTCACTCTACCCCAATGCTTGCTCTTCAAGGCCTTCCAGGAGGCTAGGAGGGTGGGGTGGGGGCGTGGCTCCCAGTTCTCAGAGGGAAGAGTGTTCCACAGGGCAGGGACTGCCATGGAGAAGGTGTGCTTCCTAGGTCCCATGAGATGACAGGATTTGAGGGAAGGGACATGGAGTGCATCAGACCTTATGGAATGGCAGAAAACCCCAGGGAGAGGTGGTCCCACAAAGCAAGTGCTTCCCTCAGGTACTTCCCTCATATAATGGGTAATCTGTGAAGCTTGATTGCTGGATGGATTCTTGTTAAGAAAATTGTTAGGAGAACTCTTTTTCACCAGGTCCTGATGCATTCCTTCAAAAGCATCAGTTTTCCTAGAACTAGATACAGTAGGTACACTAAAATTGAAATCTTTCTTCTTTCTTTCCAGGATGAGTTACATGCAAGGGAAATTACATTTGTTAACACTGGTTCAATTGAAGACATAAATGTCTAGCTTCATTGGTTCAAATAAAACACTTCTGAAAACTAACATGAAGTATGAAGACAATTGATGCTTCCTGTTGTTCTTCCCAAGAAACTAGTAGTCAACATGTCGATGAAGGTTCTCAGTCATCCAGGTGGAATTGTCTGTAGCTTGAATCATGTCAACTGGATTTCTATTTTCTCAGTGGAACCGTTTCGCTCCTTATCCAAGAAGCTTCTTCAGTCTGAGCAAAGTTTGTAAGGGAATCCTTAAATATGTTTCTAGGGTGGCTGTGTGACCTTGCACCTGGGGCTAGGTCATGGTTATTTGAGATGTTTATTTCTAAATCCCTTTATCATCCAAAGGAGGATCATTAAGATTAGGTAACAAGGTAATCTTAACAAGGTAATCTTAACGATCCTCCTTTGGATGATAAAGGGACTTAGAAATAAACATCTCAAATAACCATGACCTAGCCTCAGGTGCAAGGTCACACAGCCACCCTAGAAACATATTTAGGATTCCCTTACTAACTTTGCTCAGACTGAAGAAGCTCCTTGGATAAGGAGCGAAACGTTTCCACTGAGAAAATAGAAATCCAGTTGACATGATTCAAGCTACAGACTAGTAGTCAACAATATACTTCCCCTGAATCTATAGTCATCATGACCATTAGTTGTTTATAAACATATCCTCCATTTATTTGTCTACTTTCCTTTTAACAATTTAATGTCCTTTTGAAGTCAGCTCCACATATTCTGGCAAAGAATTCCATAAGCTAATTATAAGCCGTGCAAAGAGTAGTTCCTTGTGTCTATTCTCCATTTGCCATCAATTTCATTGAATGAGGAAGACAAGAAATGCCTCCATGTAGGGAGTGGACATGCTGAAATAAATTGGGCCATTTGACCTCTTTAGCAGGCATGCACTTTGATTTGGGAATGAATCCTGTGCATTCCTCTAGAATTTATTTTCTGTAAATTTGATTCAGATTCATTTTATACCATTTAGTGCAGTCAGAAATTTGTGGGATGCTTTCACTTCAGCATCTTAGTTTTAGTGAACCCGTGACCACAATTCACAATGAAGTCTGAATTTCCATGCCTCTCCTATTCATTTCAGTGAATGAAGTAGAACAATTCAAAGAGACGCTGTGTGTATACCATGGCCTTCTAAAATAAATGAAATGGCTCTTTAGCTTTTGGGACTCTGCTGATTCATCTTGGAGAACGACAGTGCTTTGTGCCAAATACTGAATACGGCATCTGCTCACTGTCTACTTGTTCATTTTATATATTCAAAAATAAATAGGGCTAACCCAAAATGTCACCCTCTATATATCATTGCAACTCACAGATGACAAATGGGGAGGTGTCATTTTTTTAATGCTGTTCCCGAAATTTTGTAAATCCTTTAGGAGTGGAAGTTGCAATGAAGGCCTTGCCTTATCTTTTTAAAGATTCCTTACTATATCTACCTTGATGGCAGTAAATTGTTTGTTTGAATGCTGAACATGTGAGGCAAGTCAAACAAACAAAGGAGGCATCAGGAACAGAATATCAGCTGCACCTGCTGCCCTGCTTCCTTCTAAGTATCCCGGGAGTGACCCTTTTGTTGTTGTTCAGTCGTTTAGTCATGTCCGACTCTTCGTGACCTCATGGACCACAGCACACCAGGCCTTCTTGTCCTCCACTGCCTCCCGGAGTTTACTCAAATTCATGTTCATTACATCGGTGATGCTATCTAACCATCTCATCCTCTGCCGTCCCCTTCTCCTTTTGCCTTCAGTCTTTCCCAGCATCAGGGTCTTTTCCAGTGAGTCCTCTCTTCTCATTAGGTGGCCAAAGTATTTGAGCTTCAGGTTCAGTATCTGTCCTTCCAATGAGCAGTCAGGGTTGATTTCCTTTAGGATTGGTTGATTTGACCTCAAATCAAATCGTATGGTTGTGAAACTTGGACTTTGAGGAAGGCAGATAGGAGAAAGATAGATGCATTTGAATTGTGGTGCTGGAGATGACTACTACGCATCTCATGGACAGCAAAGATTACCAACAAGGAAGTCCTAGACAGAGTCAAACCAAAAATATCCCTGGAAGCCAAGATCACCAAACAAAAACTATTATACTTCGGTCATGTTATGCGAGCCGACTCACTCGAAAAGACAATTATGCTGGGACTGATCAGTGATAAAAGAAGAAGGGGCCGCCCTAGGACTCACTGGCTTGACACCATCAGAAGGAACACTGGAATGACTTTGATGGAACTAAAGGAAGCTGTAAGAGATAGAAAGGCATGGAAAGCATTGATCCACAAAGTGACCGAGAGTCGGACATAACTGAACGGATAGACAGAGATTTGACCTCCTTGCAGTCCAAGGGACTCTACCCTAGTCACTAACTTAATCCCTGGAATTATTTGCAAGTGGGAAACATGGCATCATCTGAAGGTCAGCATGGGTTGCTGAAAAACATTGCTGAGCCCCTTCTGAAGTTACTCCAGCATTAAAACGTATGCAGCTGAGAGATTGGGGCTAAAAAGATGTCCACTGCATGCCTTATGATGATTCTTCTGTGTCTCACTTTAACGTGGCAAAGCCTGCCCTGTGATAGAGCTGCTTCTCAAATGGGACACCGGTGACCTCAAATTCAAGATGGCTCTTGGCCCCTCGCTCCATGCTTGAGGAAGATGGTTTTAAAATGAGAAGCCCCACTAATGCAATATTTATTTGACTAAGATCAGAAATAAGAATGGATCTATGAGACGAAAACTGTGGACTCCTAGTGATGAATCAACAGGGAAAGTGAAACTGATTTCACTTCATTCCATAGTTTATTCAGACATCAAAACACATACTGTATAAGCTCTCCCTCAGGAAACAACACATAAAGTAGAAGAGTTGGTAGGAAGAAGGCTAGCTTGGGACAGTGTTTAAGGGATATCTGGGAGAAGACGATATGTGAGCAATGTTGTTGGCAGGGCTTTGATTGTGGGTCCAGACCTTGTCACATGTAGAATATGCAAAGCTGAATGGCACCCAAAAAGGCCTTTTGTGAGGTTCTGTACCCATGCAAAGAAATGCTTGGCATTCACTTTACCAACAAGGGAAAGCCTGATGCCCTGCCTGCTTTTGCAATGCTAAAATTGGTCCATCTTTTTATTGACCAATAAGAAAATATTTCTGCCTTAAAGCCTTGTCTCCACAAACTGCTGATTGTTCCAAGGGCTGCTGAGTGCTTGAAGGAGAAGATCTCCCCGCTTCCTCCTAACACAAAGAATACAGTGAGGGTAAACAGGGTTGGAAGGCTCCTTGCAATGGTGTTGTTGTTGACATTATTATTAATGCTCCATTGAGGGATAGGAAGAAAAACAAACAAAAATAAGATTACTAATGTAAGCACGACGCACATAAAAATATTAAACATCCACTAGCCATTAATTTAAGTAACTAAGAACATTCCTGGTACTTTTAAAGCTCAGATTTACAGAAAAGGAAATAGTGTAAAAAGACTGGTGGTACCATGTTATCCAATGCCACTGAGCTTTAGAAAGCTGACAGTTGCTGTAAAATAGTCATTAAACAACCTCTAGAAGAGACTCATCAGCAGATGCCCTCAGGTGAAGGAGAGAGAAAGCTGAAAGAGAATGAAGGGGAATCTAATATTTTAGCTTGACTGAATTAAACAGAGCATATTATGTTGATTTCCAGAGTCAGCCCAGTAATTTAATTTTCATAGTGATTCCTTTGATTGTAACAACCATTTTATGAAACATTAATTTTTTGTATGTAGCACACATTCCTTTTCCATTTCATTAAGGGGAAAAAAATCAACATTTACAGATTTGCTGACCGTTAGTTCTGTAAATGGCACTCACACAGAGTTTTTCCCCGCTTTAATTAAATACAGTGACTCTATAGTCTGGATTGGCTATTTCTGTCAAAGAACAATATTGTGTAATAATAAAACATGGATTCTCTATTCAAGAATGTTATCCCCAAACCATCTTTCATATTAAAATGTTTATGGAGCTGTTTTTGTCACACACACACACACACACACACACACACACACACGTGTGTGTGTGTGTGTGTGTGTGTGTGTGTGTGTGTGAGATAGAATTGTAATCCTGCATCCTTTTTTATGAAGTTCAAAAACTTATTAACTGCAACCTATACTTATTGGGCACTTGGAGCAATATCAGAGGAGAAAAATCCATACAATAAAATTTGAGAGTGACATTGATATTTGATAGCAGTAAAATATTATATAGCATAAAAATGATTCAGGGTCATGTTTATGGGTTGTCAAACATAGAGTAAGTAAGACACCCAATATTACTTCTCTTAAGGAATTCCTTAACTGGGTGAGGGGGCAGCTGTTAAAAAAGCCCTATCTAAAGTACCTACCCACTTAGCATCTATAATTTATGGAACATATCATTGCAAACTATTGGCAGAATATCATATGGAAATATATCTTATTTACTTATTTATTACAACCCTAACTTCAATCAAATACAATAAAAATTACAAAGGCAACCCAGATCACCTTCTGTTCCAAATCTACATTGGAATAGCATACTTTTACAGCTTTGTGAATTACAAAACAGATGGGGGTTCCCTCACCTCATTGTTCCATCATGTTGGAACCTCCACTGAGAAAGTGCATCTCCAGGCCACCCCATCCCCCAAACACCAGGCATTGGAATCCAGTGCAGCTCCTCTTGAAATGAATGCACAGGATGAGCTAATTCAGGCTGGAAGAGATAGTCCTGCAGGTAACCTTTAAAGGTTAACAACAGCAGCTTGAATTGGGCCCAAAAGCCTTCTGGTAACTAGTGCAATGACTTCACCATATGTGTTATACTCCTGAGCTGGCTTCCTCCCATCAATCTGGTACTACAGTTTGAACAAATTGCAGGCTCTGAATTGTCTTAAAGGGCAGGCTCATGTAAAATGAATTTCAGTAATCAAACCATGGGGTGATGAGGGTGTGAGTTACTGTTGCATGGCCATCCAGATTTCAGAATGTCCATAACTGGTGTACCAGCCAAAGCTGGGCAAAGACCCTTATGGCCATGACCTTTACCTGTTGAGCAAGAGCAGCCACATGTCCAGCAGGACCCCCAAGTCATGGATCTGCTTTTTCAGGCAGAACACTACTCTGTCCAGAGCCAATTTAGGGATTGGGATTAAGCCAGGTTCATCACTTACATCACTTACATTACAAGATGGATCAACTCCATCTTGCAGGAATCCTATTTGACTCCACTCATAGAAGAATCACTGCAAAACAGTGCTTCTCACCTCAACACTCACAAACTGTCCATTGGTGTTCACCAATGAGAGTCTAATAGGACTCTTGTTGCACTCTCTTCATCCAGGTCCCATAAGGGGTCATTTATCAGAGCAAACAATGATGTTTCCAATCCATGGCCAGAATTGAATCCAGACTGAAAGGGGGCCAGATAATCTATTTCCTATGGACCCTGTGTAAGTGAAGCCCCATCACTTCACCAAAATCATCCTGAGAAAAAGCAGAAGTAGTTCAGTTTGACTGGATTGAGAGATGGAAATAAGTGAGTAGGTAAGTATCTTTTAAAGAGGCACTATTATCTTTTGAATTCAACCATGCCCATCTTGTCCAAAGAATCAAGGCAGGGCATGGCTCAACCCACAGGAAGTAGAGTCATGCCATGGAGCATTCTACCCACTTCTTCAGTCTCTACAAACTCAAAAGAATGCCAGGTGGTCTTACCCAATGTTGCTGTAGTCATCTCACCAGGCTCTGCCCAAATGGAGTCTAATTATGAGAGAATGCAAATAATTTTGGCAACAAAGAACCTTGCAAAATATCACTGCAGCCTGAGGGTCGACCTGCCATTTCCTTACCCAAATGGGGATAGATAACCCTAAACAAAGATGCTGGACACAAGTCTGCTGATGCAATTAAAAGGTAAAGGTTTTGCCCTGCACAGTCGTGTCCGACTCTAGGGGGCGGTGCTCATCTCCGTTTCTTAGCCAAAGAGCCAGCGCTGTCCGAAGACGCTTCTGTGGTCATGTGGCCGGCATGACACACGTGGAACGCTGTTACCATCCCACGGTAACACCGTGGTTAAAGTAATAGGTAAGTACCTATTTATCTACTTGCATTTGCATGCTTTCGAATTGCTAGGTTGGCAAGAGCTGGGGCGAGTGCGGGAGCTCACTCCATCATGCGGCGCTTGGGTCTCGAACTGCCGACCTTCCGATCGACAAGCCTGGCATCTTAACCTGCTTTTATCATGTCAAGAGTAATCCCAAACATGGGTTTGTAACTATATTCAGGTTCAATCCGTCTTTGTTTTTCTCCACCATCACTCTTGAGCTAAGTTATTTCCAGGACCATTCTGGAAAATCAAGAGCTCCCTAGGATTTGTGGTTCAGGAGAGACCAGTTGGGGTTAGGGTCTATCATCCTAATCATCTTTGAATACACCCTGGCTACTAACCATTCAGAGTTTTGTACATCAAAACCAGCACCTTGAATTTTGCCTTGAAAAACTTGAAGTCAGTGTTCCAAAGGTAGGATAATCTGGTCCATAAAGTGCATTGTGTTTCTGATAAAACTCTTAACCTCTACATTAGCTATATTTTTGACCATCTTTCAGGGCCATCCCCAAATAATGCAAGTACAAGAAGTAATTATGACATGAATAATTGTGCCCATATCATCTCCTGCCAGAAAAGGACGCAATTGTATGCAATACTGTAGTGTATAAACTAATGCAAAAGTATGCAGTATAAGCTGATGCTGTACAAAGACATTCCCAGCCAATGATTACACCCAAAATTCAACAAGCAGCACCAAATCCAAGAGCACCCCCAACTTGCACACTTCATCCTTTAGAGAGAATGCCATCCAGACACGCCACATTTCCACTGCTTTGTTAAGATTGGTTTCAATTTGTTCACTAACATCCAGCCCCTCATGCATTCATGCAATAGTTTAGGACTTCTGCATCCTCTCTGCCCATGGGGGTCAGACCGTATGGCAGGAACAAAGAAGCTAAGAAATAATCTCACAGGATCACTATCTGGGAATGCTTATTTAACTAGGATCAGAACTAAAATAAAATGGTAGCTCCCAGATCTGTATCAACCAAATAACTCAGGAGGAGAAAGGATGATGCTTTAAAGGGCTTCTCAGAGATCCAGCAGACCAACAGGGATATAGTTTCCCTGTCCAGGTCTTGGCAACCACAGCTATTTCTGAACAATGTCTGAAAAATGGAATTGCAGGGTTTACTTCAGAGCTGGGGATGGTGGGGATTATTCCTGAGAGCTTCCAACTTAAATAAAAAATTCAGAAGGATATTCAGCAGTCTCAACAAAAGGGAAAGCTATGGGAGTGAGAGAGCTTTCACACAGTAGTAGTCATCCAGAGCTGAGAGCATCGATTGGAATTTAGTTCCTACATTCTAGTTCAGTCTTTGACCTGAATGCTACTAGAAAGAACTTCCAAAGGATCAGCAATTGTTAGGTTCCCAAATGGAGGAGGATTTAGTTTATCATTTTTTCACCCAAAAGATGGGGGGAAATCCCTTAAGCGTGCCTTGCCTCGCCTGGCCAATGTTTCCCTTGGTATTGCAGTAACATGGGAACACCACCATACAATATAAATAGCATGGCTGGGCAATTACTCCGTACTGAGGCTGGTGCACGTGAAGCCCTGGTTCATGAGAATCTCCCTCTGTTCCTTTTATATAGAAGAATTAAAAAATCAGCCCTCTGTTTACTTGAGGTGCTTATTTCAGCTTAACATGAAAAGGACAAGTTGTGACATCAGGAAGGGTATAAATTATGCAAGTAAGTAAATAATTAAATAACTGCTTACTCTCCCACATGCAAACCAGAGAAACAGCTTCATATTATGCATGTTTACATAAAAGTAACTGTCATGGTCTTCAGGGGCACTTACTCCCAGGTAATGAAGGATAATACTGTGGTGTTCACATGCAAACCAGGCTTCTGTCTATAAAGAAATCGCTATAACAGATTTATTATCCTTGTGATCAATGGCTTTCCTTCTAGCTACAAACAAAGGCCTTATGTCACAATTTCTCAACCTCAGTTTCCCCATTTACAAAAAGAAAGATTTTTTTTAAAAAACAAACTTAACCTTGCTTGTATCATAGCAAAGTTGCAATCTGAGGAAGGGAAATACAGTACAATTTTGTAAAGTGTAGAGCACTTCAGATGCTGGACAAGCCGCAGTAACAGCATTCCCCCAAAGTTTATTTTCTCTTTAATCTAGCCACTACCCTTACAATGTAACCACATCCTCCTCCAGCCAACAAGGAAATTAATTGCCTTTCTATGTCACCGGCTAAACAAAACACACATCAATTCGGGGAGGTGATCTCCATTACACAAAAAAGGCATCTGGCAGCATTTCGGCTTCGTAAGCCTATGCTTTCAAAGCAGGCTTCTATCACGCTTCAGCCTTTGTCAGATAGTCACAGAAGTTCCAGTTGGAAGACAAAAGTGCCCATGGAATGGATGAAGGGAAGTAGTCTTTCTGAGTAGGGGACAGCTGTGGTACCATTTTTTTCATCTCTTTTGTTTAGAAAACTGGATTATGTGCACATACGGAGAGCACAGAGGGGAATAGCGCTGAAGCTAAAGCTGAAGTTGGCTGTCATGTATTTATCTATTTGTTTATTTTTAGATAAAGGAGTTTTAGACCGCCCTTCAGTAAATCTCTGTAGGCAACATATTGCATGCTCAGACAAAAAGACACTCACCAATATCAAATCTCTGTTCAAGTTAAACATGAAAGGTGAGCAGCATAGAAATGCAGGGTATGGATTCAGCAAGACTGATAAAGCCAAAATTCTTCATAGAAGGTGGGACTAGAATCCCGAGGTGAGTAAAAATCTCTTCTTCCCAGTATGGCATTCCCCTTTGGGCCAGCTGGGCCTCTCTAGGGTTGGCAATCCATAACGAATATATTACAACTGGAAAAACAAAATTGGTCTCAAGGCCTTGGTATTTTATCAGACTAAGTGGAACTGATGAGCAATGAAATCCTTCCCAAACTCTTAAGCCACGTCTACCTCAAGTCCAATTAGTTTCAATGAGCCTCAAACCCAACTAGCTTGCTCTGGATCGAATTCCTTATCTACAGAAAATTCAAACATTGTTTACATAAAGTTTTTCCAACTTGGGGACATCCTATAATTGCATCAAGCACATTAACCCTTTACCTTCTGCTTTAATTAGTGGGTTTAATTAGTAAACCAAATTGATTTCCCCATAAGTAAATTAGAAAATGTGTACCACTGTCTATAAAGCTGTTACACCTTTGCAAATGAGAGCATGTTAAATGTTGTGAACAACCTTTGAAAATGGGGATAGATTCAGAGTAAAGCATGGCCCAGGGGGATTCCTCTGCAAAGGAGAAAACTTCAACTGTGCATTTCCAGAGATTGCATAGAATTCAAGGCATTGGGGGGAAAAATCTGATGAATGCACACACAGACACACACACACACACTCATATAAAGAATGTTCCCAGCTTAACTCAGCAACGATTGTGCTGCATTCTTTTTACGAACTTCATAATTATGCCGATTAGGATTTTCTTCCTTACTTTCCTGATTTTTTTTTTAAATGTATGGAAACAAAAGCCAAAATTTCAACACAAAACAAACATACCACTTTCTTAGCACAGTTATAGTTGGTCCAATGATACATTGCAGGGATGAAAGTTGTCCAGTGGGAGGACCACAGGTCCCTCTTCTCCTGGAGCACCCCTGATTTCTCAAAATCTCTTATGAATCCCCCCTTAATCCCCTAGAAACAGTTGCAGGTTTGTTGGGGGGGGGAATAGGTTGAAAAAGAACAAAGGGAAGTCCTGCTGCACAAGCCAACTGGCCCACAAGAAATATCGCATTTCATTCTCTGAAGCAGAGCAACACAACCAAAATAAATGCCCCCTCCACCATGGGGAGTGCAGTAAAAACCCTGAAGTTACAAGAGATTCAACAGCATGAGCTATAGGTAGTGAGTGACAAACAGTTGTGGAAATAAAACGACTATGCTTGGAGTGCAGCAGGGTCTTGCACAGTGTGCAAATACTTTCACTCCAGATGAAAAGTGAGTCAGGCTGGTGCCCGGAAAGAGACAGCCAGATTACAACATTCCACTCAAATCAGCAATATTTCTTCTACAGCAGTATGAGCTGGGGTACAGATTTCACCCTGCTAGATCCATTTTCCCCCCTTTCTTTCTATAGTTAACAAATTGAGTTAGTCCTAACACCAGGAGGTCAGCTTAATGTGAAGTGCTGGGTTCCTTCACTTTCTCAGAAGTGTGTGTGTGTGTGTGTGTGTGTGTAATATCTGCTGGCCTCAGTATTTTTCTTGTGGCCTTATTTTTGATCAGAAACTTTGTGGCTGCTTATGATACTGCTGAGAGCCGATTGGCAGATGAGCATCTTTTGCTGGAGTCTCCATCATTATTTGTCTGTCTTGCCTATTAACGAGCACTATCATCCCATCGTAGGATGACAGCTGCAACACGTACTCAGGCGCAATAAACAGCTAAATGAGGCGCACAGCAATTTCACTTGTCACCAGAGCCCTCGGCACGACTGGCTGCACAGCTTGATGCATAAATTCATGAGGCTGTTGCATATGATGGAGTATGCCTGGCTGAAAGAGGTGATGGATAGCAGGGCAGCTAAAAATGGCCATCACCTTGACTGTGTCAGGACATTTTTTAAAACTACCCCATCAGCTCTCTTGCATTCTGACTGATACACTATGCCCAAGTTAAACACTTCCTTGGGGACTGATCAGTGACTTTCCCTTAAAATATAAACCTTTAAGGGGGAAAAAAAGTCCAAAGTCAAAGTTTCTTCAGTTTACAAGCTTAGGTCAGCCAACCCAGTACATAATGAGACTTCCAGTTATTGTGATGAAATACTTACTTGATTTTCTTTCAAGTGAATCAAATACAAGGCAGAATCAAAAGGACCAGCAGGAATGGAATGTCTCTCTAATTTGGGTCTGTGGTTTTGTGCATGGATGAAATCCGGCAAACAGCTTTTTAAAAACAGGAGTGCAAGACTTAAAACAAAATTGAAAGAAGAAACAAATATAAAGTAGAAGTTTATTTCAATTTCAATTGTGATTAACATAATTATCTGATGTTCAGAAAGAAAAAGCTCTTATTCTTCTTGAGAGATGAGCAAACATTGACTCTTAACCTCTGCAGGTTTGGGATGGGTTTCTCAGTAAATTTTTAAGTGAAATGCATTTAAATGGAATAAATACATAGATATGCTTATATGCACATTGAGAACTGTCAGTTCTTTCAGTTTCTCCTTTGTAATTTCATCACATTCTCATTTGAGACCAATGTCTTGTACACATTTCTCCAAAGATGCACATTTTTGCCTGCAATTGTGTCTGATGTAGTTTTTGCAAGTATTTTTTCCTTAAAATAATACATATTGTAAATTATGTTCATAAGCATAATGGATGATTTTTAATGCAGAATTTAATATGCAAAATTTGGAGAAATGTGAATTTTGAGGGAGAACTGCATTTTGGTTTGTGCCTTGGCTCAAAAAGAACAAAATAAATTCCTTCCCCATCCATAATGGTTAGATACCCAGAGAGAAAAATAAAATTAAAATTAAAATAAAATAAAATAAAATAAAATAAAATAAAATAAATAAAATAAAATAAAATAAAATAAAATAAAATAAAATAAAATAAAATAAAATAAAATAAAAAAAATAAAAAAAAATAAAATAAATTAAAATAAAATAATAAAATAAAATAAAATAAAATAAAATAAAATAAAATAATAAAATAATAAAATAAAATAAAATAAAATAAAATAAAATAATAAAATAAAATAATAAAATAAAATAAAATAAAATAAAATAAAATAAAATAAAATAAAATAAAATAAAATAAAATAAATAAAATAAAATAAAATAAAATAAAATAAAATAAAATAATAAAATAAAATTAAATAAAATAAAATAAAATAATAAAATAATAAAATAAATAAAATAAAATAAAATAAAATAAAATAAAATAAAATAATAAAATAAAATAAAATAAAATAAAATAAAATAAAATAAAATAAAATAAAATAATAAAATAAAATAAAATAAAATAAAATAAAATAAAATAAAATAAATAAAATAAAATAATAAAATAATATAATAAAATAAAATAAAATAAAATAAAATAAAATAAAATAAAATAAAATAAATAAAATAAAATAAAATAAAATAAAATAAAATAAAATAAATAAAATAATAAAATAAAATAAAATAAAATAAAATAAAATAAAATAAAATAAAATAAAAATGTATGATAGGATATGATAGTTATGTTTATATTTTCTTGAGTATCCTTGCCTTTTCTTATTGCATATATAAAACCATCAGTAAAAGTAATATGGAATGAAATAGACCACAACTTGCAGGAAAATGCTAAACTAAAAGAGCCCATTTGCTTAACTCTAGCCTTACTCATCATCACAATCCAGAAATCTTAAGATGGGGATTCATCCCATGTACCATCCAACTTAAATGTAAGGCTTGGAATATATATATCCACTTTAGTCATATATTGCATCAGTCTTGTGTACGGTATCTGGGCATTAAATGCTTCACAAGCAACCAGGGACAGATTACTATAAATGGCCAATGTCATCTGATTTCCCCCATTCTCTTGCCTGTCTTTTAAAATTTCATTCTTTACCCACTTAAGACAAAACTAGACCAACATTAATTGCATGAGTGCAGTTAACATGTATA
This sequence comes from Charina bottae, assembly GCA_023362775.1. Taxonomy (NCBI): domain Eukaryota; kingdom Metazoa; phylum Chordata; class Lepidosauria; order Squamata; family Charinaidae; genus Charina; species Charina bottae. The sequence goes on from JALMGJ010000025.1 coordinate 6,924,158, forward strand.
TTCTTTTGTTGTTGTTGTTGTTACAGTTCCACATATAGCAGCTATGGGGAAAGGTGAGCAGCTTCAGGACTGTGCAGAAGTGAAATTTAATTTGTTCTATTTCCCTAAGGTTCTGTACAAGAGTTGCTTCTCTAAAACTTCTATTTACATTTCAAGTTGTCACCCTTTATGCTTTTAGCCTCATGTTTTCCAAATTCCCTCTGGAACTGTTAGTTCTGCACACATCTCTTATGGATTTGAGTCCTAAACTAAGTATGCTGATCATGCCTTGTTAAGGTAAAAAGGTAAAGGTTTCCCCTGCACAGTCGTGTCCAACTCTAGGGGCCAGTGCTCATCTCCATTTCCTAGCTGAAGAGCCAGTGTTGTCCAAAGACGCTTCCATGGTCATGTGGCCAGCATGACGCGCGCAGAACGCTGTTACCATCCCACCGAAGTGGTACCTATTTATCTACTTGCATTTGCATGCTTTCGAATTGCTAGGTTGGCAAGAGCTGGGGCTAGTGCGGGAGCTCAGTCTGCCACGCAGGGCTAGGGATTCGAACCTCCGAACTTGTGATCTTCTGATCGACAAGCCTGACATCTTACCTGCTGAGCCACCACGCCCCTCATGCCTTGTTACCTATTTTAAATTAAAATGTTTGATTAATTCTGGCTAAGAACACAGGAGTACCCCCTGTGAATAAATTTTGACAGACCAGGATTCCCAGCTCAAAGTCTGCAGAATTTTCCACTCCAGTTCTAAAATAATGATTGGCATTCTGGGTTATCACTGGAGTCATCTTAGAGAAAACACAAATAAGCTGTAGTAGCCAAAGAGTTTGTATGTTTCTTTCTCAAAGCCTATAGTAATACATCTGTAATGATACATTTGGATAGTCTCAAACAATTTGGGTACATTTTGGGGGTATCCTCAGAGGTTATTGGGACTTACCAGATATTAAAGGTCTGGTAGAAAACTCTGAACCAATTTCTTTCTATCCCCCAGAATTTCCTTCTGCCCAATCAACTTCTGAAGAATAACGAGAAATAGTGCCATCTCATGACTCAAGGACCCATTCCCTGGAGCAAACCATATCCTTGACTCAGATAGGGTTGAGCTTGATTTTTTTCCCCCATTGGCAATATTTATTTTGCACACAGATAAAACAACAAGCTTTGGTGGTGGCTTCTCTTCTGCTGCCTCCCCACTGCACTGACTGCTGGCCAATGCCTCTTTCAGAAAACCATTTGGTTGCCTTCAGCTCATCCTTTAAACTTGAAACCTGCTTCTGAGTGACTTCATCCCCGCCTGGAGTACAGAAAAGAGAACTACCTTGCTCTGTCCATCCCCTTCTGCCCTCCATTCAGTAAGCCAAACAAGAACATTCAATACTGATGACAGACTAGGCACTCCTTGCTCTTACATTTAGGAAAGTTAGCCAATTCACACTTTCAGCTAGCAGAGTCATCCTGGTACATGGCTCTTTTTCATATCTATACCTTTCTTTTCCCAGAAGGGCATTTTCCCTCTGTTTCCAGCTGAATATTACAATTGTTTAGACAGAGTTTGGGTTTAGATTGGGACTTACCAGATATTAAAGGTCTGGTAGAAAACTCTGAACCAATTTCTTTCTATCCCCCATATAGCTCGGTTACTATTTTACTGAAAGCAAACAAGAAGATCCTTACATCTCTTTAATTGCTTGGAACCTTATACAGTAAAGGATGGATACATGAAAGCTCTTGGCACATGCTGTGTTCCTTGCCCATGGAAAGGTCTAAACTACATGGCTTTTTCAGAATTTATAGCTTGTAAGCAAGTACATAATTTAATTTCTAATAGATGCTAGAAGCTATGGGTGCTAAAAGAGATCAAGACAAGTTACTCCTTCAAATATATAAAGACCAGCTATTCTTAAATCAGTTCCAGCTCTTATACATTCAAATGTAAGTCATGCTTGATCACTGGAAAGCTTTACAACTCTTTGAGATAACAATGCTCTTCCACATTTTTTTTCTACAGTTACAACCTTTTTCTTTCCTATGAATGGGGGTACTGAAAGAACTATGGCTGAGAACTCTAAACGCCTCTATCTAGCACTGCTTGTGACCATCAGTGGTATCATAGCATAACCCATTTTAAAAAATGTTCATATTCTATTTCATTATCTAGCTAGAACTGGAATAGATAACCTGGTGCCCTACAAATGTTTTGTTAGATAATACCAGTGGAGATAGCTACTCCCATCAATAGGGAGACCTAGCCAGTGCTTGTTAACAAGGCTTTGCTCACAGTCATTCATGCCCACGTGACCTCTCATCTGGATTACTGAAATGTGCTGCCCTTGAAGAGCATTCAGAAGCTTCAGCTGGTGCAGAATGTGGCTGCACATGTAGTAAATGGTGTCATATATTCAACACATGTAACACCACTACTATGTAAGCTGCATTGGTTGCTGGTGTGCTTCCAGGTGCAATTCAAGGTGCTGGTTGTCACCTTTAAAGCCCATCGTAGCTTGGGACCAGGTTACCTATGGACCATCTTCTGCCAGTAGTTTCTACCCATCCAATTTGGTCTGGCAGGTTGGGCATGCTACGGGTCCCATCAGCCAAGGAATGTTGGTTGGCAGGGACCAGGAGGCATGCCTTCTCTGCCGTGGCCCCTGCCCTCTGGAATATGCTCCCTCCAAAGATCAGGATGACCCCGACCCTCTTGGCCTTCCATAAGGCTGTGAAGACCTGGTTATATACCCAGGCCTGAGGCCCCGAGTGTGTTAAGGGCCCCGTTTCTTGGCTATATGAACATCTATGGCAATTGTTTACTCGGCGACCATACATATTTATTTTGTATTGTTTTATTTGTTCTATGTTTTTTATGATTGTACGCCACCCAGAGTCAATTGCTGAGATGGGCAGCTATAGAAATCAAATAAATAAATAAATAAATCTTTATTGGTATTTATTTTAACAAACTTATTTTAACTGTATATGTTCAGCTAAAGATATGTAATCATTTAATCAATTAGTTACTTGGTGTCCAAAATAAAACCAGAAGTTCTGTTTCCACAGATGCGGTATTGGCTGTTCTGGGGAAATGCATTATGCACCCTCCATCTATGTTACTGGAAGTCACCTAAGGAAGACAAATATAAAGGCAACAAAATCAATGAGGCAGTTTCCTGCAAAGCTTTATGCATTAATCTCTATCACACAGAAAAATATACAACCCTATAAGGGAAGGAAGTCACTTGTTCTCTAATAAAAAAGAAAACCGTTGGTAATAAGCAATTAATAAAGTTGTCATGATTAGTTATGCAACTATGAATCAATGTTTACAATAAAAGTGGCCACATTCATTGTTTTTCATACCTATCCTTCAATCACACTATAAAGTTTGGTTTGTTTGTTTGTCTTTTCAAATTACATCATCTATTCTGATAATGTTTTTGTATAGGACTTGAGGAAAATGACATTTTGATGTTTTTGTAGATGTATGTCTGGATACAATTTTCTACTATAACTCTTTAAGGTAAAGGTTCCCCCCGCACAGTTGTGCAGTCGTGTCCGACTCTAGGGGGCGGTGCTCATCTCCGTTTGTTAGCCGAAGAGCCAGCGTTGTCCGAAGACGCTTCCACAGTCATGTGGCCGCATGACACGTGCAGAACGCTGTTACCTACCCACCGAAGTGCTACCTATTAATCTACTTGCATTTGCATGCTTTCGAATTGCTAGGTTGGCAAGAGCTGGAGCTAGTGCGGGAGCTCAGTCCGCACGCAGGGCTAGGGATTCGAACCTCCGAACTTGCGATCTTCCGATTGACAAGCCTGGCGTCTTACCCGCTGAGCCACCATGCCCCTTTTTTAACTCTTTAAGCACAGCTATTTTTCTGCAGCCCTTGCTTCAAGGTAGTCCTGCTTCCATTTTTCCCATTGCATTGACATACTAAGGCCATTTTCAGTTAGCTTGTTTCACAAAAACCTCTCACTTCCAATGCAGGAAGGACATCATTGCCCCATTCATATTAAAATTGAAATTGATGGCGATGGATTCCTAAGTCAAAAATTAATTGCCATTATATCCCTACATAGCTGGAATATAATGGATTTAAGATAAAGTTGGGTAGGTACAAATAGTTGCTAAATCCTGCCTCTACCTATTGCATTCAAAATCCCACCAGTCAGACATCCTGGGGGCAAGCTATCTTTTTTCTTTGTAGGTTCATTAAGAAAAAAATCACTTCAGGGATGCAAGTGATGAAAAATCAGTAACCCAGGAACTTGAGGGGAAACTAAAACACTGAAATAACTTCAGATATTATATTTTAACCTCGCTGAATTTTTTAAAATCCATCTGATCATTTTTAATACTGAACCATACTTTGGATGGAGCTGTCTCCATGTTTGAGGCCTGGGAAAATTATCTTTCCGAGGGATTCCAGATCTGGATTGTACTGGATGGCAAGAGAGATTTCTGTCTCCTGTTGCTGTCTTCTAGAGAACTTTTTGATTATTTTATCCCAGATCTGGTAAGTCTAGTTCTCCTTCTTAAAACACACACACACACACACACACACACACACACACACACTCTCATGGGTCATAAGTTCTTTACCAGTTTTATACAGATTGGGTGCTAATCCATTTCTGATTTACAGAACTTGATTTAGCTATAAATTCAATTGAAAAAGATTTAGGTCAAGAGTACATTAGGCTATACTGAATTATTTGTCCATTAATAATGTTCTGCTGATCATTTGCACACAAGAAGTCCCATGGTCCCAAGGATTTTCTTTATCATGCCCCATAATGCTCTTCTTCATATTTTTGAATAAATTATTGTTACTTTCAACATTGTGAAGCTACTGAAAAGTGGCTTTCATTTCACAGATGCTTGGTACTTTCGCTCTGTTGAAACTCAGCTCCCTTCCCTTCGATTATCAGCAGAGATAACTGCCAAAACGTTTAGTCTCTGGCCAAAGTTGCCACAGGCTTGAGGCACTGAGTCACTGATAAGTGGCCGCGGGGGAATAAATTTCAGAAATGATGATGCTAAGTGAGACTAAAAGTAACATTAAAGTCTACATGAACCATCTGATTTTCTGAGGAGTGCAAGATAAAGCCATTGTAAAATCCATTGAAGAATGTATGCTATAACTGTACAACTTCCTTCTTTTTGAGTACTGCAAAAAGATCCTCTGGGGAAAAGAAGTTTTCTTTCTTGTAAAAACTCTCATATTAAGGCAAAAAGCTGTAAGTCATGCATACTTCACATATGGAATAACGGAATCACTTTCAATACTCCTCTCATAAAATCAGAATTCTTCACCAGTCTACAAGCTCTTCTATACAAATTGGTATCGTTCAGATAGGTTGAACTAAAATTAGTATTATGAGAGCTGGGGATAAATGAATGCCCAACAAATCTGGGGACCACTAGTTGGAGAAGGTTGGATAAGCCCCACATTGTACAGATTTCGGTCCTTCTATTATTTTGAGAGCCAGTTTGGTCCAGTGGTTAAGGTATCAGACTAGAAACCAGGAGACTGTGAGTTCTAGTCCTGCCTTAGGCACAAAGCCAGCTGGGGGACCTTGGACCAGTCACTCTCTCTCTGTCCTAGGAAGGAGGCAATGGCAAGCCACTTCTGAAAAACCTTGCCAAGAAAACTGCAGTACAGGGACTTGTCCAGGAAGTCTCTGAGAATCAGACATGATTGAATATATATTTTTCTATCACATACAAGAAAAAGAAAAAAGCACAAAAGCACAAAAGCAGACTAGAAAGAAAAAGAAACATCAGAAACATACCATGCTGCTTACAAGAAATCACTTGGCCTAGTTTTTAAACAAATCATTAAACCTTGACCACACAGAATAGTATTCATCCATTTTTCTATTATGTCAATAAAAAGCTAGCTTATAAACAGAAAGAAAAAAAAACACCCTACCACATCTGTAATTGAAGATTGCAAATCTGTGGCTCCTCTATCATTCCAACACTGAAGAACGGGGTTATTTATTTATTTATTTTTGCTTTCCCCCATGCTTGAACATTGAGCAGCTTTCAGTATTGTAGGATCTACTGTACTTTACTATTACCTATTTTTGGGTGGATAGGAACATGGTCTTCCAGTAAAATTTAAGTATTAACCCTGCAACTTAAACAACACCCTAAATGTGTCATACTTTCTGGTTGTATATTTGTCATAAAACAGTAAAAAAGAAAAGAAAAAAATATTTTATGACTGACTGTTGCAATTGACACCTATAATGAGGAAATAAGCAAGCCCTGATCTTGACCATACATATATTGTAAGGAATTTATAGGATTTTGCTTCTTCTTTATTTTACTCTTTTGCTTTTCTTACATAGCATTCCATCCGCCCTTCAATTTCCCATTCTGGGCATAATTCATATATTAGGCTGCAAAAGCTGATCATTCCATCTTGTATAATGGGAATAAATTTTCCCCATGGTGATGGAATTATTGTGGCACTATCCATGATTTGGCATAATTAACTTGATAAATGTAATGGAGATGGAAGAAAGGGAAACCTCACTGCAAGGGGAGGGGGACAATGAGAATATTTGCTCTATTTCTTAATTATCTGTCCCATCTTCTTCCAGTCATGTCACAATTTTCAAAAAACTAAAACTGACAAGGCTACAATGAAATCCTTTTCTGACTGAGGCAACTTCATTCTTGAGGGCAACTACACTCCTTTCTTTTTGGAGTCATACACTCATACTTTATTGTACATAGATACAGTTTAATAATTCAAAAACTTCAAAAATTGCTCCAAATATGTCTGTGTATATTACTCACAACCCTTTGAGGTAAGCAAGGTCAAGAAACAGGTATTGCAGGGATTCCAATAATCCTCTTTATTGTTGTAGGACAAGGTAACAGAATCTCAAGAGCCTGCCAGGGGTTCTGTCTACTTCATCTTATACCAAACATAATCAAGGCAGCACCATTTTGAGTTTCTTTCTCATGCTGTCTTTTTTCTTAGGACCGAGAAGTCCTAAGACCTTGTTTCTTGACCTTGCCTACCTCAAAGGGTTGTCAATAATATACACAGATATACGTACTTGGAGCAATTTTTAAAGTTTTTGAAATATTAAATTGCATTTATGTTCAATAAAGTATGAGTTTATAACTCCAAAAAGAAAGGAGTGTAGTTGCCCTCAAGAATGAAGTTGTCTTTTCTGAAACTCCTCCCTTAACAGTTCACACATTCCTTCCTCAAGGTCAGTTCTACATTCTTTCACTTATTTGATATGGCCATTAGACTAATCAATAAACAATAAGCTAAGCTAAGCTGATAAGATAAGATAAGATAAGATAAGATAAGATAAGATAAGATAAGATAAGATAAGATAAGATAAGATAAGATAAGATAAGATACATTATTTTGCAATTATTATCAATGTGCACTACCTGAAGGATGGCCATGATTATTCATTGAAACAATGATGATCATTCTTCTGGAAGCTTGCTTTGGTCTTTCTAGGACAGAGAAAAGGTTCTTTCATTGTCCATTTCTCAAATAAAGAAACAGATTGAAAGTTACATTCACAACACAACACAGCAATTGAGCCCATTGACTAAGCCACAACAATTAGTTAATATACTGTATATGGGACTTTTCTCACATCTCATATGCTGTTAGATTCTATGTCAATAACTTTTTAGACCTTTTTAAATATTTGACTGCTCTTCTAAATTGTGCATATAAGATGAAGTACATCACGGTGAGACCTGTCACTTAGGCATTCACAGGAGGGAAGAGGGCAAATTATGACATGCACATAATGATATCTTGAGACAAGTGATGTGATTTGTGTATTTGCATCAGATGCCATGGCATCACTACATAAAGTAAAGCTCCCGCCCTATTGATATTTCGAAGAGCCCTAAAGATCTGACACTTCGCCCAGGCCTTTGGTCAGGACGACTGATGCCCCTTTCTTCCTTTTTCGTTCCCCTCTGAGTCTGTTTTCTTTGCCATCATTGTTCTTTTGTCTTGTGTCGTTCTTTTGTCTTGTGTTTTTGTATTGTTCTTTGCTTTTAAATGTTTTAACAATAGCAAACCATCCAGAGCTGCTGGGAGTTGGGAAGCATATATATTTAAATAATAATAATAATAATAATGATGATGATGATGATGATGATGCAATCTGCACTCTGACATCATGATGCACATGGTGTCATTTTGATATCATTGTGGCTTACTACAGATGCCTATATGGGGCGTGGTGGCTCAGCGGGTAAGACGCCAGGCTTGTCGATCGGAAGATCACAAGTTCGGAGGTTCAAATCCCTAATCCCGTGTGACGGAGTGAGCTCCTGCACTAGCTCCAGCTCTTGCCAACCTAGCAATTCGAAAGCATGCAAATGCAAGTAGATTAATAGGTACCACTTTGGTGGGTAGGTAACAGCGTTCCACACGTGTCATGCGGCCACATGACCGCGGAAGCGTCTTCGGACAACGCTGGCTCTTCGGCTAACAAACAGAGATGAGCACCGGCCCCTAGAGTCAGACACGACTGCACAACTGTGCGGGGGGAACCTTTACCTTTACCTTACAGATGCCTATGCCTGTCACAGTAACATGGAGAAGGTGCTTCCCTCCACTCTTTACCAAGTTTCATCATCGCCTTCTTTGGGAATATATAGTCTTATATCACAGATTTCTGAAATCCTAATAACCCAAACATTTTCCAGTGCTTCTCCCATATTGATATATGTGATGTTATTTGATTAAGTGTGCATTATTTCCAGTTCTGTTACAATTTAGACTTTTCAGATGCTTCCAAATATCTGTTCTGGTTTGAAGAAAAAAAATCCATTTTTAAAAATTTAATATTGGCTTAAATATCCTGGAATGGATGTGCTCTATTCCAAGCACAATTAGTTTATGGGTAAAGCTGGAAAAGCACAGCAAAAATTCAAACCAATGAATAGGACCTTTGATAATATTCTTTTCCTAGAAGAGTTTGTAGAGAGGCCAGAAGAACAGAACATGGATTTTGGCAAAGGACTTGAGAGATCTGTGACAAGAGCCAGGATATGAGTGCTGAAGTGGAATAAGCTCCAGTGTTGCCTCAAGAAACAAGCAAAACTTTCTTAAGGTTTATAAAAGCATTTGCCTACTCATGATTATTAGGTTTATTCCTCTAGGAAGCCTCATATATTTGTTCAAGGTTTCATTCCACTAATGAGTATCTGTAATGGGGCTGGGACACCAAGGTGTAGAACAGTGTTTCTCAACCTCAACAACTGGCTGGAGTATTCTGGGAGTTGAAGTCTACACAACTTAAGGTTGCTAAGTTGACAAACACTGGTGTAGAGGAATAGGCTGGAGAAACCTCCACAGGCTGCAGAGGTGATAGTAAGATTAGCTCCATATGTTCTCCTGGAACAGGGGAACTTGGAGCTGAAGGGAATTTTATTCCCCAGTTTTTCCCTTCAATATTTATTTATTTATTTGTCGCATTTTTTCACCGCCCATATCGACAAACGATTCCTTCAATATTGTTTGATATTAGCATAATTTTATTTTTATTGTAGAAAATATTGCAGAATATTGAGAAAAGAACAGAACATGGATTTTGGCAAAGGACTTGAGAGATCTGTGACAGGAGCCAGGATATGAGTGCTGAAGTGGAATAAGCTCCAGTGGTTATAGAAATTAAATAAATAAATAATAAATAAATAAATAAATAAATAAATAAATAAAAGAAAGTGGGGGAGGAATAATTTGTTATGTTAAGTAATTCAGCGACTATATCAAAAGTATATGTGAATATTTAACATTTAACCCTTACCAGCAAATCAATTGTAAATATATGTATGTTTGAAATATATGGTCTGATTGAGTTTCTACTCCAAAATTAGCCCCCCCCCCCCATGAATGACTGCATAAATGTCACTGTAATTCAAGGTATTCTAAAATGTCAATTGTTAATATCTTCAGTAGAATTTCCCACTGCAGTCTTGAACCCTGCGTCCTATGCTGATAGTTCCATTGAAACTCACAAAAATTCAGGCCACATGAAATAGTAGGCTTATACTCTGAAGTTTTCCTTGGTTATCTGTGATAATGTCCAATTAGTCTAATGGCACTCATGCATATGCAACTGAGTGCAAGACTGCAGCCTAAGAAATAACTGATCTTTGTTGGTAATGGCTGTATATCAAATATATCAAGAAACGTCCTTGCTCTGTGTCCTAAGCTAACACTTGAGGATTTTTCCCCTTCTAACCAAGGTATTTGAAGATCAAGCCTAGGGGCCAAACTCTACTCTCAGTTACACATTCACCTGTGTAAATTGACAGCAGCATTTGCCCTTGGGACTTTCAACTTGATCTGATATTTGATGGGCAGTCACTACATCCATCTGAACACCAGAGTGATGTGCTCCTGTCAACCTGTGAATCACAGGAACTGCCACACTTATTTGGAAAGGGGGAAAAGCAGCAAAGAAATAGCTCCTGAAAGCTTTCACATGCCTCCCTCCTACCTGGGATGTGTTGCTTAAAAAAAAGCAGGACAAAAAGCTTCTGCACTTCTAATATAGCTGTTGGACAGCCTGGATCTATTCATTCACAGCAGCCCAATGGGTGAAAACTGTAGACTTGCTATCATAACTACAGCAGGGTGCACTGCTTAGCTAATAAGAGAGGAGGTGATTTCTCTACACCAGTTATTAAAAGGTAAGGGTTCCCCCCACACATTTTGTGCAGTCGTTTCCGACTCTAGGGGCCGGTGCTCATCTCCGTTTGTTAGCCGAAGAGCCAGCGTTGTCCGAAGACGCTTCCACAGTCATGTGGCCGCATGACACACACGGAACGCTGTTACCTACCCACCGAAGTGGTACCTATTCATCTACTTGCATCTGCATGCTTTCGAATTGCTAGGTTGGCAAGAGCTGGGGCTAGTGCGGGAGCTCACTCCATCACGTGGGGCTAGGGTTTCGAACCTCCGAACTTGCGATCTTCCGATCGACAAGCCTGGTGTCTTACCCACTGAGCCACCACGCCCCACACCAGTTATGAGGTGATTCAATTCTAACCCTGAAAATAGTTCATCAGGAAGAACACAAGGGAATTGAAGCTGCACCATACCCAATTTTCTCTAGCTCTTAGGAGGATGAAGGGCCAAGAGGTCAAATTGTTCATGGCACTCATGGAAGGCTGTGGTCCAGTGGGGAGAAACCAACTAAACACTCAGACTCAGCCTGAAGCCAGTGGTGTGCTGGAGCCGGCTTGCACTGGCTCGTGAGAACTGATTGTTAATTTCTCTGGAATGTTGCAAGCCAGCTGATAGCAGTGGTGAGCCTCGACAGCTAGTGTGCCAATCAGCTACTCTGCAGCTAGTGGTATGGCACAATGGCAGCAATGGAGCTGGCAGAGCCAGTTGTTAAACATTTACCAGCACACCACTGCCTGCAGCTCAGTACAATGAGGTGTCCTAGTAAAATAAAATTTCCACTCTATATAAATCAGAGTGTTAACACCAGCAGGATATTTGGGAGGGAACATAGATACGGCAAATGATTTAGATTCTCAAGGAAATGGGAGGTATAGATTTGTTTATTCTATGCATGCTTAGACTTACAGAAGTAAATGTTCTTTGGAGATTGTAAATCAACTATGATTTGCATCCTGCAAGTGCCCTTCTTTTGAGGAACTACAGGAGGTGGATTAGCAATAAAGAAGAGGTAAAAAGGGGCACTTCCACACAGTCTGGTGCTTCCCTAAGGCTTGATCGTGGGAAATGACATGATTCTGGGGGTGGACCTCAGGATTCAGTGATTTAGATATTGTTGAATTCCTGGTTAAGGATCAAGCTGCTGCCTGGAGTCCTTCTCGCTCCAATTTTATCAGAGGATAGGCACATAACATTGTTGGCAACAAGGGTGTTTTATTAGATTCAACTGATAGAAGAGGCATACCCTTACTTGGAGTAGAAAGACTTGAGGTTGATGACACATTAACTGGTATCTTTTGTGCTATGTGCTTTTGATGGGCAGCCCTTGAAGACAATCCATAATTTAGAGCTGGGTATGAATGTAGTGAGAGCCAGTTTGGTCCAATGGTTAAGGCACCAGGCTAGAAACCAGGAGACCGTGAGTTCTAGTCCCGCCTTAGACATGAAAGCCGGCTGGGCAACTTTGGGCCAGTCACTCTCTCTCAGCCCTAGGAAGCAGGCAAGGGCAAACCACTTCTGAAGAACCTTGCCAAGAAAACTGCAGGGACTTGAATGGATTTGAATGGATTTTTAAAAAATGAATGTAGCAGCATGAGTGGTGAATGGTGCTTTCTTGAGGTCAAGGATCCACCTTGTATTGAAACAGCTTCAGTGACTACCACTTGTCTTCTGGGCCCAATTCAAGATACTCACAAGTGTGTAAAAAATCTTACAGGACCACCTTTCACAGTCTGCCCTGCACTCTCAGGCCTTCAACTGATCCCATCAGAAGTATATCTAACATCAAGAGAAAATGCTGCTTTTTCTACAGAGAAACAAATGGACTTTGGGGTTTGGGGATTTTACCCAGACATTTTTAGAGATTTTCCAGATGTTATGGCATTGGGTTTTAAGTGCTTAAATTCATGCTTTATGTGGAAAGAGAGAGACCCACATAGAAACTTTATTGATTTAGTCATTTGACCATATCAAAAGTACAAAACCAATACAAGTATACAGGTAAATACAAAGAATACAAGATAACAAATTCATAATAAATCATCACCCCTACAATTAACCCCAATCTGCTCTTAATAGTTTGTCCTCTTCGAAATGGCCTTTGATATAAAGAATGCAGTCTTACTAGTGATATGCAGGTTTGTTCCCTGCAAAATGTAAGACAGTTTCTCCTGGATGCCCCAGTATTTTTTGGTTTTTAAATAAGAATCTAAGTGAGCAGTCCTTTCTGCAGAATATAGTTTGCAATCAAATAGAATATGTGCAATGTCTTCTACAGCTGGCGCACCACAGATACAAAGTCTTTCTTCAAATGGAACTCCATGAAACCTCCCATATCAGGGCCATTCTAAAGTGGGTTAGATGGCATATGAATTTATAAATATGCGGAACATGTGTGTATTTTTCCTTATGTAAAAGATCTTTTGAATCTGAGTTTCAGCAAATAACATTCACATTTTCTTTTGTTAATTCATTAGAACTGCTGTACTCATGATATCTTTCTTGGAAACAGAATGCAAAATGTCCTGTTGCCTGAACCTGCAGGTTTTTACTTAAGTTTTTAAAAAGTTGACGTGCTGTAAAATAAGCGTGGATGGCAAGCTGTCTTTCTGGCACAGTTTCTCTTTCCTTTCTTTTTCTTTTGTTCCTCCTCTCTCTCTTTTTAAGAAACACGCTCCCATTTGCTTATGTTCTTCTTCTGAAAATTGATCACATTTTGAAGGGGAGATAAACTTTAGTGCTGAACATTTTCTATTTTCAATGCTAGATGTTCCGTATGAGTCTCCAGAGTACCGGAGCCTGTTTACATTTCTCGCCTGCCTGCAACAGTCAAGATAGAAGAATCCAGAAGGGCCCTGAGCATTCTTCCCATTGAGATAGACAGGAACAATGCCTTGCGGGGATAAGTAGTAGATGGAAAATAAATAGGTTCATGAGTACTGGGAGAACAAGTCAGCGCTGCAGGCAGAGGAAGCAGACAATGTAAAATAAATATAGCTAAAGAGGAAGGAAAATACATTCACTTGCTTCCCTCTAAGCACCGTGCTATTCAGTGAAGCAATAAAAGTAACCTTGAAACATAAGAGTGCAGGGACCTAGTCTATATCTACATCTGATGCTGCTGACCCTGGAAGAGGAGAGTTGGTTTCTAAGCCAGCTTCATGTGTTGAATTCAACCCAGTAAAGAGACAAGGATGTCAGGGAGAGGTAGAAAATCCGGATGTAGAATTCCTTTTAATTTTTCTTAAAGAGTTTTATTAAGTTTCAAGACAAGGATAAAAGCTACGAAGGAAACAAAAAACTACAAAAAAGAAAAAAAACAACTAAAAAGGTTTGGAAACAAAACTACAGAAAGATGTGACTTCCGACTTTTAACAGCAAGGATACTGTATACAAAAATTTCCATAATCAATCTCTTACTCTATATTAAACCAAAACCACATTATTTCTATAGATCATTCCACTTTAGCACATTATAAAAATCACTAAGTACAGTTCCTCCCCCTTATATTGAAATAAAGGGGAAAAAAATCATATAGACCCCCTAAACAACTCCCCCCCAAAGGATAACACTTATTTAATTATACCCTTCCTACTACTATTCTATACATTTCTGCCTACTGTTTTTATTGATTGATTGATTGATTTTATTTCTATCCTGCCTTTATTATTTTTATAAATAACTCAAGGTGGCTTTGTCTCTTTTGAATGGTGTGTAAATAAGGTTTATCTGTATGTGTCTGTTGACGGCTGATTTGTCTGAATGCCAAGCTTCCAGGAATTTCCTAGAATTTTTGGATTTAGTTTGGTCTAGGATGCTCACAGTTTCCCAGTTGAAACTGTGGTTGAATCTGTCCATGTGTTGTGAGATTAAGGAATTTTCATCATGTCTTCTGACTGCTAGTTGGTGTTCATGGATGTGCTCTGCTAGTCTTCTGCCTGACTGTCCTACATAGTGGCTGTTACAGTCCTTACACTGTATGTTGTAGATGACTCCTGTTTTTTCTTCTTGGGCTACTGGGTCTTTTGGTTTACTTAAGATGCTTTGGAGGGCTTTAGTTGGTTTGTGTGTTGCAGTGATGCCATGTGGTTATAATAGTCTGTTGGTTGTTTCTGAGATGTTTTTGATGTATGATAGTGTTATCCTTTTCATAGCTTGTGTTGGTTGTACTGTAGTGGGTTGAGTGGTTGAGTGCTCAAATCAGAGGAACATCCATGGGATCACCACTCTCAGGACTCATAGCAGAGACTGTAATGCAGCATCTAGAAACTATAGCACTATAGTTACTATAGTTATATAGTATAACTATAGTCTCCCACACATACAACCCAAGGTATGGATCCGATATGTAGCCAACATCTTCATCATAATCAAAAAGGAGCAACTAGAGAAGAGACATGAAACAATCAACAACATTGTCAAAGGAATAAAATTCACAAGAGAAGAAGAAAACAGCAACACACTCTCCTTCCGGGGTATCTTCATCAGCAGAGGAAACTACAGCAAATTAGAAATGCAAGTCTATTCAAAAAGAACCCACACTAACCAAGTGCTACATTACCAAAGTAACAACCCAACCTCCCACAAGAGGAGCTGTGTAAGAATATTATTCAGACTAGTACAAATTTGTTGTTGTTCAGTCGTTCAGTCATGTCCGACTCTTCGTGACCTCATGGACCATAGCACGCCAGGCCTTCCTGTCCTCCACTGTCTCTCGGATGCACTACAGCAACCCAGAACACCAGAAAAAGGAAACAGACCGCCTATACAACATATTCCAACAAAAAGGATTCTCATACAACTTTATAAAAAAAAGTGCCTGACCATTCAACCCACTACAGCTAGACCAAGCTAAATCTAAAAGTGCTAGGGAATTCCTGGAAGCTTGGCATTCAGACAAATCAGCCATCAACAGACACATACAGATAAACCACATTTACACACCATTCAAGAGAGACAATAAAAAAGCTAAGAAGGAAACAAAAAGACCAGAACACATCCTCTCCAGCAGCCTACACCCAGATAAGCAGGGATTAATCCCAGACAAACCATCAAGCATAAAACAATACCCTAATCAAGGAACTACCAAGGAGAAAACCACAGCCCCACCAACACTGACAGGGTAAACTACTGTATATAAACAGGGAGCAAACCCCACACTTTCTTGCACTGAAGATGTTGCCTAGTTGGGCAATGAAAAGTCTGCAAGAAAACAACAAGGCTCAGAGAACACCAAGGACTCCACAGTTCAACCCTGAGCTACAGATATTCTCTTCTATTGTGGAGGTTTATAACTTCTTTACACTTTCCTTCCCTGTATATGTTGGTTCAATCTAAATTGGTCTTTGTGTACTTTCTTCAGAAGAGAAACAAAGCAATGGACAAAACCACAGGATCATGTGTATGCGATCTCATTAATATAGCATATCGTTTGACCCTCAGGCCTCACAAATCTTGCATTGGAGACAGGCTTGAAGGCCAAGCAGCAATTGCATGTTGTGCAAACAATATTTATCGCCTTAGAAAAAAGCAGGGAGTTGCTGATTAGACAGAACATTACAGAAGTTCTGAGTATCCAGAAATTACTTTTCAAAATGCAGGATGTATTCTTTTATTGGAGGTTGTTGTTTAAAATATGAATCAGGACCAAAAAAAGCAAAGGGAAAAAAGAATGGCAAGAGTGAAGATATAGAATTGGGTCAACTGAGAGAAGAATCTAAGGGCTTTCTTTGGGTTTCTTGTAGCAGAGATGCATAACATGTTATACAACTGGGGAGCTGTTCTGATTTTTGCTATTCGACATTTCATATTCTTCACTGCATCGTAGAATACCATCATGTCCTAAAGGCACCTGCCCACTGAGAATTGACTCTGTTTTGCCTGTGCCATTATTACAGGCCTAGTGTCTCTGATACGTGATTGAGGCCTCACTCATAAATAAGATGCACTATAAATTTAAACCCCTGCCTGGTTTAATCCCCCTTTGCCCACACAGCTAGGAAGCTGAGCGGAATTTATTGCCTTGTGTATTCTCTCTGATTTATGCAGTCATGAAGCTGCTGCATTTCCCTCTGTTTGACATTATTTTACATTTCATAATAAGTTTCTTCATCACATTATACCAACTACCTTTTAAAAATGTAGTGCATTGTGCCTTTGCTGTCTTTGTATTTTTATTTCCTTATTTAGATATTTATGCTGCCCAGCCTAAGACACTCTGGTCAAGCAGAAATATATTTTAAAAAACAAAGAGAAATCAAACTCAAATTACAAATTGTTAAAAACAAGAGTCACCATAATCTGTCCTGTCATTTCCTATTTTGTTTCATCAACTCTCCTTCTTCTCACTCAGAAGAACCTCCTCTCTTGTTCAAGCTTTCCTCCATCCCTTAATCTCCCTGAACACACACACACACACACACACACACACAAGAAAAAGCAGGGAAACAGCAACATTCTTTAAACACATTCCTATTCCACCCCCTCCACAACATTAGAACAACTATAAACACCTTCTAATAATGTCTGAGTTATGGGGGCAGTGGTGATGTACAGGGACCTTCAATAAAATTTACAAGCCTGACCCCTGAATCCTATTAGTTTTAGCTAAATCATTCTGCCTGGAGACTTAGACACAATGATCAAGAACACTATTCAGAAAGTAGATTCCCATCATTGTTGTTGTTTGTTCTAATTATATAGTGATGTCCAGAAAATCAGGAGGTACTACAGTATGTTAATAATGAGTATGGTTAACTTCCACTTTCTTGGTGGACTTTCATGGTTCTTCCAATACTTTTGATCTCTTACAAAGAATTTACAACGGTGTCAAGTGTCTTGGGCTTCCCTGCCCCAACACTATCACATAGCAACCTCATAAAACCATGTGCTTAAGAATGAAAAGCTATCAACCATGTAAGAATATCTAAAGTGAAATTAGCTCGGTCCACGTAATGTCCCATGGCTAAGCCCACTTGCCCCACAACATCTCTTTTTTTTTTTTTATTAAATTTATATTACCGCCCATCTCCCCCAACGGGGACCCTGGGCGGTGCACAACAAAATAGAGATTAAAAATATATAAAATTACATGAATACAAAATATGAATTCCAAGAAGAATATTTTAAAAAGTCACTGGGAGGCTTCAAGGGGCCAGCCATCCCCAAGAGGAACTGTTGACATTTCCCTCCCAGGCAAGATGGCAGAACCAGGTCTTTAAGCCTTTCCGGAAGGCTGGGAGCGAGGACATCAGCCTCAGCTCTGGGGGTAAGATATTCCAAAGGGCGGGCGCAACTGCAGAGAAGGCCCGCTTCCTGGACCCCGCTAGGTGAAACTCTTTAAACGATGGGGTCCGTAGCAAGCCCTCTCTAGCTGAACGGGTGGGACAGGTCGATGTTCTGGGGATGAGACGGTCCTTCAGGTAACCTGGTCCTATGCCATGTAGGGCTTTAAAGGTGATAACCAACACCTTGAATTGTACCCGGAAGCAAACCGGTACCTTTCACTCTGTCCAGTATCCAAAGGCCAAATAATAAATGATCTTGTTCCCTTTGCTACTAAAACCTAGAGTTTCTCTCAGACTGATGAAAAGAATATTCTAAATTTATTCACCTATAACTATTTCTACCTTACTTTTGTTTGTACTACAGAGATTATCCTTTTATCTCTCAAATTCTATGGAATTATTTCCATTAAGGCAGTGATAGCTCCTGGAGAGGTCAGAGATGGTCGATCACAGAGTCCCCTACTGTTTCTTTCCACCAGTATACTTCTTACATTTCCCAGCAACTCTCTCTCTGTTTTTTAAAACTCCATAGTCACAATTCTTTCTCAGTCCAAGGAGCTGTGCATATGATTTGTTAAGTCAGTTAACAATGCAGAGTCCAAACCTTCTTAAAATATAGGTGGATATTTTTTTTCAGTAATTGGAAATGTCATTACTTAAACAGGGACGCAGAATCACAGAGAGGAAATAAAGTATTCATTCAAAATATGCAAAGCAGATGATAGGTAATAGCAACCCTTCCTTGCCAGCTTCCCACAAGCAAAGTCAATGGGGAAGCCAGCAGGGAAGGTCGCAAGTCACTTCCTCTCCTACCACTTTTTCTCCCGAGGAGCCCCACTACAGAGTACAAGATTCCGGGGATCTCGTAGTCCATAGTGCCCACCTTCCGCCCGGAGCACCCCACACACACATTCTGTAGTGCACACATGCATGCCTGGCTGTGCTTGTGCTGGGCCATAGCAGCCTCTTGCCCGGCTGTGCTCACGCCGAGCCACAACACCTCCCCACACACCCCTGCACTCATGCCATGCTGCAGCACCCAGCTCTCCTGCTCGGCCATACTCTGTAGCACTCATCCACCTGCTGGCCTGCTTGCAAGACATCTAAGGAAAGGATTGTCATGACCGGGACTTGCAACTTCCTGCTGGCTTCCCCATTGACTTTCCTTGTTGGAAGCTGGCAGGAAGTCACAAGTCACAGTCATGTGAGGTCCTCACTTAATGACCTGTGATCCTCACTTAATGACAGCAACCGAGACTGCCAGGATTGCTGTTGCTAAGCGATGCAGTCACATGATGTCACACTTAACAACTGCACCGCTTAGCGACTGAAATTCTGATCCCAATTACCATCGTTAAGCAAGGACTACCTTTATCTGAGTGATAGTTGACAGTTCCAAAGGATTTGGGGATGGAATATTAGTTCTTATATTGTCCTTTCATATGCACTATTCTTACACTTTGCTCCTGAGCCAGACACATTATAGAGAGCTTTCCTTGGTGTCAGTGAAATGTGGATACTGGAATATTATTACTGCTTCCTGTTTCTTGATGTTTCTTCTTACTAATTCTCACTTTTCCTACCAGTCTTCACCCCTACTTTCCAGCCTTTCAGCTTGTTCATTCATATCTTCAAACCTTCCTTCACAAGTTAAATTCTACTCATTCTTGCTGTTTTCCTTTATCTTGCATAAACAATATAAACTCTAGTAAGGATTGGAGAAACAAATGTCTTATCATTCCCACTTTCCCTATCCCTAAATCAACGTTGATAGTCCAAGAACAACAACTCCTATACCTGTCATTCTGCCTGCCTAAGGTTGCTTAACAAAGGGCAATGGCGGAAAGCTTGCTATGTACATAGACATTGTCCCCAAATAAAATGAGGAAGTTTAAAGAAATCTAAATGGCTTAGAAGACTTATCTCCCAACCCCTGCATCTACTTCTTTGAAACTGGGCAGATTCGGAGGATGCAGTCTGCTTTAACATTATTCTGTCTTTTAAAAGCACTTCAGAGTTACGACCATTTGCCAGTTATCATGCTAGTAATGTATTCATAAAATATTTGCTTTAAAATGCCACTTGGAATTCAAAATTCTCTGATTTGATCTTGGTTTAAATCAGGCTCTTTCCCAGTTTGCTAAAACAAGCTCTGGCCCACAATCTGTGGTTGGTGTTTTGAATTCTGCAGTCAATGGAAGTATTGAGAATCAATGTAGTTCTGTACCTATGGTTTCTAATCCAATGTTAATTAGATTAGAATGTTGCTTCAAGTACTGGTTGTCATGATTCCATCAGCATTACAGTTTATAGCTTAGGACCTTTCCGTGTATTTTCTTGAGGATTTGCTTGTGATACTTGATCCAGCTAGATACGTACATTTGAAAGCTCACTTTCACATAACACACCTTTCTGAATCAGGATAAATCATTGTACTATTATTATAATTGCTTTTCCAAACCAGTGCTCATTAAAACCAATATGTACTTTTTACGCATCAATTTTCTTAACAGGATGGCTAGTAGATAAGACACAAAATTGCTACACCTTTGTTAAGAATAAATAAATCAGGCTGAAAATATTTTCAAGAACATGTTGAAGAATTTACTTACTTTTGAATGATTTAATATCCTGGAATTTCCTATTTTTTCAGCCTAATTTCAGGGAGGGAAGAAGAACTTAGGACTTTACAGTGTTCTGCAAACCATTTAATATAATAAGTCAACATAGGAAAAGCACACATTGAAAATTATGTTGACAATGTATCATTATTTTTAATGATTGGGCCATTAAAATGTCTGTATTTAAGGATTAGTACAGTTTAACAATTGAAATCCAATGGCGCCGTGGTCTATTTCTACTGTGTACTCCCAAAACTAATATGTATCTATGTATCTATGTATCTATGTATCTATGTATCTATCTGTCTTGAGTTGTATGTTGTGATCAGAGCTGAATGTAATCAACATACTAGCATTGTTATGTCTATATGTAGCATAATAATAACAGAAAGATCGTGGTGGTCATAGTGGTGGTGCAAGTAACAGTAATTATGACTGATCATTTGGCACATATCTTCATTCAGTCTACATTTTGACTAACACCTAATATTTTATTTTAAAATAAATTCCATTGAATTTGTTTTTGCATTGGCATGCTGAAACTTGAAGTTTACAGCGTGGATTATGGATTTCAGTAAGAAAGATGCCATTTATTTGGGGGAATGTCAATATTTCTACAAACAAGAATTAAGCATTACATTTTATCTGATTACAAAGCAGCAACCAGAAACAGTATAATCTGCTTGATAATCTTCATACTATAATTTTCAGATAGTATTTATCAATACGGGATACTATATAATTGTTGTCACACAGGACAGTATGCCACACATGTGTATTTTACTAAATGGCTTTCGCCTTTGTGCAACTATCACACATTTCAACCAGTAGGAAGTAGCATTCTTATAGCACTAGAACAAATAAAAGGTATGGTCTGATGGAGTTTTGAAGGTTAATAAAAGAACTCCATGCAGCTAACAACTATCTTGCAAAGTAGAAGCGTGAACCAGAAGGGACTTGCACATTATGCTTAAGTACATTCAGAAATAAATTCAGTCTTCACATAATAGTTAGATGAAGAAAAATAGAGATAGTTTACATTTATTCAGTAGAACTGGATACAAGTAGATTCATAGTAGATCTGTGTGCAAGCGAGATGAAATGGACGAGAGCTGTATCTTGCAGCACCTCCTGCTTGCAGGTGTGCCCAAACAGTAATGGAGGTTGTTAATCCCCCAAACTCAAGAAGAAGAAGTGGAAATCAGGTGACCCATGTGACATCCCACAAGCACAATAGAGATGTGTTTACTAGAAAGGACCCCCCTTATGCTTATGAGACAATGCTGAGTTGACCCCTGATAATTCCAACATGATCTGCTTTGTAACAATTTTACCATGTTTGATGAGGGGAAGAAGACAAGGATGCCCTTGGAAGAACCAGTTAGTTTGAGTACCTGAGCCATGGATGAAGGATAGGACTGAGTGCATTGGCTCACACAGAATAACTATAATCTATCTCCATTCTAAGATGAAATTAACTGGCCTTATTTTCCTGCCAAATGTATTGTTTGTATGATTTGTGACTGGAAAAGCAATATTCCAGGTCCTAATTTGAGGAGCTACTTAAATCCATGCATCCTATAAATGATACTGACAGAATGATCAGCAGGTCATTTTGCTTTCCATAACTTTAGACTTCATAGACAATATTCCATTCATATTCTCCTTCACTCCAATAAGTGTCGCCAACGAGAGCCTTGTGTGATAAAGACAACAATACAGGCAGTGATATTATTAGATAAGCCTCTTTTGAAATAATTGAGGAATTGCAAATGAAAGGAGAAACTCATTGTGCTACCATTTTCCCTTCTTCAGTCTTTGTGACAAGAATGAATACACTCAGTACCATAATCTGTTTCCCCAACCATTAAAGACGGTTAAGAAAATGCATGTTTCCAGATCTCATTTCCATCATATTATGAACTGAGACCTATTAGGAAACTATTTCCATATCTGGAATGAAACTGAAAATTTGCCAAACATTAATATATAACTGAAAAGCCATTCACATAGTCCCGACTGCAATAATAATAATAATAATAATAATAATAATAATAATATAGCAAAGCATATATGCATGTTCAAAGATTGTAAGATAATGGGGGAGGGGGAGCCAATAATAAAGTGATATTTAGTTATAATGCAGAGGAGAAAATAGTTTGGAATTAACTCCCAAGCTTAAGATAGCAGTTTTACTTCTTAACTTTAGAAGCCACAGCATTTAAGAGATATTGACTCCTGCTGAACAAAAATCCGTCTGTAAGCTTTAGAGGCTTAACTGTCCCTCAGAAATGAGCCTGCTGTCATTTTATACAGGTGCTGCAGTGGCTGCTGAAAAAACAGGAGTTGACAAGGTTCTTTTGACAGAACTTTCACAGTGGAGTATATTGATGAGATGAGGAAGGAAGTTGTTGATGGAAGAAAAGTTTTGCCTTCAGAGTAATGTCATCTAGTACAGCAATGTGTCTATAGTTTCTAAAGTTTGTGGCTGACATAGTGATGGAAACAACATTTCTAACAAAAGAGATGTATTTTCTAGGGTAATTTATATTGTTGAATCAGGAGCATCCACAGAGGAAAGTAAAACAACACAACACAACAAAAGAAGGCAGTTGTGAATACAAAGCCTATCCCATTTTGCACATGTGTCAATGTCACAGGCATGTACAAAAGGGCAAAGCTTCAACCCCCACCCACTGTGGACACCACTGAACTAAATGTACAGTATATTAAGCTGGAGAAAGCTGATATGGTTCTGTAGTTAATTATTTTATTTTTGGCAGCTGGACTATGTCCTATAAAGTCTGGTTTCAAATCATCTCCCAGATGGGATAAATAGCTGAGCATAGTTGGCTTCTAAGGAAATGATATTAGGCAGCTACCATAGCTTTCAGAGTATCACATAATCAATAGTAGCTGATCAGAAAATGAAAGTCTCAGGGGGAGAGAATACTTTAAGAAGGTCATGTCCACATTTCCAGGTACAGATCAGCTCTAAAGAGACAAGCTAAATGTTTCGTATCTAGGCAAGTCACAATCATCTCTAGCACTGAACGAAAATAACAGGTATTTATTTAATTCTGCCATTGCATCCTACCTTTCTCTCATGATAAACCTCAACATGCTAAACATAGCCAGTCCCAGGCAGATGCTGACCACTGCTGGCCGCTCATCCAGATCTGCTTAGCTAAATCAAAATTGCTGTTGTCTTGTACTGTCCAATGATCTTATAAGTTGCAAATCCGGAAAGCTTATTCACATGTGGAAATCTGTTTCAGTACATGACCTGCTATAGCTGGACTCATCAGCTTATGACTTCTGCATAGACTTTATTTGTTGTGTAAATACAGCTAAGATATTACTACTGAGTGCTAGCCAAGCCATTTGTGAGCCTATAAAGTTTGATTGATGGTTGCTGGGGGAAAGAACCGAAATATCTTGTACCTGGAGATGATGGACTGAGTGACTCACAATGCTTTATGATGATGTTTAAAGCCTTAACAGCACAGCTTGTTTCTATGTAAGAATTGATTTTATTATTTGGATCAAAGGACACTAGCATTTGGTTTCTATAAGGATTTTTAAAGATCTGCATCTATTGCAATAGGTTTATTTTAGGAATATCAGAATGGAAACATCATGAGACAAATATTAAATAATAAAAACATTAAAAATTAGCTGATCAGTATAGAATGAAATAGATGGAAATTGGGGTGTCACTCAGTCATTTGTTAGGTTTGAAATTAAAAATGCACAAATGTGAATTTGAAAATATGAAACCAATATTTTTACACATAATAAATGGAGATGTCCTTATAAGCATAATGAAACAAAGTATATGCAAAAAGAATGCAGAAAACCTAGAATTTCTAAAGTAATTGCAATTTAGTACAGTTAAAGGAATGGGATGAAACATCTCAGGCTTAATTAGCTCATGCATCAAAGTTGTCATCCTTAAAAAAATGTGAACTTTAAGAAGTTTTTCACCAAAAATCAGGTGGGATTGTGCCCTCAATTCCTGGGCTTTATTAGAGACTTTTCCATAGGAGGTTCATTCTGACATCCATGCTAAAACACACTTTTCTTCTTACCAGAATGGTAGGTCAGTTAAGTGTTCAGGGGTGAAATATATGAGGAAGTAGGAATTTACCAGCAGTTGGTGCAGCCCATGCATAATGGTATGTTCCTTGTAAGATGTGAAGTTTGTTTTTGCCCAAGGTCATTGTTGGGTCCAAGCTGCTCTTAATAAACATAGTTAATTCACCTCTTGCATCATTGACTCCTCATAAATGAATAACAGAAGATAGAGCTCGAGAAATTACACAGTAATAATTTATATTTAACTTGGAAGGGTTATTTATTGATAAAATGTTTTTAAAGCAATGATTTTAAGTGCTTTTGTTAGTTACTTTTTGTCTAATGATGGTAACAGCAATGGAAAAGCAGGTGAGCTTTTTGCACTCATACCCAGTAACTGTCTATACCAGGAACAGGCAACATAACACCATTCAGATACATTAGACTACAACTGTTACAATGTTGTCACTGAGGATTGTGGTCCAAATCATTTGGTTGTATTTCTGACACTGAAGAACCTGTAGTCCCCTTAGGCGGTTGAACATCACTGCCAGCTGGTGAATGGTAATGAATGCCAGAGGATTAAGGTAAAGGTAAAGGTTCCCCCCGCACATTTGTGCAGTCGTGTCCGACTCTAGGAGCCGGTGCTGATCTTCGTTTGTTAGCCGAAGAGCCAGCATTGTCCGAAGACGCTTCCATGGTCATGTGGAAGTGGTACCTATTAATCTACTTGCATTTGCATGCTTTCCAATTGCTAGGTTGGCAAGAGCTGGGGCTAGTGCGGGAGCTCACTGTGTCACGCGGGGCTAGGGATTCAAACCTCCAAACTTGCAATCTTTCGATCGACAAGCCTGGTACCTTACCCGCTGAGCCCCCATGCCCCCACCAGAGGATTATAGGTTTCCTACTAATCGTTTATTGGTATTGCCCCCTCCAATTTGTCCCAAGTCCTTTTCTTTGAAGTACCTTGAAGCTGCCATGGATACCATTTGCACAGATCTAGATCGCCAGCTCACTCCTCTGATTTGGAGCTGCCTATTGGGAGTAGCCAACTCATTTCTTCCCAATTCAGTATTTCCAGCATATTGCACAGAACAAGAGTTTTCAGAAACAACTACTCTGCCACCATCAAACATAGACAATGCAGTCACCCTTTCTGTCTCTTCTGAGGGCTTTGATTGTAGATTGATAAGAGCCTCAGGATAGTAGGCAAGAGTTATAGATAGGTGTAGATGTAGATACACGCATCACATACATACACATACACACAAACATGAATAGATAAATAAGAGTAGCTTTTACCAATTTTTTATTATTGCAATCCTTAATATACATCCCCCACATATATTGACTTGATAGTAGAATAAAAGTATGTTATCTCTGTCTCTATTTAATAGAATTTTGTGGAATTTACTTCCCAGTAATTGACTTTAGCATAATAGATAAGCACATATCAAATCAAATCTTTATTATGGTCATAGACCAGCATAGATAAGCACATATAATTGTTAATAAATCCCAAATGCTACTTATTTTTTTAAGTAAATAGTGTTAGAATTGAAATCATATTATGGAGTACATCTTCTGAATACAGTGGTACAGTATTTTGATATCAAATAAAATTAAAATGCTTACTACAAATGAGGAAAATATTGTGTTACTCACAGTGTTTTTAAACAAAATTCTTCAATAATGAAGAAAAGGCTTAAGTAGAAAACAATACTTTATTTTCTTGGATATCTAAGCTAGGTGGGAGATCATTCTAACTAATAATGTCATTTTCCTGATAACAGAGCCTTGAAATATTTATTTAAATTTCTTCTTATTTAAGATGCTGATCCTTGAAATATCCTTGTTTTCAGTGCCAGATCTTTTGTGTCCATTTGCCTTCCTAAAAAGAAGGAAACGCTGTTAGTTTTGAGATATAGCAATGTGACACAAAGTGACAAATGGGAGAAAGTGCCACAATGAAACATGATACATTACAGCATTATGCAATGCTGATACCTAAAGAATCTATAATAAGATTTTTTCCCCCCACTTGTTTTGGCTCTACTTCAGCCAGACTCTCTGCTGCTAGATTAAAAATCCACAGGAATACTCCTACCAACTCTAAAAGCACAATATTATGCTCTATCCCATTTCACTTATGCCCTGTTCCAGGGAGTTCTGCGCCGCTGAATATTTCTGTATGCAAATTAATTAGCTTTTCTGCTCTTGTCTATGTTATTACATTAGACTGTTGGGATCTCCCGGTTCAACACAATAGCAATAATGAGAAAGCAAATTGATAAAATCAAGAGCATCAATATACTAGCTACCTGATAGCCTAACTATCTGCAGGATAAAATGTATACAGAAAGAAAAGAAAAAAAAAATGGGGGAGGGCGGGGGAAGAAGCAGATGCCAGAAATAGCACTAGTGTCTGGATCAGGAAATGGCCACGAAATCTCCAGGGGTTACAACAGCACATAAGCCACCGTAAAATCCACACCCGCAGACATATATCTGTCTGTGCATACTTGCGCATACCCCTTCCTTTTTTAGTTTCCCCTGGAAAAGCTTCCAGTCGTCACTGGTAAAAGGCTCCTAAGCTAAAGGATGAAAGATGTTGTACCCATTCAGAGCTTCAGAGCGAATATGGTGACTGCCTGGGCAGAATGTGACTGAAACACAGACACAAAATATCCCAGTTAATGCTACCGCTTATACATCTGCAAATCAAAGCTAACTCCAGGAGGTTCCCAGCTTTCTTTCGGCCTCTGTGTCATACAGAGACCGGCTGTCACTGACTGTCCCTTCGAATCTGGAGGAGCCTAAAGCCAGGTTAGGTGTAGACTTAAAATCAAGAATTTATTTTATGGAGAAACATATAACAGAAATTTTCAAGTTGTACTAACAACATCAAATTTATCTGCACAAAACAGGATCCCCTCATTACCCCTGAGGAAGTAATCTGTATCTCATCAAGATAGATACCAATAACCCTGTAATAAATCTCCTGTATGCTTGGAAAAGCACACATAGAAACTGATCTCTCCTATGACATATATCTCCTCTTGTGAAGAGGGATAATTCACAAGTGTCGTAGCCACAAGTGAATTATTGTATCTCTTCTCACAAGTGAAGATAAATGTAATAATAGAGATAAGCAATCATGCTCACATAGTACTGTTTGTGTGTGCATTTTTCTGTGTGTTATATATAGCAAGGTAAAATATATCAAATACACAGTTAATGCAGGAACTGTGCTCTTTTTTGGATTCATACAAAAACTCAGGACTATAAAATTAAACATTTTAAACATCTATTTAGAAAAAAACACACTAAACACTTCTAACAATGTTTTTCATCATATCATTACTATAACTGTGGTAGAGGTAGTGTAAAGATGATGCACACACCCATCACAATCCAAATTATGGTTACAAAACTTGCTTCCTTCCACTTTCTCCTCCTCTTCCTCTTTCCCCACATACACACAAGGACAAACACTGGCACACACACACAAAGTGTCAACAGGGCAATTATTCTTCAGGTTAGTATGCTATACAAAATATTTGAATGTAGTTTTAACAAGCATGAAAATATACGAATAAAGACTTATTTAAAATCAATCAATTCTTTTTAGCACCAAATAGAGGAAAATGGATAAATATATATAACAGTGGGAACAGGCCATTACCTAAAAATCTTACAAGTTACTGTCAAAAACTGGATTGAGAAGTAGCAATGTGAAGCCTATTAAATTTATTTATTTATTTGTTTGTTTAATTGATCCCCCACCCATCTCCCATACAAGGGACTCTGGGCGGGTTACAGCAAGTAAAAATTTAAAAACTATACAAAATTTCTAAAAAACATATCAAGCAAAATAAATAAAGTCCAAGATGGGTTAGAACCACAGAATAGGTCATGGTGCTTCGGGGCCAGCCAACCCCAGGAGGCACTGCCACCTCCGTCGTCCCAGGCCCGGCGGCAGAGCCAGGTCTTGAGAGCCTTCCAAAAGGCCAGGAGTGAGGGGGCCAGTCTCACCTCCGGGGGCAAGATATTCCATAAGGCCGGCGCTATCACAGAGAAGGCACGCCTCCTGGACCCCGCTAGATGGAATTCTCTTGTTGAGGGGGTCCGAAGCATGCCCTCTCTGCATGCACGGGTGGGGCGGGCCGACGTTATCGGGATGAGACGGTCCCTCAGGTAACCTGGCCCCATGCCATGTAGGGCTTTAAAGGTGATCACCAACACCTTGAATTGGACCCGGAAGCAAACTGGCACCCAATGCAGCTCGTGTAGCAGAGGTGTCACATGTGCCGATCTCTTAGCACCCATAACTGCTCGCGCCGCTGCATTCTGCACCAGCTGAAGCTTCCGGATACTCTTCAAGGGTAGCCCCATGTAGAGCGCATTACAATAGTCTATGTGGGAGATGACAAGGGCGTGAGTGACTGTTCGGAGGGCCTCCCGATCCAGGAAATTCCAGATTTATCCACAACTGAACTCACCATGAGTGCCATGAGATGCAATACTTGCCCTGCTGAGAGCTCTGTTCATCACACCAGCATTTTATCCTCATTCTGAGATCAGGGAGGAGCATATGCTCCACACACAGGCATCAAGAGTTTTTTCTTTGGTAGAAGGGCAATTTCACGTAGCCCATAAAAATAGCCGAACATCAGGACATTGGAGCAGTGTTTCTCAACCTTGGCAGCTTGAAGATGTATGGACTTCAACTCCCAGAATTCCCCAGTCAGCTTGGGGAATTCTGGGAGCTTGCTGGCTCGGGAATTCTGAGAGTTGAAGTCCACACATCTTCAAGTTGCCAAGGTTGAGAAACACTGAATTGGAGAGTTCCGGAGAGGAGAAAAGTACTTGCACTGTATCCAGAGCTCTCTTGGGTTGGCTCAGCTTGTGAAGGAGCACCAAAGTTACAAGCCAAAGGATGTGTTCTGTTTTTTGCTTCCACACTGTTTTAGAGGATTTTTCAGAAATTAGTTCTGCTGCAAAAACATAAAACAGAATCTGGGAGAGAGTTTGTTGTTTATTCATTCAGTCGCTTCCGACTCTTCGTGACTTCATGAACCAGCCCACGCCAGAGCTTCCTGTCGGCCGTCACCATCCCCAGCTCCCCCATGGTTGAGTCCGTCACCTCCAGAATATCATCCATCCATCTTGCCCTTGGTCGGCCCCTCTTCCTTTTGCCTTCCACTTTCCCTAGCATCAGCTTCTTCTCCAGGGTATCCTGTCTTCGCATTATGTGGCCAAAGTACTTCAGTTTTGCCTTTAATATCATTCCCTCAAGTGAGCAGTCTGGCTTTATTTCCTGGAGTATGGACTGGTTTGATCTTCTTGCAGTCCAAGGCACTCTCAGAATTTTCCTCCAACACCACAGTTCAAAAGCATCTATCTTCCTTCGCTCAGCCTTCCTTATGGTCCAGCTCTCACAGCCATAGGTTACTACAGGGTAACCTTGGGAGAGAGATTTCAGGGCTATTTCAGATGGTGGTGCAGATGCATTAACAGAGTGAGATATTCCACCCACTTCCCATAATGCCAATATTCCCTATTTGCTCAACATTGTGTGACTAAAGTTGGAAGGAGGAGACACCACTGCATGTACTCAGTTGTAGCACCGAGGAGACATTTACCTCCACTGATGAATCGACACACACATCAGGAAGAGCCCTCAGCGTTTAGATGCCCCACATTCAAGGGATTTGGGCAAAGAGGTTCAATCAATTCCTCTTCAGCTCCATCTTCATTCAGAATGAACTCTTACTGTGCCAGGCTGAGGTAAGCCTAGACAGAGACCTTTAGATTCTGACATCTACTCATTGCTGCATATTAGGAGCTAGAGGTATCCATGCTTGCTACAGGCTGCAGGGAACAAATTAGCAGGGTCACTCTGACGTGCATTAGATATTTTGGTAATGAGAAAGGGCTAATCTTCATTTTGAAAGCTGCAGCATGTTTGAAGAACTTCACTTTTTACATTCCAGAAATAAACCACAAGACATCTGGAGTTCTGAATTTGGATTAATAGGGACTTCTGTTGTAATCTAGCACTGATGGCTGGCAACACTGTTGCTTTGAGGGTCAGTTTGAAGATTCAGTCTTTTGAAGGCTCTGTAGCTTGGTTGTGTTCTTAGATTTTGTACTATGCCAAGATGTCCAGGTGGTGATCATGGTCAAAAGTATTTTTTTAAAAAACTAGACCAGTGGCATTCTTTACTAGATAGAAGTCCTCTTACCATGTTAATTCACATTTTATTGACAAAATGACTGCAATGTTTCTAGCTGTAACTGTCACTGAAAATGTCTAGGAAATTATAATTGGTAAAGAATGTGGTGGCTAGATTACTACTGTGACAGACTACATATGTCAGTATAAAATAACTTTATTGGTTCTTAATAATGTTTAAAAAAACTATTTTTAATCTCAAATTCCCCAGATAGTGGGTCCTGGATTTCTTAAGGATGCTTTTTATTGTATGAACTTGAAAATTTATTGTGAACCGCCCAGAGTCCCCCGGTTGGGGGAGATGGGCGGTAATACAAATTTAATACTAAATAAATAAATAAATAAATAAATAAATAAATAAATAAATAAAATACTGTGTATTGTCGAAGGCTTTCACGGCCGGAGTTCGATGGCTGTTGTGGGTCTTCCAGGCTGTGTGGCCGTGTTCTGGAAGTTGTGGTTCCTAACGTTTCGCCAGCATCTGTGGCCAGCATCTTCAGCTCCTGCCCTCTGAAGATGCTGGCCACAGATGCTGGCGAAACGTTAGGAACCACAACTTCCAGAACACGGCCACACAGCCTGGAAGACCCACAACAGCCAAATAAAATACTGTTTGGAAACCTTAAATTTTAACCTTTGATTTCCAAAATCAGGATTATAATAAAGGGTTCCCTAGGGGAACACCGTAATGGAAGAAGCTTGTTGCTAGGAAGGGTGGGAGGTAGCAAAGGAGGAAAGGAAATAACAAATCTACCTTTGTTATTCTAGATTACATGTTACTGGATGTGACATTAAGGATGGCATAATTAGTGGAAGATCTTAAAGGATTCAAAAAGAAAACTTTACTGGTAACACAGTGAAACACAGACAGAATTAAAAAAAGTAATTTCAGATGTTGGTGCATCACTGAGGTAATTTGATTCACTAAGTCTTGCATAAGCCTGCATATGCTGTCTGCTTCTAATGCTGTGCATTTTCTTCTATTTTCATGTTATGCTTCTGTAACTAGCATTAGGAAGATACTACGCTTGATCTTAGCCAAAAGGCCGAGAAGCATTAGGAAGAATGTGTAAATGTATAGCGTGTTGTGAAAACTGACCGAGGACCATGAAGCTGGGGGTCAGACTGAAGGGAGTCTAACAGATGGATATGGAACCTGGAAAGACAACTTCTGCAACCCACCAATCAGCTAAAGCTCAGGAAAAGGTCAGGAAGAAAAGCAGGTTCCAGAACATGCACTTCCGTAGATGGATTCCTAGAGCCAGCAAGGGGGTGCTCCAAAAATGGCACGACTAGCTCATGAATAAGAATCAGTAGCAAGGGGACCTGCAAGAATACAATGTGCACATTTCACGCCTAAAAGGTGAATGTTCCTTCAGGAAGGCTTCTGAAGAAAACAAACTGGAAGCCTTAAAAACCGCACCTTGGAGGAACAAGAGAAGAAGCTAACGTCACCATCTGGGCTAGGCCAGGCTCCACTTCTCCAGAACTGAACACAAACATATTTCAATACATTTCAGCTCAGCACCAAGCTATATGTTTTACTCCCTATAAATTGAGAGAGACGTATGTGTTCAAGGAAAGAGCAGGGAACTGCTAAGGCAATATGTAAATATACTTAATCCTTAAGGTTTAACTTCAAGGATCTCATTCTCTAAGGACCACTGCAAAATAAAGGAACAAGAGTTACTGTTGAAAATATTCTAAGCAGACTGGGAAAGTGAGAGACAGCACTGGCTAGAAATATGACATACCCTATTTAAAAAACAGATCCAATTATTCTCCCTGATACTGTGTGGTATTTTCTACCAATCCATTCCCAAAGCAACCTCATCTTCATCCAGGTTAACCTCATCTTTTTCCAGGTTATCACAAAGTGAAAGGTGAATTTATACCCAGGGTTTTTGACAGAGCAGTTTTTTCCTTCTTACTGATACTTCTGCAGTTCACAGAAATTCTCCTTTGTCCTGTGACCTGAAACTGTGCTGTCTCTTAAGGACTCTTGCCCAGTTTATTTGTGATGAGACTTTGTCCTTAGACTATATAGCTTCACACTGACTCCTTTCCCTTCATGACTTGCTTTTTCTGCCTCAATATGTATTGATGGTTGTTGTGGGTTTTCCGGGATGTGTGGCCGTGTTCTGGCAGTTTTGGTTCCTAACGTTTCACCAGTCGCTGTGGCTGGCATCTTCACTGTACTCCACTTGGGCACAGAGAGAATCTTCTAGCTGTGCTCCTGTCCTCTGAAGATGCCAGCCACAGCGACTGGCGAAACGTTAGGAACCAAAACTGCCAGAACACGGCCACACAGCCCGGAAAACCCACAACAACCATCGGATTCCAGCCGTGAAAGCCTTCGACTATACATCAATATGTATTCTTTTTCCCACATCTTTGACTGCCCTGTCCTGTAAGTCCTACTTCTCTGTCAACTGCTCTCTTAAAAATATTGTCCGATATTTCCTAATTAGCAAGCTCTCAGCTAATTGATGGCGCAATATTAACCTGACCATTTAATTGTCCCTAAGCCTCAAAGAGTCGTCTAATGCCTATAATCTGAATTTTCTGGCTCTCTGTTGACCAAAAAGTACGGTTTCTCAAACTTCAGTATTTCTGTAGAAGGTTGAATGCAAAACTCTTCAGCTAGTACATTTCGCCCTTAGCTCAACCTGCACTTGGTTGATTAACTCTTGAACTAAACATAAGATCTTTCTTGGCAAGCTGCAACTGTACTTCTCACACATCTTTGAGGTGAAATTCTCATACTTAAATAAATCATCAACTCAACCAACAATACTACATGTACCTTTGCAAGTTAATAAAATTCCAACTGGACTTTGGCCATGTTCAGCTGATCTCCAGGTTACAGATGCTAACAACATTTCTTTTTCCATGGATGATTTTGGGGATGATGGTTAGATTTTGGATTAATTACTCATTTCTTTCCTCTTTCCTTTGTCTTGCCTCTTAACCAATAAGTTCCATGCTTTTTGCTGTTTAAGTTAAGAAACAAGTATTTTAATACATGTAAAAATAAAAATAAAATATTCCATATGACAATGATGGTAGTAGCTTGATATTTGAGCACATATTCCCACATAATACTCTCAGTCACTTATGTCCTTGTCACCTCCTGAATGGACTACTGTAACGTGCTCTACATAGGGCTGCCCTTGAAGAGCATCTAGATGCTACAGCTGGTGCAAAATGCAGCGGTGCAAGCAGTTATGGGAGCTCCTCATTCAGGGCATGTTACACCCCTGCTCTACAAGCTGTATCCAGTTTGCTTCCAGGTTCAATCCAAGCTGCTGTGGGGGAATGTATCTGTATATAAAATGCATCTGTCTTCACAATTAATGAGATTGTAGGTGGGATCCCATATTATTTTCAATGCAGAGTTACATGTAAATATTATATGCAGGTTTCAGCAACCTTGGACTTATCTTTAGCTGTGAATCCAATCTTAGCCACAAGGATTGCTTTCAAACCTTCTGCTGCCCCAAAAACATCTTTTCTAGCAAGAGAATTCCTGAACAAACAAGGGAAGTTTGCTTCTAATATCAAAGAAAATATTCCTGTGTGAACATACAGAAGCAGCTCATAAATTTATCACACAGAGAAACTTACGCTTTGATTTTAAGTACACTATGCAATGACATAACCCATTTATTTCAATGAAATCTACTGGGGTACAACTATATTTAGGGTTTAGAAAGTTTCAGCTAAAGAGTAACAAACGGAAACATCAACACTCAGTTTCACAACTGTATTCCCATAGGAAATTAGATAATTTACTAGCTTGGGTATAATTAAAAAACAAGAGTTTGTTTTAATAAGATTGTGCAGCTGATTCTAAATCTCCCTGCTGAGAAAAATATATTTAAATAATCAATATTGCCTTAATAAAATTGTAACTCAAGTTCCTGATACACACACAAACACACACACACATACGTGTGTGTGTGTATTGATTCACCTAAGGTTATCTCCTTACTAGGTGCTAATTACTTAAATTATTTGTATATAAAAATATTAATGCTCAATGTGTGTGTGTGTGTGAGAGAGAGAGAGAGGAGGGGGAAGAATCTGTATTTTCCAATAACCTAGAAGGGGGAAGTAGCTTTATATGATGGATGCTAAATGAGAGGATTTATGGATTGGGTCATGATCCAGCACTAGTATTACAGAATGCTTCTGATATCATTTAAAATCATGAGCAAGGAAACATTTTAGCAGAGCAGTAGCTTTCACTGAGCAACTTGCATCCCAGGGGACAATTAAAATCTCTTCTGGCATTCAACAGAAGGATGTAGGCTTAAAAATGGTTAACGGTCAGAGGACCCACTAGGGCTGTCCCCTATACTCTCCACCCTTCCTCAGCTGGGAAGTCTGGGCAATCTGGAATTCTCCTTGATTCGGGACCCAGATCATAGGGAGAGCTGTCCTGGGCATAAGCCAACACGGGTAAACCTCTTTTTCAGTCCGCTTGGCTGGATGTGCAGAAGTTAGAAGGATAAGTGGCAGTGCTACATGCATGGTCACTCCTCTGCCCACTTTGAAGCCCTTATGTACAGGTAGGTCACGATTAGTGCGAGTTCAAATAGTGCAATATTCGATTTAGGGTGTCAGGGAGATAACGGGCAGTGAAGGAGGGGGCTCCCTCCAGGAAGGGAAGCGTAGTACTGAATCGCTATGTTTCCCTCCCAAGAGATTGAAGAAAGCCCCGTCCTAGGTTCGTGGGCTTATTCTTTGGGCATTGCCATTTCAAGTTTAGTCTAGATGGATTCTGTTAGGGTAGTAGGATAATAAATCACTAGAGCTTGATTCCAGCCTCAGCGTGTTGTTTCTACGCCCGAAGTCAGGACATCGTGTGATTTATAAATTGATACCAGGTTGCACTTAATGTGAGCCCAGGTTCAGTTAGTGTGAGGCTAGTGCATGGGCAGTTGCCATTGGGGTTTTAGACACTCATCGTTGTGTGTGCAAAATGGAGAAAAGGAAAGTTCCATTTGAGGTAAGCTAAAAAAAGAAGAGGCTCGTTTTGAAGAACTACAGCAGAATACAGGAGATAGCAGGTACGCTTTGGATATGGGTTTATCCTCTTTTACTGATATACAGTATCTCATTAATTATGTTTATTAATGAAATACTGTATTATGTTATTAATGGGATACTGTATAACAGTAAAAGAGGATAAACCATAGCATTATTTAAATATTTTAATTGCCTATTTCCATTGCGCTGGAACCGATTACCCTAGTTTCCATAGAAATATCACTTCAAATAGTGCAAATGTAAATAGTGCAAATGTAAATAGTGCAAATTCAAATAATGTGACCATTTTGTGGAATTCATTAACAGAACTAATAGAGACCTACCTGTATTCAGCCTGAAGAAGGCTGAAAATGGCCAACAGAAATGCTGTCTACATGATGAAGACAGCAGGAGAATGGTGATTATTCTTCTGATTGCTGCAACAGAATATGATGTAACCTTGCTTACCACTTATTAACAAAACAATCAAACATAATATAAATCCAGATGATAGGTAGTGTACAGCTAGTTCAACTGGCTGTATAAATTGCATGAAAGAAATCTGGGTGACTTTGGGCCAGTCACTCTCTCTCAGCCCAACTCACCTCACAGGGTTGTTGTTGTGGGGAAAATAGGAGGAGGAAGGAGTATTAGGTATGTTCGCCACCTTGAGTTATTTAAAAATAAAATTAAAATAATAAAATAAAATAAAATAATAAAATAAAATAAAATAAAATAAAATAAAATAAAATAAAATAAAAAATAAAAAAATAAAAAAATTAAATTAAATAATAAAATAATAAAATAATATAAAATAAAATAAAATAAAATAATAAAATAAAATAAAATAAATAAAATAAAATAATAAAATATAAAATAAATAGCAAATGTTCTGTTTCTTTCTGAACTAATTTTAGTCTGATAAATCATCACTTTTTCTTGGACAAATCAACTTGGATGCTAATAGCCTTCATAAAACCTATTTAGAGATCCCTTTTCTTCTCAGGGCAAAAGAGCAAATGATGACCAAAGCCTGAATATGTAAGAAAACTAATCCATGTAATTTTATTTGGGCTTCTAACATATATACATAACAGAGAAGCTTGCATACTTCAAAAGCTCACAGAACATTTTAATCAATTTGAATTCTTCTAATGAAAGATATTATCATTCTGGTATGTCTCTCTCTCACACTCAGTAATTCAGTCAGCCAATTAATCACTTTGATGCCACAAATAGGCAAGTTTATCTAAAAGTTTATCTAACTAAAAAATCTCGTTATGCCTTCAACTGTATATGGAAAGTCAATGTACTCTCTCCATGACAAAAGATAAGTGGAGGGTCCCAGCGATAACTAATATATATTTAAAGATTTCCTCAGCTTCTAATAGCAGCTTTTCCCACTGAGAGGAACAGCCAACCTGAATATTTCTGTTGGACAGCTAGTTTTCCAAATGCAGGTTAGAACGTATCAAATTGTTTGATTTGTTGTCAGCTACCTCCCCGTTGCAGATCAACATCTCAATTATATGGAAAAAGATGGGCAGAAGATTTCTCGCAGTGATAGAGTTGGAGAATCCGCAGCTCTGAAATTGCTTGCTGCTGCTAGCAGCGAGACAGGGAAACTCTTTTTTCAAGGACAACAAACCCTTTTTAAAAAAGGAAATAAACAATAAGGCAGGGGGAGGGTTAATTATTTTCCCCTCCACTCACACTTTTTTCTTTGTTTTCCTCCCAAAGACATCAAAGGGAGGAAAGCGATAGCTTGAACTGTAGCTTCAAATCAGCCTCCAAGACATTGCAAATCACTCTGTTTTCAAGGTCAGATTGCTCAAAGAACTGAATAGGGTTCCCTTCACTTAGGTCTGGAACTCATGATTGCATGCAAGAAGTCCCAGATCTGAGTCCTTGAATCTTGAAATAGTGCTAGAAAAAGACTCCTACCATCAATCAATGTAAACAGTCCCAAACTACATTGACCAATTTTAAGCCATCTTGCTAAACTGTAGATCCCTTGCCTTAGATTACTACAGCCCATATTCCTTCCCTCAAATAAAAGTGAGATGCCCCTGAGCATCCTTGTTCAATTTATGCATACATGGCCTGTCTTAGTTCTCCTGAATTGTGCACAGGCTTTCATATAGACTAGTAGATATAAGGTTGCCA
Organism: Charina bottae; assembly: GCA_023362775.1. Taxonomy (NCBI): domain Eukaryota; kingdom Metazoa; phylum Chordata; class Lepidosauria; order Squamata; family Charinaidae; genus Charina; species Charina bottae. The sequence goes on from JALMGJ010000025.1 coordinate 6,962,271, forward strand.
CTGTTTTTTAAGCCAATGATGAAGCCTTGCTTCTTTAATTCTAATGGGTCTGAAACATTTAAGCTCTTCTTTTGTTCCTTCAGTGGAATACATGTATAGAACTTATACTCAATGTTTACTTTGGTTCTGGGGAAACGTCTGATTTTATGAATTCTATCCTTTGACAGAAGTAAATTCTGTTACAAAAGGTCTGTCTGCTCTGAGGATCAGGATTGAATTAGTCAGTTATATACCATAATCATTCTGAGCTCAAAGCTCATGGAGTTGTGATATATTAGCTTTGTCCATAAATGTAGTATTTATAGTTTTACTAAGTTGTATGTGAAGGACTGTTGACTGGATAATAAATTATTTGATTACTTGCGAGGAATGGGATATGAATAAATGCTACCTTTCATGAAAGATACTGTATGTCTTTGCCTATGGAAAATGATGTTTGCTTTGTGTATTCTTACAGAATGGAACCAGTTCCATCTCTCGATCTGATCTGAAGCATTAACAGCTCTGCATTCTTAATTTTATATCTGTCAAACTAAGAATGTCTGTCATGTCCCTGTCTACTCATAAAGCAGTTGTTAGAAAACTCTCTGTTCATAAAGCATTTAATAGGCCATTTAGATCAAGGGTAGGCAACGTTTTGGGCTCAAGCACATCTGGTATTTTGAAAGCATGTGATTATATAAATAAAGTGGCTGCCATAGGAAATTTACCTATTCATAAACTGGGTTCCATGGTTGGCATGACCAGTGACAAAATGCTCATTTATCCAAAGCTGAGCTACCACCCCCTGGGAATGCTGGGGACCAAAAAATACACTGCAAATAAATGTGATGGTATGGGCTGATGCTTTCTTTTGTAGTATGCCTGCTTCTTATTTAACTATTTAATTAAATCATCTTTTTTTTTAGGACCCAGAGCTTGATCTAAGGCTATAACAGTGTTCATGGGTAGCACATTGTCTATCCTAGTTTAGATGTTTGTTCCCAGATAGTTATTGCCAGAAATTGCAGATCCATATGTGATATCAGTCAATCAATAGATGCCTAAAATACAGTTCTATTTTTGTGTCCTATTTAGCACACTTCTGGACCAAGGATCCTAGAAACTGTAGCTTTACATTATCTTTTGCAGATTTTTGGCCCTTGCACAAAACATGTACTAGGACATTCTTGAAGTGGCCCTTAATGCATTCTTTAAACATGTAAATCGTTAGGACCAATTGTTGATAACAAAATGTTATTTTATAACCAAAAGCTCTTTTTGTTTTCAATAGTTTCTATATATTAAGATGCAAGTGTTTAACCATACTACCCACAACCTTGAAGAAAACTCCATTTTTATAAATGACATGTGCATGGATACTAGTTTAGACTGAAAGTTGCATAGTAAGGTACACAGAAAATAAATGGACACCTACTTTCTGTCATGAATTTCGATGGCAAATTGCAGGCATCTAAATACTTAAATTTCTAGGATGTGAATCATGCAAGATTAAATTATGTTTATGTTCAGAGATATGTATGTGTTTAAGGATAGGATTTTATCAGGGACTGGTGGAGATAGAGATATAGCTAGCTTGAGATAAAAATAAACATAGCTAGAAATACAGAGACAGAATCAGAGGGCATTTCCAAACTTACTATTTAAGCTACTCCTCTCCTGTAGTCATAGCAGCTTAACTTTAGACGAGCTTAAGCTCCAATAGATTGGCAACACCTTAAAAAATTTACATGATCTGGACTGCAGGCTACTGCAGAAGCTGATTGGACCTCTTCCTTGCTGCAGTTCCTTCTCCTGCCTATCAATCAGCTTATTGACCTTCCTGTGGGGGAAACACTGATTTTCAAGTTAAAAACTTGAACATTAGCATTCCAATATGTCGATGAAGATTCTCAGTCATCCAGGTGGAATTGTCTGTAGGTTGAGTCATGGCAACTGGATTTCTTTCTCTTGGTTGAAATGTTTCGCTGCTTGTCCAAGTAGCTTCTTCAGTCTGAGCAAAAGTCTGGGCTTTGCCCAGACTGAGGAAGCTACTTGGACAAGCAGCAAAACATTTCAACCAAAAGAAAGAAATCCAGTTGCCATGACTCAACCTACAGACATTAGCATTCCAACTTTTCAGAGATTTTTGTAGGGTCTGATCTGCCAATGGTTCAGGTAGTTCTGTAGGGTTTTGTCTACCTATTGTGATTCATTGCTACTCTCTGATTTTTAAACCTTTAGATCCAGTTCTCCATATCAAGTTTGCTGTCAAGAAGAAAATGGCTACTAGGGGAAGCAAGAAAGAATAAGTGTGAGGGGGCATTCCTACTACAGTTGACACAAGCCAATGAAATGCTGGAGTTATCTTGTATTCAATTAACATGTGCAAACCAAAGGAGACCTCAGCCCTTGAAGCGATTTCAGGCCAAAAATACTAGCCAGAGAAAAAAAGTATGTATGTATGTATGTATGTATGTATGTATGTATGTATGTATGTATGCATGACGTGTGTGTGTGTGTGTGTGTATGTATGTATGTATGTGTGTGTGTGTATGTATGTATATGTATATGTATATGTATATGTATATGTATATGTATATGTATATGTATATGTATATGTATATGTATATGTATATGTATATGTATATGTATATATATATGGAGAATTTTAATTGCATCCATTCCTTTAAGTGTACAGACCTTAAAACATTGTTAAAGCAATAATAGGATATATTTAAAAACAATTAAAAGGCCTGGATAAAGAAGTATGTTCTGAACTGCTTCCTAAATTGTAATAAGGAAGGAAGATATTTCAACCTCAATGGAAATTTGTTGCACAACAAGGACCCACCATGAAGAAAGTGGAATTCACTGTAGGTGTCCAATATATCTGTGGTGGGACCTATAAAAGACCTACATTGATTATGTGAATACATGATTATGTATATCATGTGAATGAACCTGTAAGTAGCTTGGTCCAAAGCCAGGAAAGTCTTTAAACACCACTGTGAGCACCTTGAAGAGGGTTCAGAAGGCAACTAAAGATGGTAATGACACATGATGCCACTGGGGACCTTGAGGAGGCACTACTTATTATCCAGGCTGTTGCTTTCTAAGCTAGCTGCAAAGGCCACCCACAAAGAACACTTTATAGTAATCAACCCTGAGGTTACCAGCACAGTTGATTTAGCAGCCAAAGATAATAAAAGGCCTCCTTGCCACTGATGTCACATGACTGTCCAGAACCAATGATGGGTCAAGAACAGCTCTTAGGTTGCAAAACTGATTCTTCTGATGGAGTTAGACATTACAGACATTTCTTGCAGATATTTCTCCCAAAAAGTCCAACTCCCAGCCCCAAATCAGTAGCAACTCCATTTGTGAGTGCTGACTTTCAGTTTGTTCTTCCACATGAAATAGTCAAAGGTTCTGGAGATGTCTAACCATGAGCAAGCAGGAAAAAAGAAGCATAGCTGATATCTGGTAGTGAGTGGCATTTGTTTCCTCAACCCAATTGCCTTTTTTGCAATTGATTCTTAGCTCTTTCCCCATCTGTTACTTATTTTAGGTTCCATTTCTTAAGCACCTCTCCTTTAAGCTGGCCAAAACTGGCCTGTCCTTCACACTGTCCCTCTGACAAGCTGCTACCCATTTCTAACAGACCTGTGAATTGATTCATGCTTTGTAGAGATCCAAACCTCAGACTTACCCAACTTGATACTTTCCAGATATGTTGGGCTTCAACTCTCATACCAACATAGAATATCAAGGGGTTTCAATAGAAGAGAATATCTGTAGCTCAAGGCTTGGTTGTTTGCTTGCAAACATTTCATTACCCAACTAGGTGACATCATCAGTGCCTAGCTGGTAATGAAATGTCTGTAAGCAAACAATCAAAGAGTGCCAAGAACAGGCCCGCAACTAGGGTCTATGTGACCCAGACACCCCCCCCCAAAATGAGAAGTTCCGCCATGCCCCCCTACTCGCACTACGGCATGTGTACAAACCTGCGTAACATTTTCCCAACCGCATGAGAGAGAAGAGCGAGCGAGCCCCCGCCCTCCCATTCTGGTGAGTGCTGGTTTGTCGGAGGAGCCGGGCGCATGAAAGCCGCTCCTGCTATAGACCTGCTTGAGCGGTGGGCTCCACCCACAAGGAACCTGCGCAAGTGTGAGATTAAGTCCTGATTCGCACCGCAGGCCTAACACAAAGGACTTTTGGCACTCCCCCCCCAGCGCGGCGCCTGGGGCACATGCCCTGCTTGCCCCCCCCCCCTAGTTGCGGCCCTGGCCAAGAACTCCATACATCAAGGGGTGTTCACATTGGACATTTAATAAAATATATAAATGAGAAATCTGCTATATACTATTGTATACTACAAGACTAAATTTGCATCATTGTTTAAGAATTGAAATTACAATTTGAAGCCAAAAATGTGCCTTGCGGTGTGTGTGGGTAGATATTCCACAGATATCAGCATCTCTTTAAAGTAGTTGTGTCTTTTCTAAGGCCTGAAGAGTAGCTGCACAATCTCAGAAAAAAATAAATATACTGCTTTTTTAAAGAGGCAAATAACTGCACATCCCTAAATATTCCCTTGTTCACTTTTTATCAATTGGTAATTTAGCTGAGCAATGGGACAAACAGAAATTTAAATTTTAAAAAATAAATATATTAATATTTACATACCATAACAGGATATAGATTTATTTTGCAATTTCGGTATAAAAATTAATGTTCTTTGATATTTGCTTCAAACTGCTATAGTTTCTTTAAGAAGGGCCGTATAATAGTTCTCAGTTTTAAGCTGAAAGCCAGTTGTCTTTTCTTCTCAGGTAACACATATTTAAAAAGAAAACATAACAAAAAGACAATCTGATTTTTTTTCTTCTTTATCAGGGATTCAGGGATTTCTGGATAGACTCTATTATTTCTTGAATAATAACTCACTAGAATTCCTTCTCACCTTTAGCCTTTTATGATTTCAGCTCTGTTATGCTTTCTCCTCCCTTGAACATTTTCTACAATGGGGAACGTTCATCCCTTAATTTCTTCCTCTGGGTCCAAGTTCTGAACTGACTGATTCTCAGCTGGAAATTTCCCTTGATAATGTGATACCTGCCCTTTTCCTCTTCAGCCAGAACCCTAGCCAGTCAAAAGTAACACACAACCAGTCTAATAGCATTGGTTTTTTTTTTTACTAAGAATCAATGACTTCCAATATAATGCTTACTATGCTATTTATTACAGCCTGATTTGTGTCCTCTGAAGCAAAGTCTCTTGGTCAACTTGATGTATCTTGATCAGGGATGTGACAGATTGAATCCCTGCATTTTTTCTTCCTGCTAATCAAGAATTCTAGGGTTCCATTCAACTGAACATAGATCTTCACCCCTTTATGCTAAAAATAATGTGGTGGCTTACTCATATTTTATACTGAACTTCAGAAGTTTTGATATGTACTTTATCTCCCAGATATACATAAAAGCTAGGAATGGAGACACAGTCTATCTTTATATGCACTTTATGGAGTGGGAGAAGTAGAGCAGGGAGGCAGGGAGAAAATAGAAGCTGTTGTTCCTCATTGCAAGTACAGGAGCAAGGGTGGCTAAAAGTGATTTAACATAACTGAGGACAATATATGTTATCACCCATTGGTCAGGAATAGAATAAGCTGTTTTGTGCACTGTAATTTCCAAATGTGTATCTTGGTTAATGGCAGACTGAAAATGTTATGGAAGATTACACTAATCTAGATGACATTGAAAACATTAGCTAATGGATTGTTCACAATCTTAACATCCATGGCTGATTTAAGGGCTATTATAATGCAGTCAGTTGTCAAAACTATTGAGAATCCCATTTTTTAACAGATTCTTATATAGTGTTTAATTTGAGCATTCTTTGGCTTCTGGAATCTACTGAAATATTACATTGACTAAACTTGAAAGAGGTGAATAGTAAGTGGGGTATGCTGTTCTATTCCAGATCTTTTGGATTTTCCTATATCTTCTTGAAAGAAACCAATCCTTTTCTAGATGGGCTATTGGTGTGATAGATGATATTTTTCTCTTAAGCATCCTTAAAGCACATCTTAAAACCATATTCTGAGGAAAATAAAGTGGGTACCTGAGCCACAATGTAAAATGAACAGAGACATAGGGTCAAAATGGTAGTGAATTTCATTGTTCACCCCTTCTCCTGCAAACTTGATTTGTATTGTAATTAATTAAGCAAAATACTCTATGTGCAAGAGAAACCATTTTTCACTTCTAATTAGTTGATAGTAACTGCAAAACCAATGTACATCACCATCATTAAACAGAAACTAGAATATTTGTTCCAATAGGAATTAGACAATAATGGTAACAATGAGCCATTGGTTAAATATATGATGCCTCTATTAACATTCTGCCTACCAAAACTTCAGATACTTTTCTTAGGAATAAACATTTTAAGCTTCAGGGCAGCAGCAAATAACTAACTTAATGAGAACTAGGAAGAAGCTTAACCATGGATGGGTTATTCCATAATGGCAGGATTTCTTAACATTCTTCTTCTAAAGCAGCTGTGTCATCAAAATATGCTGGATTAAATTGATAACTAGTCTTATTAGGATGGAAGATTGGGTGGTATAAATTAAGTATATCTTTGCTCAGCAATGAACTTATCAAGTGCCATATTAATCTGTATTTTAATAGCTTCCTTTTGCAGGTCCATTCAAGTGTTTTTTTTTTCTGATTAAAAAGAAACTATAAAAAACATTTTTGAAATGAAAAGGTGCTCTTGAAAGTGTATATCAGAGCTTTCCAAACTTTTCATGTTGGTGACACACTTTTTAGACATGCATCATTTTGTGACACATTCTTACAGCAGGGCACAAAGCAGGCACTAGAACCTGCATGGAATCCCAGCAGGTTTGGAGGCAGCACAGCACAAGGCAGGCACTAGGACCTGAGTGGAATCCTGGCAGGGCTCGGAGGCAGCAGCAGCCGCGACACACCCAGACACTGCAGCCGACACACTAACGTGTACCGACACACAGTTTGGAAAGCTGTGGTGTATATAAACACTGCCTTTATTTTTTTTAAAAAAAAACTTAAATCAGACAAATGGATGGTAAAAATGACTTAGGACATTTAGGTGTCAAAAATGGATGCAAGCTAAATTACATTAAATTTGGGGGGCGATATTTATTTTATCTTGTTTTATTTTAACAAATATTCAAAGATGCAACTAAGAAAAAAGAGATAAATAAAAGACATAAAAGGAGCTCAAAAAATAGAGAATTACAAGTTATATAAATTGTAAAAAATTCAAATTTTTAATATCAAATTAGTACTGCTTATAAAGGTGATATTGTATTGATGTAGCATTTAAGACTATTGTCAAAATCAAATCAATAATTAGCCAAGGCACCCAATATAATATGAATCATTAATCAGAATAAACAATTAATATGAATTTTTATCTTATCTGAAGAAGCCAGTCCTTATAACAAATCAGGCAAAATCTAGTATTTTAAAGCCTTACAGTAAGAGAAATGTGCTAAAGCCCATGTGCCAAATTTTAGTCCATAATGGTTTCCTGGTTAAATTAAATTCAGTATCAGACTTGTTTTTTAAATATGAAGTTATTTTTTACATTGATGCATATTCCCATAGTTTAGTCTCCCATTCTTCTAAAGAATGAATTATGTGTAATTTCAATCAGAAACGTAAAGTATCCTAGCATCTGTTATCATGTACAGAAACAACTCTATAATGTAGGAATATAAGGCTTAGTAATGCTTAAATCCCCCCACCCACCCCCAAAAAAAACTGGCAAGAAGGAAAAGTCAAATATAAAATATAAAAAGTATCTTTTTAGCTCTGTCCCTGTGGTTCAGGAGAGGTAGAAACCACTGCACATGTCCTTCTTCAATGCTCATTCTATGGAGACATTCGAACAAAATTTATCTTTCCGATGACAACTAGGTACCCTGGCTGCTCTGACATTGAATATCTTCAGTTTTTGCTTAATGATGAGTGGTCTGCAGTCACAGTGCAGGTAGCTAGATTCTGCGCAGCAGCTTTAAGGATTCGTCGAAACTTGGTGAATAACTAACTGTAAACACTTTTAAATAGTCTAATGAATCCAAACTTTAGAGCAGGGCTTTCCAAAGTGCCTCATGGGCGCGCGCGCGGCGGCAACACAAGAGGCCATGTGGCGGCGTGCGCGTGTGCGGCGGCAACACAAGGAGGCGTGCGGCGGCGTGGGGGGGGGGGGCGTGCGGCGGTGCACACGTGGACGGCAGCGGCCGCTGCTGCCGTCCACGCGCGCGCCGCCGCTTCCGGCTGGTGTGGCGACACACCACGCTGTGTGTGGCGACACACTTTTGTGTCACGACACACAGTTTGGAAAACTCTGCTTTAGAGATTATCATTTATTGTAGTAAATAATTAATAATAATTTAGGATGTTTTAATCAAATAGGGGGCGTGGTGGCTCAGCGGGTAAGACGCCAGGCTTGTCGATTGGAAGATTGCAAGTTCAGAGGTTCGAATCCCTAGCCCCGCATGACGAGTGAGCTCCCGCACTAGCCCCAGCTCTTGCCAACCTAGCAATTCGAAAGCATGCAAATGCAAGTAGTTGAATAGGTACCACTTCGGTGGGTAGGTAACAGTGTTCCGCGTATGTCATGCGTCCACATGACCATGGAAGCGTCTTCGGACAACGCTGGCTCTTCGGCTAACAAACGGAGATGAGCACCGGCCCCTAGAGTCGGACACGACTGCACAAATGTGCGGGAGGAACCTTTACCTTTACTTTAATCAAATAAGTATTAATACAGTGTAACATAGGCTGTTCCTTTGGTTTTATGTATAATGATAGCAAACTTGCTAAATTTTAACTATGATATGGATTGTATTCTTACCATGTCTGAGAATTTTATCAGACACCTTTGAGAAATTTTAATTGTACTGGTCTATGACTGTAATAAAGAATGATTGATTGTTTGAAAAGTCAAGTCAATTTCGAAAATGTGTTTCATTCTATGTGAATCATCTTCCAAAAAGATGGAAGCCTGGGGTGATAAATCTGGGCTTGTTCTTCTTCTATATTTATTCCATACTTTTAGCACACTGTTTATCAGCTTGTAATTTCATTTAGTTTGAACACTTTTTGTATGCAGCCAAAGATATTTATGCAAGCCTTCTGAGAGTGCTGCTCCTTCAGGAAAGCTAACCCAGTCGTATGGTGACATAATCCAATCTGTAATGCAAGTCAAACAACTGGCTTGATAATATAATTTGAGGTTTGGTTTAGCCAATCCACTTACAGGTAGTTCTTTTACCTTTAATTCTTGGTCTTGTGTTTGGCCACATGAAGTTGGTTATCTGTCTTTGCCACTCATTCAATACCTTATCTTCAATTCCTGTTGGAATAATGTGAACTAGAAAGTTAACCCTTGGTAAAAAAATCCCTTTTTTACGTTGATATTCTTCCTAACAAATATTTTTCCATATTAAGATATATGCCATTATATTTTTCTAGGTCTGTGAAGAATTATTCCTAAATAGGTCTTAACTTTTTTCTTGTTAAGTGAATTCCAAGGTACTTAATAGGTTTAACAGTAATATTGAATCCTGTTGTCTGCTGCATATATTGCTTTTCTTTTTCAGGTAAATTCCATGTAATTATTTGAGTTATTTATTTATTTATTTAATTTATATGACCGCCCATCTCCCCAGAGTTATACTAGTCCAATATCCTGATACCAATTTATGCTGCTGTATATGTTTTATTAGGGGCGTGGTGGCTCAGTGGGTAAGACGCCAGGCTTGTCGATCGCAAGTTCGGAGGTTCGAATCCCTAGCCCTGCATGCGGAGTGAGCTCCCGCACTAGCTCCAGCTCTTGCCAACCTAGCAATTCGAAAGCATGCAAATGCAAGTAGATTAATAGGTACCACTTCGGTGGGTAGGTAACAGCGTTCCGCGTGCGTCATGCGGCCACATGACCGCGGAAGCGTCTTCGGACAACGCTGGCTCTTCGGCTAACAAACAGAGATGAGCACCGGCCCCTAGAGTTGGACACGACTGCACAAATGTGCGGGGGCAACCTTTACCTTTATACGTTTTATTATCAATTCTAAATAATCCCTTGGATGAGTAACTGTGGATATGACATCAGCATATATTATATGTTCTTGATTTGCCCTTTTGATTCCTGAATTTTTTTTCTCTTGCTGTATCTTTCTTGCCAATGTTTCTAATGCCAATAAGAATAGAGGAGAAAGAAGACAATCCATTTACCATTATCTTGGTTTCTTGTTCACTGTAAATACTCTGTATCCATGTGAGAAAATTCAAGCCACAATTTATCTTCTAGTGCAAAAGCTGGCTTGAAACTCAACATTAAAAAAACCCAGATCATGGCATCTGGTCCCATCACTTCCTGGAAAATAGAAGGGGAAGAAATGGAAGCAGTGACAGATTTTATTTTCTTGGGCTCCAAGATCACCGCAGACGGTGACTGCAGCCATGAAATTAAAAGACGCTTGCTCCTTGGGAGGAAAGCTATGGCAAACCTAGACAGCATATTAAAAAGCAGAGACATCACCTTGCCGACAAAGGTCCGTATAGTTAAAGCTATGGTTTTCCCAGTAGTAATGTATGGCTGTGAGAGTTGGACCATAAGGAAGGCTGAGCGCCGAAGAATTGATGCTTTCGAACTGTGGTGCTGGAGAAGACTCTTGAGAGTCCCTTGGACTGCAAGGAGGTCAAACCAGTCAATCCTAAAGGAAATCAACCCTGACTGCTCATTGGAAGGACAGATCCTGAAGCTGAAGCTCAAATACTTTGGCCACCTAATTCGAAGAGAAGACTCACTGGAAAAGACCCTGATGCTGGGAAAAACTGAAGGCAAAAGGAGAAGGGGACAGCAGAGGATGAGATGGTTAGATAGCATCACCGATGTAATGAACATGAATTTGAGTAAACTCCGAGAGACAGTGGGGGACAGGAAGGCCTGGCGTGCTATGGTCCATGAAGTCACGAAGAGTCGGACACGACTAAACGACTGAACAACAAACCATTCCAAATTATAAAAAGCTTTCCCCACATCAAGAAAAAATAACCTCTTCCTTATTTTTCTGATTAATATTATTAATGGGATTCAAGATAAATCCAATATTATCTTTCATCTACCTCTTTGGGACAAATTAAGTCTGATCAAGATGAGTTATATCAGTTAAAAGGCCATTTAATCTCTTTATAATCTACATTCAGTAAAAAGATGGGCTTGTATGACTGGATGAGTTGGATCGTTCCCCTCTTTGTAAATCAAAGAAATAAAAGCCACTTGCCATGAAGAATGAAGTACTTGATGTCATTGTACCTCATTCATTGTCTGAATTAATGGTTTCATCAGAATTTCTTTAAAAGTCTTATACTATATTGCAGAAAAAACATAGTCTTGGAGATTTCCTCAATTTTAATTTCTGTATTGGTTCTTTTGTTTCATCTTTTGTAATTGGCTTATGGAGAGCTTTCGTTTGTTTCCCTGTATATTTCATAATCTGTTTTTAAGATATTTAAATACTCTGTAATCTTCTCTAGGCTTGGTATCTATTTTCCATATAATTGAGAATCATGTTTAACAAATTGGTTCATCATCTCTTCTGGAGTTGAGACATATCTCTTTTCATTCCAAACTGAAGTAATAATTCTTTTCTCTTCTTTTTTCTCAGTAGATAAGACAACAATTTGTCTGTTTTATTACATTTCTCAAATTATTTCTGTTTGATGAAATTCATTTTCTTATAAGTCTCATTTACTTTCATTAAATCTGGTTCAGTTTGAATCACTTCAACCTTTTGTTCTAGATCCAACATTAGATAATGCTTGAATCATGATTTCGATTGCTTCAGTTCACTCAACAAGATATCCTTTTAGTTTTATTTATTTTATTTTTATTTTATTAAACAAATTTATGTAGCCTTTCATCTATCAAAACAAACTCTAGGTGGCATATGGCTATTTTGTATGGCTTTCTTTTCATTTGATGCCAAAAAAATAAACAATCCTGTCATAAACCTTTACAGGAATCCCTTAATGTGAATAATGAAGCATATGTAGTTAAATTAGTTTTGAAGGAGCTCTTTAATGCATTTCAATTTAATATTTTCTCGCAATAATAGTGGACCATTCAGTCTCCACCTTTTCAACTCAGAGGATTTTTTGTACAATCTTACAATTATTGGATTGTAATCTGCATATGTAAGTGCTGCAACTTCCATGTCTATAAGTTTCCTTAATAATGAGCTAGAATACATGTCTATTCTTGAGTAAATTTTGTGCCTAGAAGAATAAGAGGTGTATTCTTTTTCTAAAAGCTATTTATGTCTGAATACATGTGTGAGAGAAAATAATAATATATATTTTAGGACAATTTGGGGGAAGTTTACTAGAATTCTTTTTGTGTAAACCAGATTTATCAAGATTTGGGGGAAAAAAAACATTCATTTATCCAAGAATCAAAATGTCCCCTTCTTCAATTTTAAGTAGTGGTAAAAAAAATTACAATTTTGTTTTGCTATTGTTTGGGACATAAATTAAAGCAATTGTAATTTTCCCTTGTTTAGTTTGAAATTGTAATGATAAAAATCTCCCAACACCACTGTAAATCTATTTATCTAAGTTCCTTGTAGGTTTCTGATGTATATAACTAGTCCAATTATTTTCTTTCCACCAGAGGCCACAAATTTTTGACCTAAATGGTTACATTCTAGCAGATTAACATTGTCTTTTTAAATATGCTTCTCTTGAAATTATATAATATCTGCATTTCATTTTTTAATTTCAAATTTTTTTCCTTCTCAATGGGCTTTTCAGTCTATTAATATTTGTTGAGAATATTTTGATTTGATTCATAATGATAATTAATAGTAAAATGTATCAAATAAGAGCTGCTGCTTGAATCAATTTTTGATCTTCTGACTATTTCTGATGTCTTTTGGCTTGTTCTGTTGCTGTTAATGACTCATGCATTTTATTAGCATTCTCTGTTGAGTATATAAAGGCTCTAGGTCACATTTTTAAAGGGCTTTGGGCAATTTTCTTTAACAGTTATATAAGTAATCCATGCATTACTGAAGGATGCATACAAAAGTTTCAGTGTTAGGAGAAGTAACATTTTTTACAGATGTTATTTAATCCTTTTAAAACCTGTCAGACGTGAATATTTCTCTTCTGATTCGGACAATAATCTGCATATTCTTAATCTCTGGACACTGGGATGAGGAATGGGATTATTCTCTGTTGATGCTATCATGCACACTAATCTCTTAATCTTTCCCAGGCCTGTTACGTAACTGATATGTTCCAGTATAATTATACAGGTAGTCCTCATTTAGCGACTACCTCATTTAGCGACCATTCACAGTTATGATGGTGATGACAAAGTAACTTTATCACCAATCCTCCCATTTATGACCTTCACAGGTCCGTAAAGCAAAACAAAGCTGAAGTAAGATCATTAGCAGAGTCGCGGTTTCACTTAGAGACCGCTTCACTTAACGACCAAGTTGCTGGCCCCAGTTGTAGTCGCTAAATCAGGACTACCTGTATGATGCTTGTACAATGTGTTGAAGTACTACTTTTTCTTTAGATAGAGGAAACTTATTTCCATTTGGTCTAGTGGTTAAGGCAGTGGGCTAGAAACCAGGAGACTGTGAGTTCTAGTCCCGCCTTAAGCATGCAAGCCAGCTGGGTGACCTTGGGCCAGTCACTCTCTCTCAGCCCAACTCACCTCACAGGGTTGTTGTTGTGGGGAAAATAGGAGGAAGAAGGAGTATAAGGTATGTTAGCCAGCTTGAGTTATTTATAAAATAATAAAGGCGGGATAGAAAATAAATAAATAAATAAATAAATAAATGTTAGGGTAAATTCCCTAATGATTAAAACAGATTACAGATTTTGCTTGCTTGCTTGCTTGCTTGCTTGCTTGCTTGCTTAATTAATTAACTAACTAACTAACTAACTAACTAACTAACTAACCTGCCTTTGGTTAAGACTTAGTGATTTTAGTCTTTTCCAGTAACTTGACCCCCAACCATTTTGATTTTATTCTAATATATGTGCTATGAAATGTGCTCTGGGCTGGACTCAGGCTAGAAAGTCTCTGTTGTCCTTAGCAAGCTCCCTATCTTTATTAATGTTTTTCTATGGCCAGTTAAGTTTAGCTATAGTTTAGGATTTCTTTTTCTGTGTCCCAGATGTGTTGCAAAATATTCTTGCTAGTTCTTATATAGACTAAAGGTTAAATAATGGTGATTAAGCATGTTTAAAATTCTTGTACATGTACCATGTAGGCCAGTTTTCTGGGATCAATTACACCACCTACATTGTTAAACCTTTCCTATCTTAACTATTAACCATTTTGGTTAAGAAGGATTAGCTGGATGGGCCCAAAAAGTAATGAATTCCTGCCTCTTTAAAAAGGGAATTGTCTAAAACATTTGTCTACCTACTATGAAATCCTTTTTGGATGTGAGAACGCTTAGTAAATACTATCCAATTATTAATACTATCTTGTTAAGCAAATTCTCAAAGAAGGAACTTGTAGCTTAACTTGGTTCATTTTAAAATGGTACAGATTACTTGGATGCATTTAAATTTGTCTTTAAGCCTAGTTTTGGTATTAAGGTGGCATTACTCCCTGTGATAAATTGAATCTATTGGGAAGGAGACATGAAGAATGCTAATCTCTATAAGTTTTTCTATATCTTTTTTGATACCATCAACCATGGCATAGATAAACTGATAAACTCAGCCAATGTTAGCATAAGGAAAAGCTGTACTCAACTCCATGGCTTATGTGCTACAGGATCCCACAAAGTTCCATTTTATTTCCCATGCTCTTTTTTACCTCTAGGGATTTAGAATGGGGTGACATGTTAAATTCTTCTTCCCACCTATGCCGGGAGAGGCTATAAAGATTCTGAACTGGTGTCTGGACTTTGTAAAGTTCTAAAAGTTGACTACTAGCATGACATTATATGTCAGTAGTTTTTCTGTTTGGGAATAAGGTGTCCAGCCTGCTCTCGTTGAAGGCACATTTTCCTTTCTAGGACTCTTTAGCTCATCTATTAGTGATGACTTGTTCTCCGTAGGAACAATGCTTCTTATTCTGATAAGTCTCTTGATTGTAACATCTTGTACACTGTCTGACTTTGAAGATGACCCAGCAACTTCAACTATAATTGTAGCTTCTAGCATGAGAATGGATGCTGTCAGACAGAATAATATTGGATCAATTCTAAGAGAGCAGCATTGGTTGCCTATTTGCACCCAGATATAATTCAAGGTTAGAGTTTACTTTTGAAACCTAAGATAACTTGAGCCTCAGGTGCTTGAAGAATTCCCCTCCCTATATACTGTATATCTAAGCTTATATTCACTATGTAGGGGAACTAGGGGAAGATTCTTGTATAGTACGCCACCTCATCTGTAGACTACTTCTCCATAGAGGTGCAGTTGTCAACAATATTAGTACCATTTCAGCATTAGGTCAAAAGGGTGTGAACTGGGTTTGGACTGATCATCCCTGTGCATTTCTGAAGCCTTGAGTTGTAATTTTACAACTATCTTGCATTGCTCTTATTGTGTTGTTTTGTAGATGTATGATCATTTTCCCCATTTATTTTCTTTTGATGAATAGCAGTTTATGAGTTCCCAAAATAATAATCAATCTTACTCTTATCAACATGTAAAACAGTTTAATTTGCTTACTGGTGAAGAACAGTTGCAACTGCAGCAACAATAACATCAACAATAGCAACACATAGGTCATCAGAACATGTCTTTTATGACACATTTAACTTGACAGCTGTTTGTTGGAGGTTCTGTTCTGATGAGGACTCCTTGTCTAGGGATCACAATATACTGCTTCTGTTCTGATGTCAGAAATTTGTCTTGATATAGAGATGAGGGGAAATATTTAGCAACAGATACAAGGTTACTGAAACAGTATGTTTGTGTGGCAATTTAATCCACTGAAGTACCAGTTTGATAGCATCATGTAAACCCAGCCAATAACTCCTTTTGGGATATAAAATATGCAGTGACTTATGGTGGAGTTACATGATGCTGACAAGAGGTTATAGCGATGCTTAGCAATAACAGTACTGCTAATTACATTGCTATAATAAATAACACTATTACTTCCTCTCTAGCATAACATATCCTTATGGCACTGTAAACACAGATAACACAGCCAAGCAAGTTTCTCTTCTGACAAATGACAATACAGTGAAAAACCAGCCTCAGAAGCTGCAGAGATGTATGGCCTAAAATATTTTTTCAGCTAACTGCTAGATGGTCGTAGAAGAAATTGGAGCTGGCATAATTTTATCCAGACTCTTGAAGTTATACAAAACCAGTATTTTAGACAGCTCTTGGTGCTTCTTCCAGGCACTTCCTTGGACTTAGCCTATCTCTAGTGAAAACTCAAATTCATAAAGCCGTGATTTATTACTATAAACATATATCACTAAAATGTAGTGGGTCTCTGCTTAACCAATGCTTTGAATTGCTGAAAGATTAGAAGATGTGGACATGGGCCCTCATATATTTGTTTTAATCTTATTCTCTTCCCTCCATGGATAAGCTTCTCTATAGTCACTTGGAGAGATGGGAGATGGGATTGGAGGAAGGAGGGGCATGAATTTGTCTAATAGGCAAACCACCACAGTCTGTAGATTCACTCCATGGAATGTTAGGCTTAAAACAGGCATATCTGCTAAGCAGGTCAATATAGCTTCATAGCCCTAGATATTTCAAAGTATGCCAAAAGCAGTCATTGATAGGAGCCATCTTCCAATCTTACCAGCCCAAAGGTTCTGTAGAAACTGCTAGTCCCAGCAGCAGCATCCACAGCCTAAGGAGGATAAAGTGAAGTTTTTGCTACCAGATCATATTGCTCAGATCCTTCAACATGCTTTTTTGTTGTTGTTGTTATGGCACCCTTATATTATCAGCATAAAAAAGGTAAAGGTTCCCCCCGCACATTTGTGCAGTCGTGTCCGACTCTAGGGGCCGGTGCTCATCTCCGTTTGTTAGCCAAAGAGCCAGCGTTGTCCGAAGACGCTTCCACGGTCATGTGGCCGGCATGACGCACGCGGAACGCTGTTACCATCCCACCGAAGTGGTACCTATTCATCTACTTGCATTTGCATGCTTTCAGATTGCTAGGTTGGCAAGAGCTGGGGCTAGTGCGGGAGCTCACTCCGTCATGCGGGGCTAGGGATTCGAACCTCTGAACTTGCGATCTTCTGATCAACAAGCCTGGCATCTTACCCGCTGAGCCGCCACGTCCCTGATACCTATTATCAGCATAGGTATCCACTATAAACCAAGGTGACAAAATGTGCATCATGATATCATGATGTAAATCTTCTGTTATATATGCTTGCATTTGACTTGGGATTTAAGTATGAAAGCCTGGAGTTTGCATTGTGACATGCTGTAACACATGTTTTGTCTCTCCTCCCCCAACCCCCTGGTTCTCCAGTGGGTAACTACAGTTACTAGTTAACTACATGAATGCCTTCACTTAAGGTGATGAATACTGCTATAAACTCAGTTATTTGATGTGGCATTGTGCTATGGTTAAGCTTTGTATAACAGTCTATGGTTATGCATTTAATAAACCTAGAACTTGAAGTTTCTGAGTTTATATCTTATCATTAGACACATAAGACTTCATATCATTAGACACATGCCACAAAGAATACAAATTAGCACACTGAACTAAAATTGCAGTTTTATTGCAAAGTAAAGACTGAAGGCAAAAGGAGAAGGGAACGGCAGAGGATGAGATGGTTAGATAGCATCACCGATGTAATGAACATGAATTTGAGTAAACTCCGAGAGACAGTGGAGGACAGGAAGGCCTGGTGTGCTATGGTCCTTGAGGTCACGAAGAGTCGGACACGACTAAACGACTGAACAACAACAACAAAAAGTTTTAACAGCAATTGTCAGTCATTTTATAATCCTCTGTAAGACAACTCAATTAAAAAAAAACAGCTCTCTTTCAACTCATCAACTACTTTTGGCAATATTTAAAATATTCTACATGTGCTGTATATACCAAAATCAAATTGCATTCTGTCTTGCATTTATGTTGTATAAGCTTTTAAAAAATGGTGTAAGAGTTATTTAAATGAATCAACATACTGTAGTTGGAAAGCATATTCCAAGTTCATTTCTACTTTGGGTGTCCAATACTGATTCTTAGGTTGTTATCTCTTAGTGTCCTTTAACAAATCTTGCCCCATATCTTGAATTTAGAAATCATATTTTTCATAATTCACTGGAATGCTTTTTTTAGTGTATAATACTGATAATCTCTGGTGTAATTAAATATTCTGCGATTAATCCATACTAAATGGCTTTCTTTATGGCTGTGCCACTAGGAATCTGACAATATTGCCTGATTTTGTTAAGCAACTTCAGAACCGTGGCTCTAAACAAATATTTCTGATAGAACTATTTAAAGCACTTAGAATCCTTTTTCAGTACTGTCCAGAATTGGGGGCAGGAGGGGAGAACGAAGAAAACAACAACAACAACAACAACAATACCCCCCTCCATATATGCATTGCCAGACAGCATCCAGAAAAGGGTTAAAAAAATCAACTCTGACAATAGTTGAAACAGTTCTTTACTGTGTGTTGGTTGACTGCTCCACAGGGCATAGCAGATGTTGTGTCTGGTAGTAAGAAAGGCCCGGGAGGTGTGAGCTGTCAATCACTATTTCTCTAACTACAGACTGTGCTATGGATATGAAGCAGGACTAAAACAATCTGTCTCAGCTGGGATGTGTGAGGTATCAATAACCCTTGGCAGAGGTGTCAAGAGCCTTGCTGGAATCAGACTACCCTGCTGACCAGCTGCTTAGCAAGTTAACAAGCTACCATTCACCATTCACCAGCCTCCCAGTGCAACAATTAACACAACTGGAGAATGACTCTGGCGCAAATCCTCATGAATAACCCTTGCCAGATCCTCCTGTTATTACTGATGCATGGATATTCAACGAGAGAGATAGAGGAGAGGGGGAATGGACCACTGAGTTGCAATTGTTGAAGAAGTAAAAATAAAAGATTTTTTTTTTCAATTAAAAGATGAGTGGGGTGAATCTGGCCACTGTAAAAACAGAATAAGTGTAACAACAAATGTTTTCACAGTGAAGCACTGTTGAGATCTGAAACTGCAAAAGGGGCTGTCAGTAAGGATTCTATGCAGAAGCTAAATTGTCTGCATTATTAAGACAAATCATTAAATAGGCCAGCTGATCTGCTAAGCCATGAGCGGCTTACACAACGACTCGTTACTAATAGCCGCACTGCAGTTTTGTATCTCCGACGAAAAAGAGCACACTGAAAATGTAAACGTATTTCACTTAATGCCTATGTATTTCAGAACTCAGTTGTACTCACATAGATCTACTCTTTTTCTGTATTAAAATCAGTGAAGGCAAGGTGTGAACCAAGGCATTATCTAGTTTCTTTCTATCTGAATCAGTTGCAATAAATTTTAGAACAAGAAATCCTCCTGTGTATGTTTACTTTGCATTTATGTCTGTCAAAAATGAAGCATGGGGGGGAAAAAGTTGCTAATAAATACTAAACCTTAGGTCTGTAGATGGTTGTTATCAGATTTTTATATTCCATAGACTGCTAACTCCTAATCTGCTGAACTACGAAAGTGGAACATTTTCACGTATCCCTATAATGCTTCCATTAAAAAACAAAACAAATAAGATCCCTGAACTATGTTTAAGTTTGGCATGTTAGCTGCTTAATTTATTAGTTTTGATACTAATTCGTTAATTTTTCTGGTTTCATTAATTTTAGACAAACCTAGCATTGTTTAGCCTTATTTTGACACCAAGTGGAGCAGATAGCCCACAAGACCTCTTGGAGCTGAGTCTTTCACACAGCAAAAGCTTTTTTTCTCCTACAAAAGCACAGCAGCTGTGGCTCCTGCAGATACTCTTAAAGGGCACTATAATAAAACCCTGGGAGGGAGTAGGTCGAGACAGGACCATGAAATGGACGAGATGAAGAGGCTTTGTCACAGCCAAACAGGCTGTAAAGTTACTATAGTAACACCCAGCCTTTAGCTCCAGGTGGATTGACTTAATGTTGCCTTTAAAAGATAAAGATTAACATAAGCCAAACTAATAATTATTACACATCATCTACCAAAATATCTGATGCTATTGAACTCTGAATGGTGGCAGGACTAAAACTGATCTTCTTATTCCCATGATGGAAATACCACTTGGATGCCAGAATCCAGGCAGAATCGTATTTCCTTCCTTTATTTGAATAGGAGGCAAGCAAAGAAAGTTTGAGGTTCAGATTCTTTTTCTTCTCCTTCTAGGCTGGGTGAAAACTGAGCATCATTTTGAAAATAACTTCAGAAATAATTCTATATTATATTGACTAAGTAATTCTGTCATCCCAAAGCATGTTCGAGGTCCATCCTAAAGTATGTTCGAGGTCCATCCTATATTTTCCAATATAGCAGCAGCTACCTAAAATGGACAGTGCTCTATAAAGTGCAAACTAAATTTGCACAATCTGTTTAATAAGTGAGATCAATGTGGTAATTGCTAGAGCATTAGACCAAGACTGGGAAGATCCAGGTTCAAAGCTCCACTCAACCATTAAGCTCGCTGGAGAATCTGTGGCTAACATTATTGCCATGGATTCAATCTGAAGAAGTAACACAACACTGAGAAGAACCTAGCTTTATTGCAATGATTGTTGGGTGCCTGCTTTACAAGGAAGAGGGACCCCAAACAATGGGAAAGCAAAGACTTTTATAGTAGTTGGGAGCTAGTAAAGGTAAAGGTTCCCCCCACACATTTGTGCAGTCACTTCTGACTCTAGGGGCCGGTGCGCATCTCCATTTGTTAGCCGAAGAGCCAGCGTTGTCCAAAGACACTTTCACGGTCATGTGGCCAGCATGACGCGTGTGGAACGCTGTTACCTTCCCACCAAAGTGGTACCTATTCATCTACTTGCATTTGCATGCTTTCAAATTGCTAGGTTGGCAAGAGCTGGGGCTAGAGTGGGAGCTCACTCCGTCACGCGGGACTAGGGATTCGAACCTCCAAACCTGCAATCTTCCGATCGACAAGCCTGGCGTCTTACCCGCTGAGCCACCACGCCCCTGTAAGTTGGGGGCTACAAGGTAGTTGGGGGCTACAAGGTAGGAAATCCTAGGGTCTGGTTTGCTGGCCAGTTTGGGGAAGCTTGGCAGGTCGTTGTCAGTGTACCTGGGGTTAATATACTTGTGTAGGCTTTCACCACCAGTATCTGTTGGGCACTGTTGAGCTTCAAGGTTTAGTGACCATCATCTAGACAGCCCTCACCAACCTGCACCAATCAGAAACCAGCTCAGCTAAAGACCAATCAGAAGTCAGGTCACCTGGCTGTAAGACAGGAGCCCAGTCAGTCCCTGCTCAGTTGCCTCTGTAGCAGACCACCTTGCCTCTGAAGATGCTGGCCACAGTTGCCGGCAAAATGTCAGGAAACCTGTTGTCAACACCATGGTCACTAAACCCTGAAGCTCAACAAAACCTGGGGTTATTTCTATTGTTAGGCAAAGTGGCCCTTTCAGAAGGGCAACAAAACTGAGGAACTTCATTGTTAAGGAGATGAAATGTTGAGATCATTGGGCTGATTGGGGTTTCTTACCTTGTTACTATGATGCAAATTCCTTCTAAGAGCTGCCCTACTGTGAGCTAGTGAGGAGGCTTCTATTATTTGGTCTAGATGTACTGGGGGGGGGGTTGTCTGGGGCAGGGAGGGTCAACTTGGGTCTGTTAGGATTAGGCCAAGAGATGAACTGGGTTTGATCTTGGTCAGGTCTAAAAGATGGGGAGAGAGGGGAAAGGTGCATCTTCCATTTTGTTTGTTAGATTTATTTTCTCCACTACACTAGCACTCAGCTAACCTTCACAAGAAAGGGGCATTTATTCTTGAGCTATCAGGCTAAATTTGTAAGGGTGAAAAGAGACAAACCATAGTCATTCACAGAGCTAGTGACATAAAATAACTCCAAAATAGGGCATAAAGTTCATGCATTATAATGATCAAGCGTTATAATAAGGTTCATGCAATATAATGATCAATGTAGTGGGGGCAGAAATCATTTATATTTCTTATTTCATGGACAAAAGCATTAAGGCCATCGCTGGGCACATGGATAGTTATGAACAGACTCTGACTCTATCTCTCTGGTAGTTCACAAGAAAAGATGCCAACAAGGGATTGATTGGATTACTTGGCTTAGTTGGAAAACTGTCTAGTCAGAGACCTGCTTTAGAAATGAGAGAGTTCAAAATATTAAATATAAAGAGAAGATACGAAACACAGAGATTATATCCCAGGTCTTGGCTCTGAAATTTTAGGTAGGTTCCATTATTCTCTTGGGCAGTCAAGCTAGTTATCTGCTTCATTCTACAGGGAGTGTAATGTACCTCTTATATTTGGAACACAAGGCTGTTTTGCTGCATAATGAAATGTCCTTTCTAAAGTGATATGTAAGTGCAAATATTCTTAAATAGATTAATTGCAAATACTGGCACAGACCCTGAGCTGCAAGTAAGTTATAAAACTCTCACTCTCACCCTCCATGACTAGCCTACTTTGAAATGCACAGATAGCATGATTTACCTCACTGTGGTCAGATTTCCAACAACCCAAATCAGTATTTCACATATATCCACAGATTTTTTTTAAAAAAAGGTGTTTATAAATATTTGAGTGACTGTATTCGATGCACCAGTATACAATTCTTTTAATTTACACCAGTGGTTTTCTTCATTGAAACCAGTAAGGCTGCAGTGTGCCCTCTAAGGGTGAATGGGAGGCACAGCTGGTGCATCTCTTCTGTGATGCCTTTTTCAATATAGCAGCAGCTACCTTCATTTCTATATTCCCCAGGAGACGCAAGAAGCTCCTTTTCACATCCTGTGTAGAGACACAGGAAGCAACACTGCCGTCCCTCCAACAGAATCTTCCAAACCAATCAAGATGGCTCCCAATAAGAAGTTACAGTCAAAATTACTCTTTTTGGAAAAGCATTTAAAAAGTGTGGCATATTTTCAGAAATGACATTTCTGCAATGATTAGAGTTCTGTGTCTTTTACCACGCTAAACGCACCATACTCATCTATCCTCTGCATTCAATGGGATTTAATCTCAGGTAGAAATGCAAGGGATTGTAAACAGTCCAGTGTAGTGCTTTGAGGAACACCCAAGCCTCTGAATGTCTCTTCTTCAGAATCTAAAAGAAAGAAATTAAATGCAGAGCATTTTAAATACATGTATCTTACTCACCTGTAAAGCAACTTGGCATTAATAATAGGGCAGTGCACATTTCAAAAATGATTCAGAAGAAGACTTTGGGGCCTCAGGTGAGCTATTTATTAAAGGAGCTTGCCTTATTTCAGGCTTCCACATGAACCTGAAAAAAAGAAGCTGCGGCTTTAAGGGATCTATTCATTAAAGCTAATGTGACTCTTAAAGCAGCAGCATTATTTTTTCAGGTTTGTGTTGAAGCCTAAAAAAAGCCAGGCTCTTTCATGAATTGCAGAATGGTGGCTGTGTTTCAACAAGATCCACAGCCCTTCTGCTAAATCATTTGTACAGCCCCTACATTTCTACATTAAAATCTAACCAAATATAATACTTTAAATTAAAAAACTCAAAACTCAAACATCTTTTATATGTTTTGTTACAAAATACAAAATGTGGGAAAGGCTTTCCTTCTGACTACTGCGTAGTATTTGAACTCCTTATGTGGAAATTGTTGTTATAATAATTAGTGTTTAAACAAATTATTCCATTACAAAACATTGATTAATATTATTTATAATGTCCATCTAATCAGGCCAAAATGAAAATCACAATACATTTTAAATGAGGAAGTTACAGTGAGGAAATAATGATTCTTACTAAGGAATTAGTAAGGAAATAATTCTTACTAAGGTGGAACTTACACTGGAAGAATAAGTTGAAGTGATAAGAAGTAATAGATCACATCAACCAAGCATATCTGGTAGAAAGAGATCGACACTAATAATAGAGAGAGAAATTTGACAGTATAAACTAGCCTCTATGTAAAATAGAGCTTAATATCCTGGGAAAGTTCCCACTGATCTTAAGCATTAAACTAAGGAACCTGCTTCAGGCTGGGGGAACCTACAGAAGAACTGATCTTAATTAAATAACAAAAGAGGACTTTGTATATCAATGGCAGGCATTGGGACTGCGGTGGCTTAGTGGTTAGGACGCTGAGGCAGAGGCCATTAAGGCTGACAGCTCGGCAGTTCAAAACCCAGAGCGTGAGCCGCTGCGAGTTACCTGCAATTAGTCCCAGCTCCTGCCAACCTAGCAGTTCAAAAGCATACAAATGCAAGTAGATAAATAAGGTACCACTCTGGTAGGAAAAATCACAGGGACATGAAAGGAGCCTCCTCAGGCGTCCCCCGGGCAACGGTGATGTCACCGGCAAATCCTTTCACTACAAAAGCGCTTTGGTGCTTCTTTTTTTTTAATCAATTTTATTAAAGTTTTAGATATACATAGTTAAAAATTAGAAATGAAAAGGAAATACAAATACAAATCAAAGAAAGAAGAAAAAGAAAGTGCAGTAAAGTAAAGAAAAAGATAAGAAATAGAAATTGGTTAACTTCCGATTTATCTCTGGTCATAGTAATTTAACACATTTATCATACATGCTAGCTCTATATATAACATTCAAAAAGCCTTTCCTGTCTAATATATCAATTTAGATATATTTTAATCTTCAATACCCCATATAAGCTTTGCCCCCCCTGCATGTTACAAATAATCCATCAATGGTTTCCACTCCTTAATAAAATAATAATTTGAATTTTCTTTTAATAAACATATCAATTTATCATTTTCTGCCAATCCATCAATTTTAACATCCAATCTTGTGTCATTGGTAAAATCTAATTT
This sequence comes from Charina bottae, assembly GCA_023362775.1. NCBI lineage: Eukaryota > Metazoa > Chordata > Lepidosauria > Squamata > Charinaidae > Charina > Charina bottae. Next base: position 6,987,304 of record JALMGJ010000025.1, read on the forward strand.
TCCCAATTTTTAAGAAGTCCTTCTAAGTCAGCCATTTATCTCTATTTCTTACTTATATCTATGAAATGCTTCTTGCGTTCTCCTGGTGCATCCCTCATATCTGTCTTATATTTCTCTAAAAATGTTTTTACTTTTAAAGTAGAGGCTATCCTTAACTTTTGCCCTTTGAACACTTTCTTTTCTCTAGCATACCATGAATTAGCTCTGAAAGTTTTATCTATTTCCAAATCCAAATCTTGTTCTCTCATTTCTAGAAGTTTAACTAATTCAAAAACAATCCTTTCTCTTGCTTTTTCATTTAATTGTTCTAGGGATGCACTCAATCTCAAAGTATGTTCTTTTTCTATCATTTCTGCTAAAGCAGTAATATCTAAGTTGTATTCAACTTCTTTAATGACACTTTCTGAGTTAGTCTCTAATTTCTGCATCTGGCCTTGCATCTCTTTAAATTCCCCTGATAAGGTATTAACCACTTCTTTAACTATCTGCACTTCTTTTTTAAATTCTTGTTTTATTTCCTGGGTCGGTTCTTCTTTCGCCTCTTCCATCTTCTTAACTACTTGTTGTCCCAATAAATCCATCTTTTTGTCCATCTTTTTTTCTAAAGTAAAAAAATTTTCTATCTGCTTTTTCATTTGTTGACCCCAAGCATCCATTTTTTTATTTAATAAAGTAATTGCGTCCAGAATTGCATCCAGGATTTTTTTCTCTTCTGATGGTGGAGCTTCCATTAATACTGCAGTTATTGAAAGTTCTATAGATGCACTTCCAGTTTCTTTTTCTTTCTCTTTGTCTCTCTTCATCCTCAATGCCATATTCGTCATAATATAGATAATATTCCTGTAAAAGAAAAAAGAAAGAGGAGAGAGGGAGAAATAAAAAAAAAAAGGAGAGAGATAATAATTGTTGCAATGGTTGTTTACAAAAAGGAGGGAGTAAAAAAATACAAAAAGTAAAAACAATCCTTTAAAAAATAGTTGTCATAATAACAAGATTGTAGTCCATTAGGTATATGAGTCCATATAAATGTAAAAACGAAAGATAAAAAAGAAGAAAGAAACTTCTTTGAACTGTAGACAAAATAATAGTAAAAACAATAAACAATTTCAGGATTTCTCACGCCAGCTTACATCCCTCCAATTCAACCATAAAAAAAGAGAAAGGTAGAAAGTAAAAAAGAATCTACTATAATTCAATTTATTTTTTCACCCAAAGTACACCTTAAACACTCAAATTTCAATAAAAAGAAAGTCCAGTTAAAACATAAAAAGTTTAAAAGGCATCTTGTAATCCAAATGATATTCCAGAAGTTTAAAAGAAGATAGGGAGAGAAGAAAAGACAAATTCTTTCTTGGCAAGCGTCACAAAAAGATAAAAGAAAGGATGTTAAATCACCAGTTCACTATTCCATAAAGTCTTAAAATCCAGGCAGAATAACTCCAAAAAAAGAATACTTTTATTTATCCATAAGTGGTAAAGTAAATCAAAGTAAAAATAAAAGGGAAAGTCACTCATTTCATTCCAGGCAAAGTCAATAGCTTTTTCACTCCCACCATTTAACAGTCTCTTGGCAAGAAATAAATAAAACACCAGCATTTATTAATCAAGTCCAGAGGTAAATCTTAGATCAATAAGGCAATTAATATTCAAAAAATAAAAAGTGAATCTAAAAGGTTGGGTGAGGTGCTACTTATCTTGGTCAGATTTCAGGGCTTCCACAGAGCTTCTTGACGATTCCAGCTGCCTTTCTCCGCTTCAATCTCCCTTCCCCCGTGGTGGAAATACAGGGGTCGGAAAAGAGCAGAGAATCCGGCGACCCTCTGTGGTTAATCTTCTGCTCACCCTCTCTTTGAGGGTGATTTCGGCGATTTCTTCTTTTTTTAATTGCCGCAAAAGGAAAGCCTTGGAGCTTTCGGCTTAGAGCCTCAGCTCAGCGCACCGCTCACTCCAACGCCCGGAAGCAAACCCCAGCGCTTCGGTGCTTCTGACACACACACACACACAGAAAAAAAATGGCAGCCATCATTATTATTTTTTTTGGGTGGCCAAGGCTACCTTTACCATGTTTTGGGAGCCACTTTGCCTTTTAAATGATGTTAAACCTATAGTAAGTCATGCACTATAGTTTTAATGGGGAAAATGCTGAGAATATAGTCACCGGTTCTAGCAATAGTTTTCCAAAGAAGCTTTAGCAGGATCAAAGATGTTATGATGCATGTCCACAAGGAGCAGAGCTAGTATTGCAATATTTGGAGGACATGTGGGGAGCGTTGATCTAGCAATGCACAGCATGAAGGCAGAAACTAGCAATGACCCGATGGGATTCCAAGAGGAAGTTCTCCTCTGCTCAGCCTTTGGCAGGATGTAGCAAACAGCTTACTTAGAAGAGTGAAGGGGCAGCAAGGCAGCCCTGCTGAAGGCTTGTGGGTATGCCAGCCCAGAGGCAAAGTGACTAAGCCTGGAGAGCTGAGCAGCAGCAGCAGCAGGAGTGAATCCCCTTGCTGCAGGAAGCCCTGTACCCATTGCTTAGCTTTCCCCACTTATGTGCTCAGGAACCAGATGGTGCCTAATTTAGATACCCGACTTACATGAAAAATATTGACCAACCCATCAGTAATGTGGTGCTGGAGAAGACTCTTGAGAGTCCCTTGGACTGCAAGGAGGTCAAATCAGTCAATCCTAAAGGAAATCAACCCTGACTGCTCATTGGAAGGACAGATACTGAAGCTGAAGCTCAAATACTTTGGCCACCTAATGCGAAGAGAGGACTCACTGGAAAAGACCCTGATGCTGGGAAAGACTGAAGGCAAAAGGAGAAGGGGACGGCAGAGGATGAGATGGTTAGATAGCATCACCGATGTAATGAACATGAATTTGAGTAAACTCCAGGAGGCAGTGGAGGACAGGAAGGCCTGGCGTGCTATGGTCCATGTGGTCATGAAGAGTCGGACACGACTAAACGACTGAACAACAACAACAACCCATCAGTAAAGAAGTTCTGTGTAGCTAGTTTGCCTACAGAAGACCCATCAAGTGGATTTTCTCAAACTACTTGATGACAAGTTGACTGTTAATATTTTCTTTGGCAAGATTCTGGAAATACTAATGACTGTAGTGCACATGCTGCATTTTAGGGCTCTGCGCTGCTTTGCATTCAAAAGGAAAAAGGCACTTTGGAACCTGCAGTGCTGCTCCCACAGCGCCTGTCTGCAGCTCTTTAAAACAGCTGTGTCTTAACCTGGGATTACACAGCAGCCCTCCTTAAATGCATCTGGTTTGACTAATTGTACATAGGTGCTACATATGCACCTCTGTGCTCTGAAACACCTTTTTGCCTTTGAATGTGAAGCACTGCACAGCTCTATGCATTTGGAGATTAAAATCAGCATTTGAGGTTTTTCACAGCAATGTGTGTCAATGATGTCAATGCATGGAAGTTAACAACATGATCTAATTTGGGACAAAATTTAGAGTTGCATAACCAAAGGCTGCAAAAATAGGGGTAGATCTAGGGTGCAAAAGCCTGTGTGACTATGAGTTGCTGACAAAGAGGTAGAGCTCTCTGTGTCCTTTGCTGCCATCTCATGGTCATCTGGATTTTTGTAGCCCAGTTCGGGTATCCCTTGGCAAATTTCTGCAAATTGCCATTAGTTCTAATACTGAGTTAGAAAGTTCTAGTTCTGGAAACTGCTAGACTTAAAGCTAAGCCAAAACGTTTTAAGTTACATGTTGATATGAAAGGTTCACTGGAACTGGTGCACAGAACAACCCAAATAAAATATTCTACTAAATTTATCTCACAAATGCCACCACCAAAAATAAGGCAGGACTGTCAAGAAATGTAATGGGAAAATTCATGATAAATATTGCAGCTGAGTCCTATATTCTCTCATGGGAAAAACAAATAAAGTACAGAGGATTCTAGATACAAATTTGGACAAAGGGTTTGTAAAACTAAGACCATGAATTTACAGTAGTATCAGAGGCAAATCAAATTGCCAACTGCTCCATCAAAAGATACAACTGGAGCAATACTACTGCATACAGTGATTGTTTGAGGCCTGTGACATTTGTCAGGCTGCTCATTAGTTACATGAAACATCTGTCAGTCATTTATGTGACTGAACAAAAAATTTATTTCTTTAACCATTTAAGGTCTCTTTGTTCAAAGACTACTTTAGGTTGCAATGCATAAGCTGATGTTCCTGGTTGGCAAACTTGGTGAGGCCAGGCTGATTTATGATAGATGATTAACCTGCGTCTATAAGAAAACCACATTAATTTACAATCTACCTCCAGCTTGCAAAACAGAACAGCAAAGAGCACTCCAACAAGAACTCTGTGATCCTGCTGGCTTTTTTGTGAAATTCTTTAGATAATAGCTTCTAGAAAGTATCAATAGTTCTCCCCACACACCTCACTTAGAGATACCCCTTTGGGTCTTCAGTCCTGGAAGAACAAAGCCTAGTCATTCAACCCAAGCCACACAGGTAACATAAGGTTGTTATTTTGGGTCAAGCTCTGCCAATAATTTCTTCTGCATGTTTTCATCATTCTCATTCAAGCTGATAAAAAAAAGAAATGGCTATTTATTAGGTCTTTTTCCTCAGGGAGAACAGTGTCAGAGAAGCCTTCAGGGAGGGCAGTTACCGTAGCTATAAGATGGCCGGCGGGCTGTATGAGCAACTTATATGTCTTTGTATCATCTCTTCAGTACCCTACAGCCTCCTGGGCTTCCTACACATCCATTAGCTCTGGAAGGAAGACATCAGGGGATTCTTCTTTTGAGCTTTCTCAAACCAGGAACCAGGGAATCTACAGATACTGTATGTGATTGTGGCAATGAACAAGAGCATTGTCCATCAACTCATCACAATAAAATAAGCTCAAAAACACCACCCCATAGCTCAGCGGGTAAGACGCCAGGCTTGTCGATCGGAAGATCGCAAGTTCGGAGGTTCGAATCCCTAGCCCCGCGTGACGGAGTGAGCTCCCGCACTCGCCCCAGCTCTTGCCAACCTAGCAATTCGAAAGCATGCAAATGCAAGTAGATGAATAGGTACCACTTCGGTGGGTAGGTAACAGCGTTCCGTGTGCGTCATGCCGGCCACATGACCGTGGAAGCGTCTTCGGACAGCGCTGGCTCTTCGGCTAACAAACGGAGGTGAGCACCGGCCCCTAGAGTCGGGCACGACTGTGCGGGGGGGAACCTTTACCTTTTTTTATATATAAAAATAAAAGCATTTTTCACAGGGAAAGAAAGCTAGCAGAAACTGGACAGTAGATTTTGGTACAGTATTAGTACAATTCCCCATAGAAGACTCTTCATGGCAGGACTCTTCCCCCATAATGACTAAATGTCTCTGTGGAACAAAAACTCATAAGGGATGTATGATGAACTTCTCACAGAGTTATAAGAGCACACTTCACCAGAAAAAGTCCATGTACTGTATGTTGCTCCGTTTAAGTACTAAGCACTAAATAACCCTTCAGCTGTAGCAGATGGTCTTCTGGATCAGGTTAGTACGATAAAGCAAGTAGAAACCAAGGAGAGGTTTAGGTTGCTTGAATAATACCTGAGTACATCAAATGGGATGGACTGGGGCCAAAAGCATGTTTCTGAATCTCTAATAAATAGTGACAACAAGGGCCGTATTTTTCCCATAGTCATCACAAGCTTCATGATTTATCTTTGAATGTGAAACAGCTATTTCTCCATATTAATAAATATTTTATGTTTAATCATAAGATATCTACATTTTGGACAATGTGATGTGAAATATGTAAAAAATTTACCATGAAATATGGATTTCTTTGTCGTTTGGAGGGAGAGAATAAAAAAAAAGTTACAGCCATAGCAATTAGAAGCTTGCACCAGATTGCAAGCATAACCAACTCCCAGCCTATCCCCAATAGCAGAATGTACAGTACCTAGAAGTTTAGCTAAAAACATTTTCCCCCTAATCTCATTTCTTTGTATAAGATTGTGTGAAGAATTTACCATGAAATATAAATGGTATCAGAAGCACAAAATGATTCCTACCATTCATTACACAATGATTCCTACCACAGTAGTACGTATCTCCAAAAACACCATGTTGATTGCAGTAACTGTTAGAGCAGTGCTTTCCAAAGTCCCGCCATTGGCAACACACCAACGGCAGCGGCGTGCGTGGTGGCGTGCGTGGCGGCGGCGGTGGCCTCATGTTTCATGCTAAAACCTGGAAGCGCTGATGGCGCACCGCTGCCATCGCCGCTGCTGCCACACATAACACCGCTGTCGCTGCACGTGCCGCCACAGGGGAAGTGGTGACTCGCCATCAGCACTTCCGGGTTTTGTCGCGACACACTAATATGTCGCGACACACAGTTTGGAAATCTATGCGATAGAGGGTAGATTTATACAACAGTTCCCCTAGGTCTTCTGTGTTCAGAGAGTCAAAATCAAATATAGAAAGAACTTTTGAATTCAAACCCATTTCAAACGTACCATGTCCTTCCTATTTAATCACAAACACCATAATGATTATTTATTATTTTGCTGTTTTATTGTTTCTGTTTTCCTTTTATTACATTCACTGTATGATTCATTTTAAAATGGACAGCTTTTTGCTTTTAATTCAAATCAGCATACAAATTTCATAAACAGTAAACTTGTTAGATGATGGTGGCCTATGGGGTTTCAGACTTGAAGTAATCCAAACAACGTGTTGTAAGGCTAACAATATCTTTATTGATAGCATAAGGCAATAATGGATGTATGGTGCATTATTGCAAAAAGGAAAAAATTAAAGCATAAGCAGAGTTCCATCACCAGAATGGAAAGAAAAACATCATGGTCTGTGCAAAGACCAGGCATAGTTACAGTTCACATACAAGTACATGTAGATAGCAGTCTACATAGAGAAAGCATAGGAAGAACATAAGTGAGAATGAATACACATGGTTCAGAATTCTGATTGGCTAAAATGCAACTTTTCAGTTGCATTCAGAATTTCAGAATTCTGATTGGCTGAAAAGCAACTTTTCAGCTTACAGTTGTTGTACTTACTATAAACCGTCATGGGGTGGCGGTGTTGCATATTGGCTTTCCCTCGAGATTCAGTTCTCATGGGAAAGTACTGATAAGGTTTTGTTTTGGCTAGATAGACAAGCAACACCTGTTGTTTATGGGCTACAGCGGAGAGGCTTGGAATTTTCCACTTTCAGGCCAGATTCATAGTGAAGAAAATGCCATGAGTTTGATTCTGCATAGCATAACTTTACCAAATAACTTTAACACCCCTTCCGCATGGATTTTCGAAACGCTGTGGGGGAAAACTGTCATTTCACAGGCACACAGAGACACAAATGATTTTATTTCAAACACATTTGTTCTAGTCCCAACTTGGTAACCATGGTAATATGCTTATCAAGAGGTAGGGCCTTCGTGAAGATGTCTGCAATGTTTAGTTCAGAAGGACAATATTCTAACTGGATAAATCCTTCCTGAATTGCATGTCTTACATTTTTGTATTTCACATCGATATATTTGGTACGGCCTCTGACTTTTTCAGAGATAGCAAGTGAAAGACAGGCCTGGGAGTCTTCATACACTGTCATTGGTGAGGTTATATCTACAGAAAGATCTACAAACAATTGTTTTAACCAGTGTATTTCATTGATTGCCTCACTGAGGGCCACAAATTCGGCCTCACACGTAGAAACGGCTATTGCATTTTGTTTTCTTGCTCTCCAGGCAATGGGTGTATTTGCAAAAAAACAAACAAAGCCACTCACAGACTTTCTGTCTCCCTCTTCTGCAAAAGAGCTGTCAGCTTAAATCACAGGCATTTCAGCTTTAGTAGCTGACACTTTAAGGCAAAGATCAGCTGTGCCTTTAAGGTAACGTAGGACCCTTTTTAACCCTTGCCAATCTCGCATGGATGGTTTGGCAACCTTACGACTGAGTACTCCAACTGAGTAAGCTAAGTCAGGGCGTGTCCATTGTGTTAAGTGTAGCAAACTTCCTACAGCTGAGTGATATAATTCAGATTGAGGACAAGATTCTTCACATGCATCACCCTTTAGGAAATCAAGAGTCATTGGTGTTTTGGTAGGTTTTGCATTTGACATTTCAAATTGACTCAACAATTGGTCAATTTTTCTTTTCTGACTCAGATAGAATTCACCACTCTGAGCTCTAGTGACTTCAACACCTAGATAGTATTTCAGCTCACCTAGGTCTTTCAATTGAAAGTACTGTCTTAATTGTGTTGCAAACTCTTGTACAAGGTGCAAAGAACCAGTTGCTAAGCAAAAATCGTCAACATACGTTAGCAACACCGTGTAATCACTTCCAGAACCTCTTACATACACACAAGGATCAGCAATTGATTTCTTAAAGTTCAACTTCATTAAAGCCTTATCTAAACATTGATGCCAACAACATCCGGCTTGTTTTAATCTATACAGCGCCTTGCGCAGCCTGTACACCTTCTGAGAATTGCCACAAGCATAGCCAGGAGCCTGCTGGTGATGAAAGAAAGTTGAAGAATTTCATGTGAGCTCACAGGCTGTTGCATCTTCCATCACTGCTCCCATTCATACCACTGAACTGACTTAGCTGTTGTGTTATGAAATAACACTTTCTAGGGTTTAGATACAATCAATTTAGGCCTAAACTTGAGAAAGAAAGAACAAATGCACTACCAATTGGAGGGAAATGAAGACAGGGCTGGGACTGGAAATTTAGGGTTAAGGTTAGTGTCGGGAGGGAGGGGAAAAATTGCTTGGAATTCTTACCTACAGTATGTAAAAATATAAATCTATCTTAAACTGAATCAGATTTTTAGTAGTGGCAACACTACCACATCTCAGATTAGGCTTCTTTGCCAGTTTTGCAAACTAAGCTCTTGTTAATTGCAGTAATAATCTTCCGCATGTGAATTATAAGTTCTGTGGAGTCCTTGGTGCTCTCTGAGCCTTGTTTCATTGAACTGAAGATGTTGCCTAGTCTGGCAATGAAACGTCTGCAAGAAAACAACAAGGCTCAGAGAGCACCAAGGACTCCACAGTTCAACCCTGAGCTACAAATATTCTCTTCAATTGGTAATTACAGTATAAGTTCTATTACTGATCACACCCTCTGCCCTTTGGTTATTGTTTTCAGCTCAGACCCATGCTCTCCCCTCTTTGGTAAACTTATCTTGTTCTAGGTGAATAATTAAATCATAAACTCTATCACTTTTGGTGCCCTCTGGATATTTGGGACATCAATTCCCACAGTTCTTTGTCAGTAGCTATGCCTATGGTAATTGATGAAAATATAAGTCCTAAACTTTTGTGGAGTGTATCAGGTTGCCTATTCTGATTTAATGGCACCTCTAATTTTTAGTTTTGTGGAATGTTGCAGATGCTACTTCTGTGTGTGTGTGTGTGTTTACAGAATGCTCAGTTGTCACAGCCCATCACTTTTTAAAGAGCACTCTCTTTGCAAGAATCCACACAATACAATGCAAATCAGCGGTCCATTAAAATAAAAAAGTAAAACGTTAAGACCGAAAACAGGAGCATGCATATGACTGGAAGGTAATATAGCAAAAGTTGATAAAATACAGCATTACACAACCCTGTCTTACTCTTCATTTCATGCTCAGAGACACCCTGCCTATAAAGGGATAAATATTTTGTAAAGATAAACATAAAAGTATGGTAAGGAGATGTAACACATTAGATCAAAGAAAATATAATACAGAGGAAAGAAAATATTTAGAGGATAAATGGACATTTGAGTACATAGTCAGAATTTTTGGTCTAATTTAAAAGTAATTTCTTAATATATCATTTATTTTGTAAAATGCCAGAAAGTATACATGTTGGAAATATTTACTGATTATAATCTTGCCTAACACGTACTCTTAAGCTTTGAAATCATGTTCCGAAATGGAAGGTGAGATAAAATTTCCTACCGCAACCTCTTCATAAGACAATAACCTTTCTTATTTCCGTGGGATTTTATTTCACTCTTGCTGGCTTAACATCCCATTGCATGAACAAAAAAAATATCAGACTGAAAGGGCTGCAGGCTAGCTCCTTCCAAAAGGATTCGACCTTCGGAATACTATCAATATCAACCCGTACACCCACATGGTTAGCACTTTTTAATACATTCGCTGAAAGCCATTAATAAAGCAACAGTCATAGTTCTTAACCATGTGTCACACTGAAATAAGTTCATGTAAATCTGTGAACTGTACGACAATGATCAAATTAACAGTCATTTCAGGGGGAAAAAAATGCCCTTCGGGCTGAAAAATAATTAGTAGTCTCTCACTCTTTTCTTACTAATAAAATCACGATATTATTGTTGACTGTGCTAATAAAACACCTTCTGTGACCCTGATGTAGTGGTGCAAAATCATGAACGACTCCATTGTGTAGATCTCACACCTATTTTACTTGACATTTTTAAAGGTTTTTTTTTAACCCATCTTTGGTGACATTTGATTGTCAAATGCAACTTCTGCTGCTTTGCTTTTAGTAAAGCATTTGCTAAAATAAATATCAGGTTTCTGCCGTGCTCTCATTAGTTTGTATTTATGTTTAAAGGGAGCTGGGATTTTTTTTTTTGGTGGTGGGGGGGAGCATTTTAAAAAATCTTGCCTAGAGTTGCAGTATATAATTCTTTCCCCTTTTAGTAAGGACCTATGGGGGGGAAATACAATTCTATCATCATAGTGGGCACCTGTAGAAAGTATGTTATATCATGTTTGCTAGGACTCACCAAATTCATACACTGAACACAACTCTGTTCACTACAAGAGAACTAAATAACATTGCTATTAAGGTTTATATTGAACAAATAAATGAGCCCAATTTCACAAATCATACAGAAAGAAATCCTATTAAGTACATCAAGTTACACTTAGGTGTTAAACAGCAACCCCACATCTTTTGAGATAGAAGTTTGCAAACATCTATTTGTTATACTCACTTCTTACATTTTAGGGAGTGATTGTGAAACGTCATAGGCATACACTTGAAATAGCATAGATGTAAAGTGAAAAATTCAGCAAGTGAAGTGAGTCAGGCAAAGATGATTCTACAAGAGGTTGACTAAGAAAATTCTTATGGCTTTTCCAGAAGATGGCAATACATAATAACTCTTGGACAGGATCAGATGCTTCTCAAATTAACTGTTTTCATTTGGAAGGGATCTGATTGATTGATTGATTGATTGATTGATTAGAATTTACATACCACCATAGCTCCCAGGACTCTGTTTACAAGCTTGAAATAAAATAATAGAAACACAGCATCACCATAACAAAAAAGTAGTAGTCTGATGAGGCCTGCTAAAACAGAACCATTTTAATGGTTTAATGGTTCTGTGGATAGCTAATAAGGAGGGTGCTTAGACTGGATCTCAGGAGTAAAGTGTTCCAAAGTCCATGCCTTTTTTATCTTATTTTTTTTTGGGGGGGGGATCCTAAACAACCCCTCCCTGCTTGATCTCAAAGAGAGAGGAGATTCCACCTGGAGGAGGTGGTCCTTAATGTCCTAAGTATGATGCTTGCAAATTTCTTAGCACTCACATCACTCATTCTAGCTGCTAGATAATTAATACTCTAAAAGCTCATGGTATGTCCAATGCAGAATAGAGATGAATGGTAACTTCTCTTCATTTTGGCTTTCTGCTTCTCTTGATGCAACCTATAATTGCATTTGACTTTGTTTTGCAGTTGTATCCATAAGACACTATTGCCTTATGATCCACCAAGTCACCCAGATCCTTTTTGCATGTACTGCTGCCCAGTAGCACCCCATCTATCCAATATGTGGAGATCCAGTCTAAGCACCCTCCTTATTAGCTATCCACAGAACCATTAAACCATTAAAATGGCTTTGATTTTTCCAATACACTTTGCATTTGTCCCTATTGAAATTTATCTACCTGGTTTTGTCCATTGTTCCAGCTGGTCAAGCTCCACCTGAATCTTGATACTGTCCTTTATATGTTTGCTATCCCCCTGTCTTTGAGTCACCTGCAAATTTGATAATCATATTTTTCACATTTTAAATTACTCATTGAAGTCATTTATAATGAGCAGTATAGTAGGCAGCATTGTCTGAGTGCAAATACTTCCTGTTTCTGAGTCAGGGTTCCCTGATAACATGGAGAGTGGACAGGTTTGCCTCTAATCCCTTTCCCTTCTCTTGCAGGAGGGCAATCAGCCTGCACTTGCAGCATGTGTAGTTCTTGCCATCTTCAGAGAGGAAAATAAACATGACATGTCATGACAGATCTTAAGAGATGTTTTCTCAGATAAACGGAGGGGGAGGGAGTTTCACTGTTGAGTCATCCCCTGCAGATTCTCCTGAAAAATGTCCACCCACCATACCCGCAAGTCTTTGGCTTGCTTTCCCAGAGAAAATTAGATTTTTTTAAATAGGTTCTTCCTCCTCAATCTCTGCTACCAAACCCTTGTTTGTTCTCCTTTTTTGCTTACTAAGTGAGCTTGCTGTCTGGAAACTGGCCTCCTTATGTGTCCCCTGAAGTTGCCTCAGCTTGTTCAGCAGGAAGCAATGCTCCAATCACACACCATGGTCAATCAGCAGCACTTAGGAAACAAACAGCTGCAACCATCACTCAGGACTCTGTTCTGCTCCTTGGCTTTTCCCCTGTCTTCTGTCTCTTCCCATTCTTTGTCCGACTCCCCATCAAAGTCATGCTTCCTCTCCTTGTTCATTGTGGGCTGGGATCTGGCTGTCCTAGTTATGAATAGAGAAATGCATTGCAAAGGACACATGTAGATGATTAGTAGAAACAAACCAAGCCCCAATCATTTGTCATATCTTTGTAACGCAACAGGTTAAAATTCTTCAATTCCCAAGGCTAATAATAGCTACTTAGTAACATAGTTTCTTCCTCCTCCAACTATTTAGAGGATGAAGGCTAGCACTAGAGAAAGAAAGTCAAATCTTACTGCCTTTCTATAGGCCAGGGTTTCTCAACCTTGGCAACTTTAAGATGTGTGGACTTCAACTCCCAGGATTCCCCAGCCAGCATGGGGAGTAAGAACCACAGAAATTCAGAAGTTTTTTCCTTTGTCTCCCTGTAATCACCCGTGCGTGGTGACTCAGTGGGTAAGACGTCAGGCTTGTCGATTGGAAGATCGCAAGTTCGGAGGTTTGAATCCCTAGTCCCATGTGACGGAGTAAGCTCCCACACTAGCCCCAGCTCTTGCCAACCTAGCAATTTGAAAGCATGCAAATGCAAGTAGATTAATAGGTACCACTTCGGTGGGAAGGCAACAGCGTTCTGCACACGTCATGCCGGCCACATGACCGTGGAAGCATCTTCGGACAATGCTGGCTCTTCGGCTAACAAACGGAGATGAGCACCGGCCCCTAGAGTTGGACACAACTGCACAACTGTGCGGGGGGAACCTTTACCTTTACCTAATCACCCAGCAGTTACTTAGCATTTGGTTGGGCTTATTCTAACAGCTCAGGATTTGGCCTCTGAAATAATAGGAAATTTAAATGTTTGCTTGATAAAGCATAGAACACTCCACAATACTCTTTTCCACAAATAGGAGTTTTGAAGAATTTCCATCTTTCAGGCATTATCAGAAAACAAATATTAATAAACAGGGGGTAGTAGGAAAATGGCTGCAGTAAAACATATATGTTGATTTTTTTTTTGTTGGGTGATTAATGTGAGTACAAAATGAGAAAATGTGATTTGACAAAAGGAAAAAAGAGCAAAAAAGTAATTGCTTTACTTAGTTGTTTAAACAATGGGATAAAAAATGCCCAGTGGGGATTCTCTTAGATAATGTTAGTATCTTGAAAGATTAAAGCCAAAAATACCAAGAGAGGGAAAAGTTAGCAGTATTATTTAAAATGGACACTAGAAGTGCAGATCTGGCCTGCAAATATCGAGATAAGCTCTAGATGGCAGCAGAGAGGATTTTCTGTATTTCTTTGATGTCAGCAAGCAGTTGCCCAATTTTGCAGCCTAAATCTGGTAACCCTAATGGAGATATTCTATTAATCCTAAAAAGGTAAATGTTCCCCCTGCACATTTGTGCAGTCGTGTCCGACTCTAGGGGCCGGTGCTCATCTCCGTTTGTTAGCCAAAGAGCCAGCATTGTCCGAAGACGCTTCCACGGTCATGTGGCCGCATGACGCGCACGGAACACTGTTACCTACCCACCGAAGTGGTACCTATTCATCTACTTGCATTTGCATGCTTTTGAATTGCTAGGTTGGCAAGAGCTGGGGCTAGTGTGGGAGCTCAGTCCGCACGCAGGGCTAGGGATTCAAACCTCCAAACTTGCGATCTTCCAATCAACAAGCCTGGCGTCTTACCCGCTGAGCCACTGATATTAATCCTAAACCAAAACAAAAAAATTGTATTTTTTTCCTCCAGTTTTCATTCAGTTTAATGAAAGAGAATTTGCTTTAGGCATTGTTTCAAAGGAGAAGAGAAATTTAGGGGAACGTTTATGCATAAAGTATGAATTCCTGCATTTATTTGAAATGAAGAGGCCACAAGGTGTGAATTTGTGTGTGTCCAGTCTTCCATTGTACCATAATCTCTTCGTTGCTTTGCAACCTATGCGGCTTTCCATATTTCAATGCAATCCCAAGGGAAGTCGTTATGAGGGACTGGAGCTTTTTTCACTTTCATTCATCAGCCATGACTACAAAAAGGACTCCTTCCCTTAAGATGTCTGCCCACAAATTTGGGGTGAGAGAGGCTGCGGAGCAACATCTGCCACGCTAGGAGAAGCGTATGAGAAGAAAGGGAGAAGCCTTCTCATACAGCTCCTGCCTGTTTCTTTATCTGCCTTTTGCTTTGGGGACTCAGCCAACTTTGCAGCACCAGCTCTCCCTACACAAGAGCAGTGATGCCCCTTCCTGTGGGGTCACTGCCTAAGGGGCAAATCCAAAGGGGGTTCCCTAAAGCGGCCCTTGAGGGGGAGAGCATCCTGTCTCTTTACATAAATGGGCCTTGGGAGGGAGAGGAGCCTTAATGGGTGAGAAGATGTTTCAAACTGCTGGTTTTATTGTTTGGTCTAATGAGATGTCTCAGGGAGAGTGGGGAATGGAGCACAGTCTTGGAGTAAATATTGAGATAATAACTGGGCGGGAGATATGGTGAGAGGCTATGATATGGTCATTGCAAGGGAAGGAGAACAGGCTGCTGGCTGCAGTTTAACCAATGAAGTCAAAATGACAGTGCAAGTAGGCTTTATCATGCTAAATCAGTTCCTGGTAAAGCATCTATTATCTAGGATTTAATCCAGGATTAAGGTGCTGACCTGGCTGAGAGAAGGGGGGGGGGGAGGAATTAATCTCTCCCAGCTCTGCCTGCCAGCTCTGTGATAAAAGAAGCTAGAGTTGGAGGGCAGGGAGGTAGCATGACCATACTTTACAGGAATTCCAGATGCTCCATCCCACAGACTACCAATTTAGAGTGTTAGCTGCTACATTTCAGTAGCTGGGACAATATAGGAACACGGTATCCACCCTGGTGCTTAACAGTCTCTCTTCCTGTGCTAGCACAGTGATCTCTGGTGTGGTGGAGAACAACCCTAGACTTCAGTGACCCTGCTGTTGACCACTGCCCAGTTAGGAATGGTTCATATCCACCATGGCAACCATGGACTTACCCCATTTGGTACATGGCCCCACAGATGTAGCGAAGCACACACTGTATTGACATTCTATTTCTGTAGCTCTGGTGATTTCAGGATGGAGAAACTCTCTGATAACTCTGTTGTCATGGACAGATCATTTTCTGGTCAGTTTTATACTGGGAGCTGTTACAAATCCCTGCAGTGGTACAGTCCTGGTTAAAATGATCTGACCTAGGTGTCTGGTGGATCTGGATGGTTTCTTGGATGAGCTTGAGGAGTTTCCTACCTCATCTGTTAGTTATATGGGAGAAGCATTGGCTAACCTCTGGTACTCAAAGATAGTTTAAGCAATTGACACAGTTGCTCCCCAGTGCCCACTTCTCTCTGGTAGAGCTAAATTGGCATTTTGGTTTACCAGGATGCTGAGAGCAACAAAGCAGATAGCTAGAAAGCTCAGAAGGGCAACTAGGGTCTGTGTCACCCGGGGCAAACATGGATTCCGCCCCCCCCCCAGGAAACATTCAGTATACAAATACTAGTTTGTCATTTTGGCGCGCCCCCGAGCGCGGCATCCAGGGCACATGCCCCGCTTGCCCCCCCTAGTTGCGGCCCTGAGAAAGTGGAGATACTTTCAGGATTGATCAGATTGAATGGGGACCATCTTAAGGCCCATTTAAAATCTTATTCTGTGGCAGCGGATGCAATGAAGAGTGCTCACTTTTTTACCCCCATTGGATTTGCATAGAGAAGGCTAGCAATATTTCCCTTACCGTATAGCTTCTCCTCCATCAAGATACTGGGGGAGAGCAGCTGGAACAGTCAAAGTCTCACTGTGAGCAATTGTTATTGATTTTTGCAGACAAAATTGATTGCATTACCTTGACTTGGACCCATGTTTGGAAGGTCACAGTAACCTTGGCAACTGCTTGTCCTGTTCAAATAAATTCTTTTTAGCTTGTAGATCTTGAGGGGGTAGACAGGGTATGTGGAGAGGTGAGGGTCAACACTTGCTTGCTCAGTCCTTGCCCATTCTGGGTAATTAAATCAGTGCAGACAGGACTGGTTCCATTTTTAAGGGAGATGACAAATGCCACCTCAAGGATGGATTCCCTTCTAAAAGAAGCAGCTGCAAGACTTTTATTGAAAAAGCCCTCCTTTGACCCAAGAGATCTTTGTAACTGTAGGTTAGTCTCAAATATTCCATTCCTGGGTGAGGTGATCACGAAGGTGATGGTCTCATAATTCCAGATGCATTAGGAAAATAATTATATGGATATATTGCAATTGGAGTTTTGGTCCAGATATGGTGCTAAGACTGCTTTGTTCCCCTTGGGGGATGACCTACATGGGAAACTAGATGGAAAGAGTACAGTCCTTCTAATTCCCCTAGTTCTCTCAAGAGTATTCCGTACTGAGAATATCTATGTTTATTGCTGACTGGAAACCCCTTATGGACTTTTTGCCTGAAACAGAAAAAAATGAACTTATGATTTATGGTTCTGATGATTAGGTAGGATAGATTATAGAAAGAAGAGAGTTATGTTGTAACCGTAGAGTAAGAGGTAAATTTATAACTGTACTTATAACTGCTGTAAAGAAGATCGGAAGCTACTTCTTTGTATCTTTTTTCCTTCTTTTCTATTTTTCTTTTACTTTTTTTCTCTTTCTTGTACTTTTAGCTTTCTCTTTGATTTCTTTCTTTTTCTTTTTCTTTTTCTTTTTCTTACTTTATATTAGTTTGTATTAGTTTTTATCTTCCTTTTAAAAAATCTTTAATAAAAATATCTATCTATCTATCATCTATCTATCTATCTATCTATCTATCTATCTATCTATCATCATCTATTATTCATCAACCTGGCCTTCCTGTCAGATTGTGTCCAAAAGGTGTTACTTGAGGTACTATTTTTCACCCTGTGCTAGCCTATGGTGTCCTACAGGGTTCTATCTTGTCCCCTATTCTATATAAGATCTCCATGAAACTATTGGAAGAGGACAGTCAGAGCTTTAGAGTGAACTGCCATCAGCATACCAATGATATCCAGCTCATTTGTTCCCTACCATATAATTTAAAAGAAGCATTCATCATCCTTGAACATTGCCAATTTTCAATAATTGGATAGATGAAAGAGAACTAGATGAACCGTAAATGTAGGCAAAACAGAGATGCCATTGGTAAGAAAAAAAACGACTTGAGATTGAGGAGAAATATGTTTTGGATGGATTTGCACTTCCCTTTTAAGAGGAAGTTTGCAGCCTAGGAGTGTTCCTTGATCAGATCACTTGTTGTCATTAGATTCACAGGTAGGGCTTGAAGTGCACCACCTGTAACCATTCTTGAGCTATTTGGACTTAGTGATGGTAACTCATGCATTGGTTATATTCCATATTATATAAAGTACTGTAGAGGAAAGAGGGGATGGCCGGTGGTGTAACGGTTAAGGCTACCGACTGTCGAATGAAAGGATGGCAGGTCGGCAGTTCACGACCCGGAAGCACCGCGTAACGGGGTGAGCTTCCGTTCTCGCCCAGCTCCTGCCAACCTAGCAGTTTGAAAGCACGTAAAAATGCAAGTAGATAAATAGGTACCACTTCGGTGGGAAGGTGACAGCATTCCGTGCACCTCGGCATTTACTCATGCTGGCCACATGACCATGGAAGCGTCTATGGACAATGCTGGCTCTCTTGGCCGAGAATTGGAGATGAGCGCTGCCCCCCTAGAGCCGGATACGACTGGAAGGGGAAACCTTACCTTACCTTTACTGTAGAGGAAAGAGGGAATGGCCTTGAGGGACAGGAAGAAGAGCCATTACCAAGACAATTGTCAGATAAAAGAGGGCTGAGTCTGAGGCAGAAATGTAACTTGAGAAAACATCTCAGAGAAAACCCTCCCTAGTTCTCACAAAGATGAAGGGAGGGAGGGGGGGAAGCAGATTCAGATTTGCAAGATTCTGTTACTATATGTCGATGAAGAGAGGGGTCAAGGAATCCATTTATGCCAACTTGGAAAATCCTTCCTTGAATAGAGGTGGGGGCCTCAGGCACAATCTTTCCCCTATTTTCCTTCCTGCTTTGTCTTCTGTGCCTAGGAAGATTAAGACCATTTCGCAAGTTCAACAGCAGCATGGTGATCTTAACGATCCTCCTTTAGATGATAAAGGGACTTAGAAATAAACATCTCAAATAACCCAGGTGCAAGGTCACACAGCCACCTTAGAAACATATTTAAGGATTCCCTTACTAACTTTGCTTAGACTGAAGAAGCTTCTTGGATAAGGAGCGAAACGTTTCCACTGAGAAAATAGAAATCCAGTTGACATGATTCAAGCTACAGTCTGTTACTATATCTTTACAATAAAAGTATTATTGGCCCACATGACTTTGGTTTCCTAGTCAGGTCTACCTTGAAGGGCTGACAGGTGCACATGAGGCTATCCTTTAAAAATATTTAAAAGTTGCAGTTGCAAAATTCTGTGACTTGGCAATAAACCAGTACAATGTACAGAAAATACATGATGCCTGTACTGAAAGATCAGCGTTTGTTCCCAATTGCCTACTGGGCACTATTTAAGATCTTGGTGTTGACCATTAAAGCCCTAGGCTTTATTAAGGGACCACGTCTCCAACTACGAACCAGCCCAGATACTTAGATCAGCAGGAGAGGCCCTTTTGAAGATAACCCCACTGCCAGGGGGTTGCAGGAGAGAGCTGCCTCCATCTGTATGTTATCCATAAGGACATGTATTTCATCTGTCAGTATTTGGAAAAATGGTAAAAATATATATATTTTACTAAGTTCAGTCATTAATGGATTTTTAAAATTTTACTGATTGTAACGTTATGCTTTAAATTTCATATTTTTGTTTTAAATGTTATCAGCCACTATGCGTGCAAATATAAGTAGACAGGTAGGATATCAATCAATCAAAATCAGTCATGTTTCTAAAGTTTCAACTTCAATAGAAGTTTCCATTTATGCTTTTTATTACCATTAATCACTCTGAAATGATATCCTAACCTTTTCACCCAGAGAGAAACTAGGCTATGTCATCCCAAACTTAAATCAGTTGTCAATCATGGCTACAAGTCAATATATATTTACATAGTACATGTTGATATTTTATATTTTTATATATAGCCTTAAAATGTGTAAACAATATAGTCCAAATAAACAGCCCTTGTTCCCAGTCTTATATAGAAGGTAAAGACTGAATTTCTCTCAATGGACCCTTAGCACAGCCACCAATTTCTTTTTCTCCTAGTAATGCTGTCAACAGCTGCCCCCTCATGTACCCTCTAGCAACACTGGGGCTCCAACACTAAGTACAGCATTCCGGTATGATAGCAGAAGCGCTGATAGAAGCAGTCGGCCACGTTGGCTGGTTTGCTTATGTTTGCATCCCACTAAATCTACCAGGGATTTCCAGCAGTTTACAACAGGACCAAAACTATGAAAATATTCAGAGCAATGCATGAACAGTTAAAAGAGCCACAGTAATAAATTAAGGTAATTTAAGATACTAAAACATCGCTGCCATCATCAATAATAAAATTGACAGAGCCATCAACATCGAACTCAGTAATAAAATCATCATAATTATCATCACTGTTACCATCAATGGTGAACTAATTACCAAATGCCCTCTGGCAGAACTCTATCTTTACCATCTTCCAGAATGCATTTAAAGAAGGAGCAAATATAACTTCTGAGGCAAGACTGTTCCATAAGACTGAAGCTATAACTAAAAATGCTCACCCCCTGGCCTTAGCAACCCTTACTTCACAGAAATAGGAAATTACCAACAACTTATCCTTGGATAATCATAGTGGATGAGTTGATTCTGGCTCGAGAAGGCACCAGGCCATGTATGTCTGGTGGCCATTTTAAATTTCCTCTCACAGCAATGTCCATGGTGCACACTCAGCAAGAGCATATCAGTGCTAATAGAAGGTTTAGGTTTATATAGTTGGACTCATAGACAGAATTTTATCCATAATGCCTTGGTCATTCAGTTCTGGAGACTGCATTTTTTGGAAAAAATAAAATGGCCAACATATTCATGAATCCAACAACTCGGTCCCCTGTCAGCATTGAACCTTCTCCCCCAAACAATGGTAGCCTAGCATTAGTTATGGTGGGATGTCCCTGAGGCTACAGACTATCTCCAGAGCGTGTGCTCCAATACCATCAGAAGTGAATCAGTGAATATGGAGGAGGAGGAGGAGGAGGAGGAGGAGGAGGAGGAGGAGGAGGAGGAGGAGGCATGAAGCATGAAGCTCAGGCAGATGGTAGCTGATCATTTAGATCATCTTCACTGACTCCTTCAGAGAGCTACTGCCAATTCTGAGCAAGTTTCTTGTATGCTTAAACAGCTCTTTTTCTCTTAAGGGAAGATGTGGAAAGAACAGTCAGCAACTGAAAAGCAGCCATAGAATTAGCCATCCAGGTTAGGCTATTCTTTTACTCAGTGTAGATACAGATTGAAGACTGCCTTGTAACCTGGTTCACTTTATTAATTTACCTTCTTAATTTAAGTCTAGTTTCAGCACAGTGCCTCCATCTACAAAATGGAAAAAATGTTTCTCAGATGCTTAATTCTAAATTCACATACAGTATGGATATGTGTGATTTGATCGGTAATCTTTAGCTCACTTTTTTGAAGGAACTGCTATTTCTGTGGATCCCCTCCCCCCACACCTTCAGATAGTGGTATGCATACTTAAGATTCTGGTGTGATGTGTATGGAAGGCTTGACACAACTGTGTAATTGTTTGGTGTCAAGCAACATTATTAAGCACCAGAATGTTGCTTGAAGAATAGGCAGCCTTACATGTATTTGAGATAAAACTCAATCCTCATAAATCTTATGGGACTTATGGACAATCTTCAAATTCTCAGTATGGTGGTTCTGATATTTGAATCTATAATCTGCTTTCTAGGAAAGGCAGAGGTTTTTGTTTTTTGGGGGGGTGTCCAGTGCTGTCCGAAGATGCTTCCACAGTCATGTGGCTGGCAAGATGCGCGCGGAACGCTGTTACCTACCCACCGAAGTGGTACCTATTAATCTACTTGCATTTGCATGCTTTCGAATTGCTAGGTTGGCAAGAGCTGGGGCTAGTGCGGGAGTTCACTCCGTCACGTGGGGCTAGGGATTCGAACCTCCAAACTTGCGATCTTCCGATCGACAAGCCTGGCATCTTACCCGCTGAGCCACCACACCCCTTGGAATAAGAGCAGGGTAGGCCTTTTGTCCTGATAGAATAAAAGAGAAAGAGAAAATTCCAGGTGTAAATGTATACAAAAGCTCTGCCGTTATTATTAAAGTAATCGCTATGAAGATACTACTTCCTGCTATCTGTTTCTTTACCAACTGTCTGTTAAGCATGGTATATGGGTAAACCATATGAATGAATCATGATCTCAGATGAAATATGACATAAATAGCTTGATGTTAATTTCAAGTTAGTTTGATATAATTTGCTTGGGTTATTGCTGGGAGGTGGTCCATAATTTTTAAACGACATTGGAATACATTTATGTACAAGTACTAGTGAAATAGCATAAAAATAAAAGGACACAACATTATACTTTGATTCTCTCCCTCTTTCTCTCAGTTCACCTTCCATTTTTAGTTACCTCGCATCTATACCCATCTATACCCATCTATCATTATGGATAATAATTTCTGTCTCTTTTTATGATCCACTGTCTTTTCACTGCAAAACTCACAATAGTAATTAACTCAATTTGAAACAATTATAGAAAAGCACAACTCAATTGTCCCCCAAAAGTTTTACGATACCCTAAGGTTGAGGGGAAAGGGGAGAAATATGTGTGCCCAGCAGTAATATTATTCCATATCGTACATTCATTCTTGCAAGCCCAGCCAAACTCAAATTAATTGTACTGACTAAACTTTTCTTGTTGGAGAAAATTAAAGATATGCTGTTGTCAACACTTGAGCATAACCTTGCCGACACTTAAATGCAGGGAAGGGTGTGACATCCTGCCCTAGCTGCCTTGTGTTAATTAATCACTCTGGTATTTAGGACCATTCAAGCAGACAAATTAATGGAAAATAATTAGTGTATCTTTGTTCCAGCTCAGCTCTACACACACCACACACTCTCACAGAAAGAGAGGAAGCGTGGAGAAAGTGAGCCATTAGCATGCGCATAGTTTCGCTTTTGTTCAGCCCATTTTGCAGAGATTAAGAGAAAAGCCAAATTAGCAGGTCTGTGACTGGGGTTAGGGCATCCTTAACAAAGAGAGAGCTCTGTTTGGTCCTGCTTTCAGAAGTAAGTTGTTGATCCTGCAGTTAGATTTAAAACACTATTATGACAGTCCCTTCCCTTCCCTTTTCTTTTCTCTCCCTCTCTCTACAAAACAAGGTAGGCTGCAACTTGTTAAATACATTATTATACTTAGGACTGCCCTCACCTTAAGCTGCCTTCTGTTTACTAAAGAATGCTTCCTTACTCACATGTATCAGGTATTGTTTATGCCAATAACTGGTTCAAAGAGAATAAATCTTTCACATATACCAAAATCCTTTCTACTCATATCATGACAGTATGAGGTCTGATAGGATAAAAAAGGGGCTTTGAAAAGATTACAACTGACTGTGCTCAAGAGTTTTGAAAAGATTACAACTGACTGTCTTACACAGGATGGGAGGAAACTAGATCAGGTCTGATGGTCGATCTCCATGAGAATTACAGGTAGCTGACAAGGATCTAGCAAGTAGTGCAAAGTATCCATGGCTGGCCAAGGTATCTTGATGCCTGAAACAGAATTGCCACTAGTGTCATTTCCTGAGAGTAATACAAACACACACACTTACATACACCCCCACATATTTTTAACAAAAATAAATAATGAAGCCTTGGCTGCCTTTCCATGATACTCCATGTCAGTTGCGAGAGGTGCATACAAAGCCACTCAGGATCCTGCCTTCAGTCACTTACAGCATCCAACCCTCAGTCACTTACAGCATCCAACCCTCATCCAAGTCATCCAACCCTCACCGTGCTGATATAGTCATAATGATAAGCTTTAGATCATCTCAGAAATGGCTGGGTGGTGCTAGAAGAAAATGTAAGTCAGAAATGAGGAAATAAGCAGTAAAACTCAAGGTTGTGGTAGAAACCAAAGTAAAGTTTGACCACCACCACGTTACATTATTCCGATTTAGAGCAGATGGTACTTTAGTAATACACTTGGCAAAAAAGCTCTTTTAAAACATGCATATGGTCTTGAGCAAAGGCTGAAAGAAACAAGACAGAGTGAAAAAAAGAGCAAATGCACACAATACCCCCCCTTTAAAACACTCATAGCGAGCCTAACCACACTGCCCCCCCCCAGTCTCCTAGCACACTGAATGCCTACCTGCAATCAGGCCTCTCAAAAGAGCCCCATCCCACAAAAATGTTCATCCAGCTATCTGAAAGTGCAGCCTTCTCATTTAAACACAGACCTTACCCATGGGAGGGGCTGTGCTGACATCAAGGCCACCTGGCCATGACTAAAAGAGCTGGCCCCATATGCGGCGGCGGCTGAGCAGCAGAATGTAATTTAGTCGCACCAGCAGGTGCAGAGGTCAATGATTTTATATTAATGGGGATCACTACAGTTCTAAGCTGTGGCGTGCTTTGAAATAAATGTTGTACACAGCAGCAGAGAGAGCTCAGCAGAGGAAATGAGCTGTTCCACTTCTCTTCATGCCTAGCGGAAAACATCAGGACTTTGCCCCATCATCTTCTGTTAAAAACAACACAAAACACTAATACTCCGCTTTGGAGAGGGGGTGATAAAGCAACCATTTGAATAATGATTGTTCTCATTACTATTTTTCCCATTTTGGGTTAGTGGCATTTCACTACATATGTGCAGCTTATCCAAAGACACATTACCAAAAAAAAAAAAAAGGCATCCACTGGAATTTTCCAAGAAGGGGCCCAAATTGCAGAGGTATCTGGCTTTAATTTATAAGCATAGTCCAATATTAGAAGTAGACCTGGGAGTGTGTAGCAGTGGACAGTTGCTTGCAAAGTACTACATGTTGAAGTCCCTCTGCCTCTTTTACTTTATGTACCCATCCATTATCTATCAACATCCTATTTCACTTTTTCTAGCTTTAGGCCAACTAAGCAGAGCACAAAAAGCTTTGAATATTTTTTTCCAGGTTCATCATAATAGCATAATTTCTCCTGTGATGTATATTTGCAAACAGTTTTATAAATTATATGTTATTTCCCTGGTTGATACTGATATCAGCATTGAGAACTGGGAAGCCCTAACTCATTAGCGTTTCAATTGGAGGTCAGACATTATTAAAGGCGCTACGGACTTTGAAGAAGCACGTGTACAGGGTGAAAGGTAGAAACGAGCTAAGAGGAAGGCACGTCAAGCAAACCCTCATCATGACCGTCTTCCACACGGAAACCTATGCCCTCATTGTGGGAGGTTGTGCGGATCCAGAATTGGCCTTTACAGCCACTTATGGATCCACTGTTAAGATTTTATCCCTGGAAGACAATCTTACTCGACTACGGGTGATCGCCAAGAAGAAGATGATTTCCCTGGTGCTTCCTGGAATAGCCATGTGGTCTTGTAACACTGCAGACTTGCATCATCATTCCAGAAAAGACAGGAAATGATGTCATGAGGCCAATGCTGCTGTAAGCTTTTTAAAAAGTGCAAGAAGCATTCAGTCACCTTTTCACCTTTTACTGTACATTTTAAAAAATAAGCACAATCCTTTCTGCTTCAACTATATATTGTTTCCCGGGGAAGAATAAACAGTAGCAGCTCTACATTCCTGCTAGCATTTGTCCTATTATGGATTCATTGAGAGCAAAACATCCAGATTTTCTCCCAGGAGGATCCATGGCAGAATTATTTTTAATTCCAACCCTAAGACTGAAAAAATAATGTTCTCGCACAAAATGTCAGAACGTATACATATGAAACTTGGCAGGTTTGATCTGATCCCTTTATAGGGATCGACACTACCTGTACATTTCATCCAGTTTTGCAAAGAAATAGGAAAAATATATAACTTTTTAAAAATTTAAAAGCATCTAGCATGAAAACCTCTTGACTAATATCTACATTATACCCTCATCCTATCCCAACTCATATGGCATTATTGTATCTATTTAAAAATACTAGTTTCCCCCCCCTAAATAATTTATTTTTAGAATAGGAGAATTGGCTTAGATTCATGGGAAATATGGCAATAATGTATTTATTTATTTATTATTTAAATTTGTATCACCACCCATCTCCTCCAACCAGGGAACTCTGGGCGGTTCACAACAAACAAGTTAAAATATAAAATTACAACAACAACAATAAGTCCCCTTTTTTGGTGGTAGATTTTTGAATCATCACAAATTCAGATTCATCATAAATTCAGAATCATCTTTCTTTCAGTTAAATATGGGACCATCCCTGAAAATCATATCCAGTTCTGATTAATAGTAATTTGTGGTTTTCAGTGGAAAACTATGGCAGACGTAGAGCTTCAGAATTCTGAACTGAGATAGAGATTTGATCCAGGTTAACTCGGGGGGGCGGGGTGAATCTCTCTGAGGTGGTGGAGTGTTTTATCAATATTCAGACTACAAATCAAATATTATGCTAGGTCACCCCTAGTGAATACACAAGCATCTATGTATATATATTCTTACCCTCTGTTTTTTTTTTTTTGTCAAAGAGTAGACATATTGACAGATTATGCCATCTGTCTGGACCCCAGAAGCGTGCCTTCTCTGTGGCAGTGCCTGGCCTCTGGAATGAGGTTCCCCCTGAAATTCGAATGGCTCTCACCCTACTGATATTTCAAAGAGCCCTAAAGACCTGGCTTTTTGCCCAGGTCTTTGGTGAGGATGACTGACACCCCTTTCTTCCTTTTTGTTCCCCCCTGGATCTGTTTCCTTTGCCATTGTTGTTCTGTTTTTTTGTGGGTTTTGTATTGTTTTTTGTTCTTAAATGTTTTTAACAACTGTAAACCACCCAGAATTGCTGGGATTTGGGTGGCATATTATTATTAGTATTATTATTATTATTATTAGTATTAGTATTAGTATTAGTATACTTGTTGACATTGAAGCCGAACCCTTCAATTCCCCTTTCACTCCTAATTGTTGCAGTTTACCAGGCACTATACAAGAAACACTAGTGTCTTCACAACAGGTTTCTTTTAAATGTGTTACATTGCACAAGAAAACAATATCTCAGTAATCTTTTGGCACATTGCCTCAGTTCAACTCAATGGGACCCTATCTTTTTGCAGCTACGCGATTAATGAATTGCAAAATGCAAAAAGCTGGAACTGAGAACATGAACTGATACTGGGAAGTTATGGAACATGAGACTGAAACAGATGATAACTTAGCCAAAGAATTGTAGGTCAGCAGTACTGAACACCCACAGGTTCCTCACTCCTGCTACATGGGACAGGAAAGGCATGCAACACAGAACAGAACTGCAGGTTTCACTTCTGGTGCAAAGTTGGGATCTCATTCTTAGAAATATAAGCAAGAACAGGTGATTCTCACATTGCAGTAACAAATGCTATAGGCCTTAATGTTGCAAAATGTCCTTAGTGAAAATTACAGTATTTCTTGACTTTGGTTAACATGTTATGTAAGCACTATACTGAGTCTTCTTTATACTGCAAGAGAGAAGTCAGCATGATAACCCCATCTTGGGTAATTTACTATACTAAATTGTAGAGACTACTAATATCCTTTCAGGAATTAATCTAACTACTTTAAAAATAAGACCGAATAATGACAGCAGAAATGCAGAAACATTATAGTGAAATATGTCTATGAAGGTTCTCAGTCATCCAGGTGGAATTGTCTGTAGCTTGAATCATGTCAACTGGATTTCTATTTTCTTAGTGGAAACGTTTCACTCCTTATCCAAGGAGCTTCTTCAGTCTCAGACTGAAGAAGGAGTGAAACGTTTCCACTAAGAAAATAGAAATCCAGTTGACATGATTCAAGCTACAGACATTATAGTGAAATAATCCTTTCTTTTATGCTATTTGACAAAACAATTTAATGTCACTTCTGCATCGGCATTTTATGGATTTTTTTTTTGCTTAGAAGGAATAGTAAAATCCTAAGTTTTAATCATCTATGGTACACTTTGAATAAAAGCTATTGTAAGCTATCTAGTGAGTATATCACAAAGCAATATCAGCTTTTTGCCTTTAATATCCACTTCCGAAATAAACAAATTGGTGAAATTTTTCACAAAAGCAATTGACTTTTTAAACAGAGAAAAATTATCCTCCTGTAGTAAAAATCTGAATGTGGCAGAAGATGTGTTAATGATTTTAGAATTATAATGTGGCTCAGCGGGTAAGATGCCAGGCTTGTCGATCGGAAGATCGCAAGTTCGGAGGTTCAAATCCCTAGTCCCGCGTGACGGAGTGAGCTCCCGCACTCGCCCCAGCTCTTGCCAACCTAGCAATTCGAAAGCATGCAAATGCAAGTAGATGAATAGGTACCACTTCGGTGGGAAGGTAACAGCGTTCCGCACGCGTCATGCCGGCCACATGACCATAGAAGCGTCTTCGGACAGCGCTGGCTCTTCGGCTAACAAACGGAGATGAGCACCGGCCCCTAGAGTCGGACACGACTGCACAAATGTGCGGGGGGAACCTTTACCTTTACCTTTAATGCTTGTAAGGATGAAAATGAAATGAAGGCATATGAGGAGCTAAGGGTTATTTTCATGCAACTTACAAGGCTATGCTAACAGATTCCATAGATATGAATGCAGGCTGTGCAGAGAGCAATATTTGAAGACCCTGCCTCTCATAAATATGGCATTAAAATGATTTTGTGTGTGTGCCATGTAATATATACATATTATAACTCTGCTCCTTGGTTATATGCTACAGATATGCAGTTGCTGTAGTCAACCAGAAATGTCTTCTTGGAAATGGTGGGAAACAGTGTAGACCAGGGGGCCCCAAACTCTTCAGCTCATCGACCCCTTCATGAAGTTTCGGATTGTTCATCGACTCCCAAATGTTATATGAAAATAATTTATTAAATACTACTTTAACTAATAGCACTATGAATAATAATAACAACAACATTAATGGATAGTGCCCCTGACCCTTGGGGTCGAGGCTGACCACTTTGGAGAACCCTGGTTTAGACCAACTAATTAGGTTTCTGTAAGGAAAATATTACAGACATTCAATTTAAAAAGATGAACCAACTGAATCTTTGAAGTAACTTTACTGAATCAAAAAAGAAAATCAAATCAAATCAACAAATGTGAAACTTGTATCCATTAATTTTTAATGGACACAAGTTGTGTCCATTAATGAGACACAATTAACAACTGTGTCCATTAATAATTTTAATTAATAATTAATTAATCAATATTTATAATTATTTTATAATTATAATTAAATAAATATAATTAATAAATTAAATAATTAATAATTAATAATAATTCAATAATTAATAATAGAGTCAGACACAACTGCACAAATGTGCGGGGGGAACCTTTACCTTTTTACCATTAATTAATTTATTGATGTAAGTTTCACATCAGAACTCAAAACAAGGACAACGTAATATCGGAGCATTTCAACCTACCAAATTATTCTATTGCAGATGTCAAAGTGACCATTTTGGAAACACTGGATTTTAACAGCACAGTCTTTTATGTGTCAGCAAAGAGGAGGATGCTGGTAGTGCCAGCCTGGCAGAATTGGTAATATATATATATTTTCTTCTTCATTATCATGATTTCCAGAGTATAGTCCCTGGAACTTCTCAGAGGGTACCATACTGACTTCATATTTGCTCAGGAAATTAAGAGATTTAGAAAGGAACAAGTTCATTACCAACTTCACATACTGTAAGGCGCTCCTTCTGATCGCTATAATCTCTCTGCGCTGAAGTAACTCCCAGGCACCAGAGTTCTTAGAAGCAGAAGAGTTTATTATAGAATACAAAAGTTGGCACTAGCATGAAACAAAGACTGGAATGCAGGTAACAGGAACAACAAGCACATTTAAACCTTTCCCTCCCCCAGTGTCCTTTGCTGCTGACACGTGGGGTCAGTCTGTCCGGTTGTCCAGGCAACGTTCGGCAAGATGTGTATTCCCGATCGTTGGATGAGTGCGAGCCGGTCTTCCAGTCTTCTGATGAGCTCTTTGTCTGCTTGCCTTTTTGGCAGAGATCGGGTGATCTCTGACACATACTGAGCTTCTAGTTCTTAGGTAAAGGTAAAGGTTCCCCCCACATATTTGTGCAGTCGTGTCCGACTCTAGGGGCTGGTGCTCATCTCCGTTTGTTAGCCAAAGAGCCAGCGCTGTCTGAAGACGCTTCCGCGGTCACGTGGCCGGCATAACACGCGCGGAACGCTGTTACCATCCCACGGAAGTGGTACCTATTAATCTACTTGCATTTGCATGCTTTCGAATTGCTAGGTTGGCAAGAGCTGGGGCTAGTGCAGGAGCTCACTCCCTCACACAGGGCTAGGGATTCAAACCTCTGAACTTGAGATCTTCTGATCAACAAGCCTGGCATCTTACCCGCTGAGCCACCACGCCCCTTTCTAGTTCTTACATAGTTGCTAAACATGCATGCATCTGAATAGAAAACTGTTATTATAGTCTTAAAACTATACCACCACTATGCAAAATGAAACCCCTAGATTAGAATTTGTATAGTCCTCATTCAATATAAACATGCATTTAGCATTACCATACTCAGAGGCATATTTTTAACAAAAATATCATTTTCCCCTAATATCCCGCCAAATAAAAAAAGGCAACAAGGTAGTCAGGAGAATGCCAGAACAAACAATGACATATTTATTTGTTAGCAGAAATATTCTCTATTGGCAGCCTCCACACTTTTGATGAAAAGAATATTCCAATGGAAGTGAAAAATCATTTTTATATAAATAATGGTTGCAGTAAAGATAAATAATCAGTGTGTGTAAAAAGTGCCGCTCCTTCAAGCTAATGCAATGAACTCGTGGGAGCTGTTGTCCCAATATATTTGAAGGCTGCTGGCTTAGGAAAAACTGGGCGGGGTCCATGGTCTTGCTTAATGAAATCTTCAACAGCACTGCTGAACCATAGCACATTTTATATTTTTGTTAGGCATTTCATTAAAGGATCACCATAAAACTTGAACATGGATAAAATCCCCCATTAACAGTTCTTGCTTCACTAGTCTTAGATAAACGAGCACATGCAGAATTTCCCCCTCCTGCCACCCTGCAAACTAGCCTATAATACAAGGAACATGGTTATTTCAATTAAGGTCCTGACCCAATTCTTATCCAAATCAATGAGAATCTTTTGGCTGTCTTCATGGGAAGCCAACTGGAGATACTACAACCAAAAGTCTCACCTACTTAGCACTCACTCATCTGCCCCAGCTCAGAATTTCACACTTAAAGTCACTTAACCACTTGGCACTGGCTGAATGCATTCCCATTAAGAGAACATTTTACAAATGTTGTCCGATTAAGCAGTGGTGTTGCTATTCATTATCGTAAGGGATAAATCAGATTCCTGGGAAATGTGCCAATAAAACAGTTTGTACTGTACTTACATATTTGACTCTTGATAGATTTGGTGAAAATGTCCTCATGTTAGTATAATAAAAGCCCATTATCAGTTTAACAGCAGAAACCTGCATTCATTTGCCGGGAAGATAGCAGGTTCAAACACCAGTTGCCTTTTCAAGAGGATGGCTAAAAGTCTGTCATGAAGAAATCCATTTGACCCCATAACAGAAAAATGGTGCATTGAATCAGGTTTTTTTTAATATAATTTTGCTCCTAACTGAGATGGCAATTTTGCAACAATAAATCACCTTACTCATTATTAAGGGATGTCAGCTGATTCTAGCCAAGTTGAAAAGAAGAAGAAAAAAATAAATCTAACAGACATTTAGAATTTATCAGTGGTTAAGACGCCAGGCTTGTCAATCGGAAGGTCGGCGGTTTGAGACCCGAGCGCCACATGACAGAGTGAGCTCCTGCACTCGCCCCAGCTCTTGCCAACCTAGCAATTTGAAAGCATGCAAATGCAAGTAGATTAATAGGTACCACTTCCGTGGGATGGTAACAGCGTTCCGCGTGCATCATGCTGGCCACATGACCGTGGAAGCGTCTTCGGACAGCGCTGGCTCTTTGGCTAAGAAACGGAGATGAGCCCCGCCCCCTAGAGTCGGACACGACTGTGCAGGGGAAAACCTTTACCTTTACCTAAAAAGAAAAAAAGCTCATATTCCTACCTATCGTTTTGATCATTAAAAGCAAAAGTTACTTTCCATTCCCAATAATAAAGTGTAAGTAATCAATCTTTCCAAAACAATTTGGAACTGTGAGACCTCAATGAAACTGTATAATGTATAGTCGAAGGCTTTCACGGCCGGAATCCGATGGTTGTTGTGAACTGTATAGTCCTTTGCCAGTGGAGAGTTTATTACATACTGTGCTAATGTTCAGCAAACTGGAGTGGCCAAAAAAATTGCTCTTAGTATTATACTAGATGTTGGCGATAGTGACATCACCCAATTTTATTAGTTCATATGCCATTTGTAGATCTTCTAAATGTTGGCTTCTAATTTTCCAGCTCTTCAGAAAGTGAACTTTCTTCAATTATCCTAAATCTTAAACAAGTGTGACCATATTTCATTCTATTGATGCCTATATTTTCTCAGAGACATTAGGGATAAATCCCCCACCCCATCCTGAAATGGGGCTGAAGCTATAACAACAGTATAGGGTAATGCCAATACTAAAGTGAGGAAAGATACTCCTTCTCTCTGATACTCCTTTTTTTTTTCTTTCTGATCCCCCTCAAACAGCAAACTTCAGAAACAGGCCTTTCCCAGGAGGTCTGAACTGATCCCTTGTGTAATGGTTTTAGAATTAGCCCAAGAATTGCAAGCTCTACTTTAAACAAAGAAATAAAAAGCAAATGCCAGGAAATCACCTCTGTATTTTATAGATTTATGTTTGCAAAACTGACATATCTCTTTTTGTGACACAAATGACATTTTTTTTACAGAGTGCTTCTCCTCTTTCTAATCTGTATGCTCTTGGAGAGTCACCCTTTTTTGGCTTAAGGGACTCATGTGAGTTTTGCAAAAATTGTTGGTAATTGTGCATGGACAGAGCAGGGATAAATGAATACACTGAAAAAGTAACCACTTTTTTCATACATTTATTCCCCCTTCCTCCTCATCTAGTCTTAAACCTCTTAAATTTCAACTTGTTTATAGAAAATCAGGAGCAGCTGAAGTAGAAATACTTCATGTACACTCCTTGCTTCTGAGCTGGGCAAAGGTTGATCACCCACAAAAAGTTCTTAGGTTGTGTTTTGCACATCAGCTGAATAAGCACCAAGCATCACGGAAGGGCTGCAGTTACGAATTGAATATAGAAGCACTATAACCTTAGTGCTTCTCCCCATGAGAAAGCATACATGCTGTCACTTAGAGTTTAGCACTTCTGAGTCCCATCTGATGAAATATCTCCTTTGTGACTATATAAATCTCATTTTAGCTGGATTGTGTGCCTTTTGCTTGGGGGTGGGGGTGGTGAGGAGGGATAATCATGCCAAACCAGCAGCCAGGGAAAATACTCAGAGATGGGGGGGAAAAAACCCCACCAACCCAAGAGTTAATGGGTTATGGAACATTAACATTAAATGTTATGGAAAATGATCCAAGATGGTGACCGGGAGCCAATGCTGGCTGCTGGGTTAAGGGGGGATGTCTGTTGGGCACCTGAAGACCCCCATCACCCCTCTTACTGGGTGCACAGCTTGGCAGTTGAGCAGCATGACGAACACTTAGGTTGGCTCAGCAGACCTAGTGGGTCAACTGTAAGCCTCCTGCGAGGCCCCAGCCCAGCGGCTGAATACCGTGCCGAACTGGGTGGGCCAGCAAACTCCCTGAACCGAAGAGCTAAGCAGGCCGGCGAGCTTGCCGGAGTAAGGAGACAACCACTGCAGCAGATGGGAGCAACCTGGCAGGAGGTGGCCTACGAGCCCCTCAGAACAGCAGAGGCTGGGGCGGGGCCTCCCGGAACAGCATGAGCGCGACCCACAACAGAGAGCCATGGCGAGGCAAGTGGGCAAATGAGCCCTCATAGTGAAGACCCGAGTGGGCCAGTGAGCCTCCTGGGGTGAGGGGCCAAGTGCCCTGCTGGGGTCACTCCAGTGTGATGACTGGGTACTCCCTCCCTGTTGTGAGAGGTGGGGAGAGAGCCTGAGAGTGGATGAGGTGTGTGTGTGGGGGGATCCTCCCTCCTTGAGTGAGAGTCAGGGGGGAGGATAAGCAAGTGGGGAGCCCCCTGTTGGCTAGTGAGAGAGGCCGGTGAAGTGGGCGCAGTAGATGTGGGGGTGATGGTTGGGTTCCCACAGCGCTGAGAGTGAGAGCTGAAGTGCTGGGGAACTCGCCACCACCCCGTGGTTGCTTGGCATATGTCTGTTGATGTATGGTTGGATGGAGGGACCCCTAACCAGGGAACGTGGAGAGCCAGGATTGGAGGAAAATGAATTTTTTTTCATTACTCTATTACGGATTACTCTATTCAGGTAGTGATGTGGCAGGGGTGTCATGGTGGGAGTCAGAGGGTGGGTCATCTTCAGGGAAAATGCCCCCGGTGTTTGGTACCAGTAGCGTGTTCAGGCCTTCTGCACTCAGACCCAGGCCCTGGAGAGCAGACCCATGGAGACCCTGGCTTTTGGGTGCTGCTTCTTAATGCCAGGTCAGTTAACAACAAGACCCCCCTTATACATGATTAGATCATTGAGGAGGGGGCAGACCTGGCATGTATTACCGAGACCTGGCTGGGCCCTTAAAGGGGGGTGCCCCTTTTGGAAATGTGCCTGGCTGTGTTTACAGTATAGCACCAGCCGAGACCCCAGGGCAGGGGAGGAGGGGTGCCTGTTGTCATCCGGGAATCTCTAGTAGTCTTCAGTGGCACTGCTGCACGAGTGGCCAGTTGTGAAACCATGTACCTGAAGTTGGGCTCCCAAGAACAGTTGGGATTGTTGCTACTGTACCAGCCTCCGTGCCACGTAGCAACCTCCCTACCTGAGCTGCTGGAGGCCGTGTCGGTGTTGGCAGTGGACTTTCCCAGACTCATGGTTCTGGGAGACTTCAACCTGCCATCCCTGGGGCATGGCTCAGGAGTTCATGGCCACCATGGTGGCCATGGGCCTGTCCCAGATTATTCGGGACCTGACTAGAGAAACTGGCCTCACACTGGACTTGGTTTTCTTGTCAGAGCAGTGACAATGTGATACATCTGTCCCCTCTGTCATGGTCAGATCACTGGTGACCTTGAGATTCTCCTATGCCGCCCCCCTCTGCAGGGAGGCAGGACCCATTTGATTGGTCCACCCCCAGTGACTGATGGACCCAATGAGGTTTCAGAGGGAGCTGAGGGTTATACCCGTGGATCTGCTGCAGGGTCCAGTGGAGGCCCTGGCTGCTGCCTGGAATAGGGAGGTGGCAGGGGCCTTGGACAGGATCACGCCTGTGCGACCTCTCTTGTCCCATCGAACCTGACACTCATTGTGGTTTACAGAGGAGTTGAGGGTTCTGAAGAGGATTAAGAGACATCTAGAGCGCTGCTGGAGAAAGACAAGGACCAAACCCAACCGAACACAAGCTAGACCTGCTATTAAGGCCTACCTTGTGGTGGTAAGAGTGACGAAATGTCAATATTTCTCTGCTCTTATTGCATCTGCGGAATGCCATCTGACGGCCCTGTTTAAGATCACCCGATCCCTTCTGAGGACGGTGGGTCCAGTAATTCACCTACAGGGCCATGCGGAAGAGTTTTCTGGGCATCTGGAGGATAAAATCGCTCGGATCTGTTCCAAATTGGATTCCAAGTGTGAGGCATGGCCTGTAGAGATCCCTGGGGAACATACTTACCCGGTTATCTGGGACCAGTTTGACCCTGTTGGGCCCGAGGAAGTGGACAGGGTTCTCCAGACTGTGTACGCCACCACTTGTCAATTAGATCCTTGTGCCTCCTGCCTGGTGAAGGCAGTTTGGGAGGTGACATGTGGGTGGGTCCAGGCGATTGTGAATTCATCCTTGGGGGAGGGAGTATTTCCGGCTGCCTTTAAAGAGGTGCTGGTGCACCCCCTCCTCAAGAAACCATCACTGGATCCCACCATGCTGGACAATTTTTGTCCAGTCTCCCACCTCCCCTTTTTAGGGAAGGTGGTTGAGAAACTGGTGGCATTGCAACTCCAGAGGATCCTGGATGAAACGGATTATATGGCCCTTTTCAGTCAGGTTTCAGGCCCAGATATGGGACAGAAACAGCTTTGGTCACACTTTTGGATGATCTCTGGTGGGAGTGGGATGATACAACAAATGCTAAAATCAGCAAAAGACAAAAGGGACCCCCGCACCGCTGCAGGAGTATACCGCATACCATGCAGCTGTGGACAAGTATACATCGGAACCACAAAACGAAGCATTCACACCAGGATAAAAGAACATGAAAGACACTGCAGACTACAACAACCGGAAAAATCTTCAGTAGCTGAACATGCTCTCAAGCAAACGGGACACAAAATCCTATTTGAAAACAGAAATACTGGACAACACCAAAAGCCACTACACCAGATTATACAGAGAAGCCATTGAAATTCACAAACACCAACACAGTTACAATAAAAAAGAAGAAAGTTTAAAAATTAGCAAAACCTGGCTACCAGTCCTGAAAAACACAGCCTGCAAAAGGTCAACGAACTCAGCCCAACCACCAGGTCATGGGAATACTTCTCACAATGAACATGCTAATCACGCTCATCAGCCACTCGTTAACATTTCAACACAACAAAAAACCCCACCTAATCTCCTATAATTTAGCTCTATAAATAGAACATTGCCACTCTACCTGGGCACAGAGATTTTGCTTCTATCTGTGCTCCTGCCCTCTGAAGATGCTGGCCACAGATGCTGGCGAAACGTTAGGAACCACAACTTCCAGAACACGGCCACACAGCCCGGAAGACCCACAACAGCCAAAAATGGGTGAACCAGCCTTTTGGGTTGAGGAGGAGTGCATAGTCAAGTTTCCTTTATAAAAAATAATTCCCTTCTCACCCCTATGGATGGTATGTGTCTTCCTCAACCTCGGGTCCTCTACCAGAGGCCTGGGAGTTTGAGGGTTCTGCGCAGTATCTTAGCTGTTCCTAGCATTGCACTCTTCTGGACAGAGAGCTCTGATGTTGTTCCTGGGATCTGTTGGAGCCACTCTCCCAGCTTAGGAGTCACAGCCCCAAGTGCTCCTACCACCACTGGGACCACTTTGGCCTTCACTTTCCACATCCTCTCTAGTTCTTCCTTCAGGTACTGGTACTTCTCCAGCTTCTCATACTCCTTCTTCTTGATGTTGCTGTCACTTGGCACCACTACATCTATTACCACTGCCATATTCTGGTCCTTGTCTATTACCATAATGTCTGGTTGATTGGCCAGTACCTGCCTGTCTGTCTGGATCTGGAAGTCCCACAGGACATTAGCCCTGTCATTCTCCATGACCTTCTGTGGAATCTCCCATCTGGACTTTGGAGGGTCTAGCCCATTCGCTGTACACTGCCCATACGCTGTTCCTGTACACAATGCCAGCTACTTGGTTGTGTCGTTCAGTGTATGCTGTTCCTGCCTGCATCTTACACCCTGCCACTATGTATGGGACTGTCTCTGAGGCCTCTCTGCACAGTCTGCACCTTGAGTCCTGTCTAGTGTGGTAGACCTCTGCTTCTATGGATCAGGTGCTTAGTGCCTGTTCTTGTGCTGCTATGATCAGTGTTGTCTTTTAGTCCAGCCCTTTCCAGCCACCGGTAGGATTTCCCAAGGTCAGCCACCTCAGCTATCTGTCGATGGTACATCCCATGCAGGTTCTTGCCTTGCCATGGCACTTCCTCTGCTTGATCTTTCTTCCATGTCTGCTGCTGCTTCAGGCATTCTCTCAGCAGCTCATCTTTAGGTGCTATATACATACATACATACACACACAGAGAGAGTATATATATAACTGTGGGTCTTCAAAATTCTCTCTCTCAGGACTTTGAGATTACAGGGACTGAGTAATATTCATCATCTTTGCATCCCAGGAAATGCCATGTGAAACAGCATATTGAAAATAAAATATGATAGAGTTTACACATTCCTCCACATTTTGTAGTTTGTTGTTTAAAAAAACCCCTGCTTTTCAAATACCATGTTTAATTGAAAGGAAGTTGACCCTAATTGTAAGATGATCCTCTAGAAAAAGAAATATTGGATAGAAAAAAAGCTTATCAAAATATAATAAGGATATAAACCTTTAAAGACCAACTTTTTAGTGCTTTACTTCACCAATGCTCTATTAAAGTTATTGGCTTCATGTTTTTAATACTTCACCCATCTTCGTCAATTCCCTTCCTGTCAACTGTTCCCTATTTTTCCTCAGTTTATCTGAGGAAATGTTCTAAACTTCTTCTGAAACCCAAACTGGCCATTTTCAGTTCTACCAATGAAATTGGAAATGTAGCATTTCTTAAAGATCATTTCACCAATTTCATGCAAGCACCATCAATCTGCCTTTTGGTCAAACAGAGGTTATCTTGATGAACCATATTCCTATGTACTTTCCAGTTTCTCCTCTTTGTCCAGCTAACATTACCAAGTCCAGCTGATACCAGTTCTGGAGACCTGTGAATCTTTATGTTTGCACATATACTGTATGAGTGTGAATACAGAGAAACCATATAGTTCAGAATGTATATGTATGTATAAATTAATTGAAGAAGATAGAACAATGGGGTGCAAGGAGAAGTGGAAGAGTGGCTGGACAAGGAAAGGAAAGGAAAGGAAAGGAAAGGAAAGGAAAGGAAAGGAAAGGAAAGGAAAGGAAAGGAAAGGAAAGGAAAGGAAAGGAAAGGAAAGGAAAGGAAAGGAAAGGAAAGGAAAGGAAAGGAAAGGAAAGGAGGATGGAGTCAAGCAAGAGGAAAAGAAAGTTGTACTGGGATAAGAAAAGACAGAAAGAGAAAACCCTAAATGAGATGGAAATAATGTGAGAGCAGAGGTTAAGGACTGGGAAGGAAGGAATGAGATGATACAAAAGGCAAGAAAGAGAAGACACAGCAAAGAACTGAGGTGGGAAGATGGGGGGGAGAAAAGGTGCTGGTGGGTAGAAGGCTGGAGTGACAATAGCACTGAGGAACTGAAAAGGGGAAGCAATTCAAAGAATAATGTCTGAATGCTGCTTGGATCTGCCCTGTGCTTGTACTGGGGAATTGCTCCAGCAGTCTGTTTGCACCATCCCAGGGACCGTCCCACTTCAATATCATTAATTAATTGTTTATTAATAGGGAACAGTTGACAGGAAGGGAATTGCTCCAGCAGTCTGTTTGCACCATCCCAGGGACCGTCCTACTTCAATATCATTAATTAATTAATTAATTAATAAGACGTATATAGCCACCCAACTCATGTAGTCATGACTTTGGCTGCGCACATCAAATAAAAATAGGTAAGAGACCATAAAAAATCAAAAGAAACAAAATTCATAAACAAATTATCAGACAACATCTAGCCGGGGTCAACCAAACTTCCACTCCACCTCCCAGAAGACAGCTTATCTATTGCCCTATCACAACACCTGGAAAAAAAACAGATTTTTAAAACTTTCCAGAAGGCTAGTGGGGCCAGGGACATCCAAAGTTCATGGGGGACGGGAGATTGTCCCAAATGGCAGGCACTGCACAGAAAAGCCATGCCTCTTAGTTCCAATCAGAAGACACTGCCTCAGGGAGGGGACATGGAGCATGCCCATCCTGTGAGTGGGTGGGATGGGCAGACATGGTTGGAGAGACAATAACCTGACACTGCGGCATATAGCACAGGGCAGTAGTCTAATTGGGAAGTGGCTAAGCCATGAGTGACCATAAGTTGGCCTCCTGATCTAGGAACAGGTGCAATTTACAAAAAGGTTAAAGATGTGGTGGATTTCAGCAGTGCCACTGGTTCTCAGGAAGGAGGGAGCACATTCCAAGGAGGTAGAGGAGATAAGAGGAAGCACAGTCCAGGAGGCAATGGTGGGAAGATGAAGAGGTTCAGAATAGCCCCGCCCTAGAGCCTTCCCAGGTTATTTCCCCTTAGGTTAGGTAGAGTAGCTTTAGTCTGACAAGATTCTGTCTATACGGTGTGAGCAAATAAAGAACTGAAGTTTGAATGGACTGATTCTTCGTTGTTCTTGGGCTGGGCCTGACAAAAGTTGTGTAAAGGCCCTCCTGGCCTTGGCTGCTACCTGCTCCTCAAGCTGTGAGTGCAGGTGGACCCCAAATTGAGCACTGATTCTGAGTAGGGGAGTTCAACTCCCTGGAGAAGCAATGGTGGAAAATCTCTGGATCCAGTTTCAGAGGGGCCCAAAACACAGTCACTTGGTCTTGCTGGGGGTAAGCTGAACCCTGTTCCTCCCCATCCAGGCCCCCACAGCCTCCAGACACATAGGGAAAGGACCTTAACAGCATCATTTGCTTGGCCAGGGGCAGAGGTATGCAACTGAGTATCATCAAGATACTGATGATGCTTCACCCTGTGCTGATGAATGATCTTACCCAGTGGCTTCATGTACACGCTAAGCAGGGGGAGAGTAATAACCTGAGGCAATCCACAAAGGCGCCCTGCAAAGCAGGGGTCTAGAGCTAGACCTTTCTCCATCTACCAGCACTAATTTGAACTGATACCAAAGGAAGGAGGAGAATTGCCGCACACCATACCTCCCACTCCCAACCTCCTGATTCAGAAGATACCCTGAGCAATGGTAGTGAAGGCCACTGAGAAATCAAGAAGGCCCAGGATAGATGCACTTGCCATGGGTCATCAACAAGTGTGATCAATGCTCCCTTACGAGTGATCGCCAATGATGATGATGATGATGATATTTAAAATTGATGTCAGGGGAATCTGAGAGATGAGACCACATTTCAAGTGACTCTGAGGCAATCCTAGGAGAATGGTAATCCTGTGACCACCTCCTTCCTATTTCCTGGGTTTTGTTATTCTATGCCCATTGTCCTCACCCTTTCCGCTATCTTGCCATCCTCTGGTATTCTCAGTAAGGCAGGGGCTTTTCCAGCCCTCCTGTCTACCTTCTAAACTCTTGGATTCATTACTTGCAGGATAGCATTTCTCCCTCCCATCCATTCTTGCCCATAGTCTTTTTCTTGATCATATGCCTTGACTACTATAATCTTGGTAAATCTGAGATGATCATCCCAGTTCAAATTTAGAGGAAAAAAAATCATCTTCTTTTTGGATACAGTAAAAACTATCAAACCTTATAGCAATGCTAGAGAGCTTGCAGTCTCTGCAAGTAATCAATTTAAACTAGATTCCAATCTTAAGCTTGTATTAGCAAAATACTGTTGTTGATGAAGGATAGTGTCTTTTATCATTGTTTTAAAAAATGAAACTCAGGGGTTAAAAATACAAAAACAAAAACAAACAAAAATTTAGGTAGCATAGAATCCCATCCTTCTTTTTCCTATACCACTTGGGTGCATTTTTAAAATAAAACCAGCAATGTGTGTGCTCGCAAATGGCATTGACTCTTTGCCTTCCAGTAAAACAGAAACAGATGTGTAACACCTGGGGTAAGAAACTATATTGTATAATGCTTACTCTTTTTCCTCTTCATAGCTTTTTCAATTTGTACAACATCAGATAAATTTAGTTTACTGCCCTCCTATGCTCCCTCACTTATTGTGTTTGGATAGTAATTGTTTTTGCTTAAAGTATATGCCTCCTCATCTACATACAAGAGAAACTGAAGTTCTCTATTAAAAATATTCAGGGAAAACCTAAGGCATTTCCTTTGGATTTCTCTTGAACAACAAATAATTATTCTTCACACATTCCATGACGGCTGCTGTCTCCTCCTATTACCATTCTACCACCCTTCCCCCACCCTGAACATTTTCTCTGATAAATCTGCCTGCAGCATTAAAATGTCTTCCCTGTCATGGTGGCCTGATTTCCAGCTTGAAATGTACTCGTGCTGTTTGGTGATAATCTGTTTTTAAAAATTAGGGCCGTTTCACTTAGCCATACTTTTTCTTTTCATGCAGCAAAAATGCAGCTGGTACTTCTCTGATGCGTGGAATCCTGATGCTTTCCCTTAAGAGAATGTGCTTGTAAGGAAAGTCAGTTTTTTGCAAGAACTTTTAAGAACATAAAAAGCATCTGCCTTCCTTCAATAATTCTTGGATGGGCTAGGGATGATGAACAAAGCATGAACCCGATCACACATATGTAAACACAATCCCTCACACTTATGCAATTCAGAGAAGCAACAGGACCCATTGGCCCCTCTCTCTATTGATAACATGATGGAACTGCGATATAGCAACAATATGGCCTCTGCTTTACTGATAAAATTATTTCCAGGTGATTTTTTAGGAAGAAGTTTGTTTCCTCAGAAAGCACCACTTTTGTACATTCATACGTACATACTGTACATACATTTTCAGACATTTCACACAGGTCTGCCAATATGTCCAGGGCTAAAGAACTATTAGACCATTATGAAAATTTTCATCTTCTCTTCAACAATTGTGATTAATTTCCTGAAGATTCAACATCACATCTTAGGGATATTTTTGGGGGGAGGGGGGTGAAATACCTTTAGGGGTAATTGTTGCATTTTGCTTGCATAACAGAGTTTCTGCATTATTCACCAATTATATCATAGACCAGCTACCTTTTACAAATTGTTTCAATCTAATTTTTATTCTTTTTCTTTGCCTTCATTTCAGTAAAACTATTCCCAAACTTATTTCTTAGATGTGTTCATTTACACACACACACACACACACACACTATAGATAGATAGATAGATAGATAGATAGATAGATAGATAGATAGATAGATAGATAGCTGGATAGATAGATAGATAGATAGATAGATAGATAGATAGATAGATAGATAGATATAGATAGATAGAAAGAAAGATATAGATATATAGATATATATAAATAAAATGGGAGTGCTTTGTTTAATTGTATTCCACGTTCTGAATGTTGTTGGCCCTGTAAACCTATCATTAAAACATAAAAGCATTCTAATAATGCACTTGGGAAGTTAGTTTGGAAAACCAATGGACAACAACAACAGAGAATGGTTTCTATATGCTTAGTATTCTTTAGGGTTTCACAAAAGTATATGTCTATAAATTAAAAGAAAGAAATATAATTTCCAAATAACCTGACAAAGACTTGGGACAATTTGGACAAGAGGAAAGTAAACTTAGATGAAGGTAGATGAGAGTAACTTGCTCAAACTTCAAAGTCCATAGTATTAGAGGACAGATGTGCACAAAGTGGGTAATATGTTTTGTTTCAAGTGTGGAATAAAATAGCCTACTCAAAATATTATGTTGGAATGGTCAAGTAGCTTTCTTTCAACCTCTAAAAAACCTCTTTGAACACATGCATTTTGTTTTGAATTCAGAACTTTCAAAGTGGCCATTTCAAGTTTGGAACATTTAAAATGATTGTTTTCAGCTTGAAATGTTTTGGACATAAAACATTTTGTGCATCTCCATTGCAGAGGGCTGTATCCAGAAGATCAAGGGAAAAAAAGCCATTTCATTTCTTTACTTCTTTTTCTGATTCCTTTCCCCACTATATACTCACATATAAAATAGCACACCAGAAGAAGACTTCAGAGCTTCAGTCTCAATTCCATGCCAAGAGACCTGAACAAAAGTACAAAATGCCTTTTCCAGGGTGACTGGCGATATGGATGAGGAATTTACTACCATAATTTGTAGTGGATCTTGACTTCTGTATTGTGATAGTCAATATTCAGTTTTAAAACATTTTTAATAAGATGATGTTAATTCCGTATGTGGTAAAATCAAACTGTGTAAAGGCAATTTTCAGGATCTGCATGTAAATTTGTATATTTGAACATCCTGAGGATACAATAATGAAGATATTCAAAGTCAGTTTAAGTAAGGGCATAAATAGACAACCTAATCCAATGCTGGGATCATTTAGAGAGCTTATTTAAATGAATGGGACTTAAACTACTAATCAGTAGTAAGTACCTTAACTATTGCCTCTTTGGGGAAAAATGAAGTTGAAGGGGGAAATAACTCAACCTTATATGGGCCTAACCTTTACTACAAAATACTGCAGACCCTCAGAGAATTAAATGTCCTTGCAGAAGATATCATTGTTCACAAGGACTGTCAAAACTGTTAATGACTCAGGTGGAGTTAGCATACAGCTCATTAAACCATGTCAAAACTTACAGTTTTACTGTACTGCATCATTCCCTTTAGGGGATCTCCGATCAGTATAATTTGATCGTTAAAAATACATCAATTCAGATCATATTTTATACATGGGCAATAGAGAGAGGGATGAAAGCCAATTGTTACAAAATAGTTATAATCTTTATTCCATGATACTGCTACAAGCGAAGTCAAGTACGTTTAATTAACATATGGGGCTACAGTGGGTATTTTTGTGAAAGAGGATGCTCAGAAGGGGGATTTACTGCCTGCCACAATACTGTAGTAGGGGCGTGGTGGCTCAGCGGGTAAGATGCCAGGCTTGTCGATCGGAAGATTGCAAGTTCAGAGGTTCAAATCCCTAGCCCCGCATGACGGAGTGAGCTCCGGCACTAGCCCCAGCTCTTGCCAACCTAGCAATTCAAAAGCATGCAAATGCAAGTAGATGAATAGGTACCACTTCGGTGAGGTGGGTAGGTAACAGCGTTCCGCATGCGTCATGCCGGCCACATGACCGTGGAAGCGTCTTCAGACAACGCTGGCTCTTCGGCTAACAAACGGAGATGAGCACCGGCCCCTAGAGTCAGACACAACTGCACAAATATGCGGGGGAGGGACCTTTACCTTTACAATACTGTACCAGACCCAATATTTTGCATTGTTCAAAATATTAACATTTCAAGGACTGCTTTTGAAAATTATCACCAACCTGGCCTTTCCCAATGGCCATTTGTTTATTTAAGATCTGTGGCTATCATAAGGAGCCTTACTTGGGTGCCAGTCTTTTTGAAAA
This sequence comes from Charina bottae, assembly GCA_023362775.1. NCBI lineage: Eukaryota > Metazoa > Chordata > Lepidosauria > Squamata > Charinaidae > Charina > Charina bottae. The sequence goes on from JALMGJ010000025.1 coordinate 7,032,062, forward strand.
CCTGATTAATATGCATAGGATTAGGCTGAAATATAGAAACCCATTGTACTGGGAGTATTTTCCTTTCCTTTTCTTTTTCTGTCCAACACTTAATGAATATTGAGCAGTTGCAACAGGTATTGTAGCAGTCTCAGCAGAACCTAGGGAGGAACAAATCTAGCTATTTCTAGACCAGTTCACTAAGTTCATTACATGCTATTTCCACATAATCCATGTGTCTTTCTTTAAAACTTAGCATTTGTACTGGAATTTAAATATGTGCTTGTTAAGCACACTTTTCATTTTAAATGCAAATGGATCCCTGCGCATTGGGGGGTCAAGTAATTTTTTCTAGTCAAATATGCAAAGATTGAATCCTCTGCCATTATTAGTAATAGTAACAGCAACAAAAAAATCAAAAATATTGGGCATTATCTAGCCAGTTATGTACTTTTAGGTTGTACTCAATTTTGAGGGAATGTACATGTGTGCTTCTATATGCTGTATAGAAATCTATTAGATTTAAATACGTTTAGTGTTGGCTGGGACATGAGCATTAGCATCTGAGGAACAAAGTGAAGATTGTCGAAGGCTTTCACGGCCGGAGTTCAATGGCTGTTGTGGGTCTTCCGGGCTGTGTGGCCGTGTTCTGGAAGTTGTGATTCCTAACGTTTCGCCAGCATCTGTGGCCGGCATCTTCAGAGGGCAGGAGCACAGACAAAAGCGAACTCTCTGTGCCCAGGTAGAGTGGCAATGTTTGTTTTCAATTTATAGAGCTAAGTTATAGGAGATTAGGTGGGTTTTTTTGTTGTGTTGAAATGTTAACGAGTGGCTGCTCAGCGTGATTAGCATGTTCATTGTGAGAAATATTCCCATGTCCTGGTAGTTGAGCTGAGTTCGTTGACCTTTTGCAGGCTGTGTTTTTCAGGACTGGTAGCCAGGTTCTGCTAATTTTTAGACTTTCTTCTTTTTTATTGTAACTGTGCTGGTGTTTGTGAATTTCAGTGGCTTCTCTGTATAATCTGGTGTAGTGGCTTTTGGTGTTGTCCAGTATTTCTGTGTTTTCAAATAGGATTTTGTGTCCCATTTACTTGAGAGCATGTTCAGCTACTGAAGATTTTTCCGGTTGCTGTAATCTGCAGTGTCTTTCGTGTTCTTTTATCCTGGTGTGAATGCTTCGTTTTGTGGTTCCGATGTATACTTGTCCGCAGCTGCATGGTACAAGAAAAAAAAAAGAAGGAAGTCTAAAAATTAGCAAAACCTGGCTACCAGTCCTGAAAAACACAGCCTGCAAAAGGTCAACGAACTCAGCTCAACTACCAGGACATGGGAATATTTCTCACAATGAACATGCTAATCACGCTGAGCAGCCACTCGTTAACATTTCAACACAACAAAAAAACCCACCTAATCTCCTATAACTTAGCTCTATAAATAGAAAGCAAACATTGCCAAACATTGCCATTCTACATGAGCACAGAAAGAGCACTTCTGTCTGTGCTCCTGCCCTCTGAAGATGCTGGCCACAGATGCTGGCGAAACGTTAGGAACCACAACTTCCAGAACACCGCCACACAGCCTGGAAGACCCACAACAGCCAAAGTGAAGATTGCTTACTTCCATCGCCCACACAAGTGATTTACTTTCATTGTCTTTCCACTACTGAGACCTTAGTAGCCTGAAGATATTTGAAAATGTTTTACAACATGTGAACATAAAGAGCATTGTTGTCTCCTGAAAACAGTGAAGCAGGTCAGCCCTTAGCTTCAGTATAAACTTTGCTGAGCTTCCAAAGTCTGTGAATTGAAACAAAAAATTGGGTTCACTCCCTGAATACTGAGCCATTTCAAGCATTATTGAAGTATCTTCGAATGTCATCTGGTTGAATATTTAAAATACACTGATATTATTCCTGTCCAACCTACTCCATAAGTCCATTGACAGTCCTTGTAAGCTTGGTGAGTTAACGTAATTCATTTTATTGTCAGTTGTCTGAATCTGAGAAACAATGGCTACTGAGTCCCACCTAACAAAGTCTGGGCAGTGCAATAATAATTAAAAAATGGTACTAAGGTACAGCTCTGCATATTATAAAAGGTGTAAAAGGGCACAAAAGTGAACCAGATATTCTTCTTGTGTAAAACACCAAGTGGCAATTCACCCCTTCTCAGCTATAAGCAGATGCATACTGTGTGATACAAATCTCTCTCCATATGTAAGATGCTCAAGCAAGTATTCTGCACATTGCACTAAAACCATGATAATAAGATGTGCAATTGATTTGAGCATTCCCTGTTGGGTCTTACCTCCATTTTGGGAAGTTGCCTGAAGTCCACTCCTTCAGTCAGTATAGCACCATAGTGGCAGGCTTTCTAGAGCTGGGGTCCTAATGTGATATTTCACAAGGTCACAATGTAATTTCTCAACATAATAGACTGCAGGAAAAGATAAATGGTGATTAAATTTATTAGGCAAGAGCTTCTAGAATTTTTTCAAAGAAAGATTCCGGGTCTTGACCAGCATAGTACATGGCGGAGGGGGTGGTTCCAACTGCCTTTAAAGAGGCACTGGTGCACCCCCTCCTCAAGAAGCCAGCCCTGGACCCTACCATCCTGGACAATTTTCGTCCAGTCTCCCACCTCCCCTTTTTGGGAAAGGTGGTTGAGAAAGTGGTGGCGTTGCAACTTCAAAGGACCCTGGATGAAGCGGATTATCTAGACCCTTTTCAGTCAGGTTTCAGGCCGGGATATGGGACGGAGACTGCATTGGTCGCGCTTACGGATGATCTCTGGCGGGAGCGGGATGGTGGTAGTGCATCCATCCTTGCTCTCTTGGATCTCTCAGCGGCATTCGATACCATCGACCATGGTATCCTGTTGGGGCGGCTTAGGGAGTTGGGGGTGGGCGGCGTAGTTTTGCGCTGGTTCACCTCCTTCCTCCGAGGCCGATCCCAGTCGGTGGTAATAGGAGAGGAGAGATCTGACCCTCGGCCCCTCTTGTGTGGGGTGCCGCAGGGTTCGGTTCTCTCTCCTCTCCTATTTAACATCTACATGAAACCGCTGGGCGAGGTCATCCGACACCATGGGATGAGGTATCATCAGTATGCGGATGATACTCAATTGTACATCTCCATCCCTGGTGAAGTAAGTGATGCAGTGACAACCCTATCCCAGTGCCTGGGGGCTGTGAGGGCCTGGATGGGGAACAACAGGCTACAATTGAACCCTAGCAAGACCGAGTGGCTGTGGATTGATGGCCTAGCGTCTTCTGGGAAATTATCATCTTTGGTTCTTGATGGGGTAGCACTGCCCCATTCGGAACCGGTGCGCAACTTGGGGGTCCTTCTAGACTCATGACTCCTGCTCGAAGAGCAGGTGGCAGTCGTGGCTAGGAGGGCTTTCGCACAACTTCGGTTGGTGCACCAGTTGCGCCCATTCCTGGATCGCGACGCCCTCCGAACAGTCACTCATGCTCTCGTCATCTCCCATGTAGATTATTGCAATGCGCTCTACATGGGGCTACCCTTGAAGACTATCTGGAAGCTTCAGCTAGTGCAGAATGCGGCTGCGCGAGCAATTTTGGGTGCACCAAAATCTGCACACATAACACCTCTGCTCCGCGAGCTGCATTGGGTGCAGGTCTGCTTCCGGGTACAATTCAAGGTGTTGGTTATTACCTTTAAAGCCCTACATGGCATGGGGCCAGAATACCTGAAGGACCGTCTTATCCCCATTTTATCGACCCGCCCCACCAGGTCATTCAGAGAGGGCCTGCTACGAACCCCATCAATTAAAGAATGTCATCGGATGGGGTCTAGGAGGCGGGCCTTCTCTGTGGTAGCACCCACACTGTGGAACATCTTGCCCCCAGAGTTGAGGCAGATCTCCTCCCTCCCGACCTTTAGGAAAGAGCTGAAGACCTGGTTCTGCCACCTGGCATGGGAAGGAGGAAAGGATAGTTCCTCATGGGGGTGGTTAATTCCTTAATTTATTGTCCTTCGTTTAATTCCATCTCCATCTGGATTTATAATTATTTATTAATTTATATATTGTACATTGATGTTTTATCCTGTTTTAATCTATTTTATTGTAAACCGCCCAGAGTTCCCCGTTGGGGGAGATGGGCGGTTATATAAATTTAATTAAATAAAATAAATAAATAGTTTTTAGTTATCAAACTGGATCAGAAAATAATTCAGTACGCAAGATTTGTCTAAAACCTTTCAAGAACTACAGCTGAAAGTGGTTATTTTGTGTTTCAGAAGACATACATGGTACAATCCCTACTTTGAAAAAAAACCCTGCCATTTTCCATCCCTGCATTCAGATTTAATTTATTTACATGCGCTGGAGTCCACAGTCATTCTCCTTTTTGCTCAATGATTTTTTTCCCTCTCTGCTGCTTTCTTTTTTTCCTGTTCCTAGAATACAACTGCTCACCTTCAAGTGTGCAAAATCTGCTCTCTTGTTTTGTTTTGTTTTGCTTTCCAAGGACTTGTGTATTGCTAAAAGCATAACCACCTACAATTTTCTTACAGCTGACCTTCAAAAAAGATGAACTTGAGAGCTAAAACATTAAACATGCATGCCTCTCTTCAGCCGAGTAAGGATGAAGAGTCACAGGCTACTGGGAAGAATGACCCATAAGTATTTTTCTCTTTTTCCACCTACAGGAACAGTTAGTGTGGAGTGCAGTGAACCAGATCAACAATGTGATTCAGCTGTCTCGACAGCTTCATGGTGAAAGAAAAGATAAACTATAAAAACTACCCTCCTACAGCTCTTAGGTCTTGCTTCCCACACTTTAGCATCCTCTGTCACCCCTGGCGCTGTTACTGACCCGTGTTAAACTAAACTAAAGGATGATAAGTTTGCTGCCTTTGCCCTTGTCCTAAGGGGCTGCATATTATCCTATCAACCATCAGAAGCCATTTAGGTGGGATATTTGTCAACCTACTCTGTCCTTTTGAGTTCAAGTGAAATAGGCAGCGAATTAAAAAAAAAATGTCATTCTCTAAAGGAAATGGATGGAGGCTTTTCTTCCTAGTCATCATAGTCTGATAGAATACCAAAAATAGTATTATTGGACAGGGTTACTATTTCTAGCTCATTTAGGAAATAAATAAATAAATGGTTAATTTTGTTTTAATAATACTGTTTTTTTTCAGTGATACATAGAAGCAATAGCTGGCATAATAGCTGGCATAACCTCGCTCCTAGCCTTCCGGAAGTCTTTAAAGACCTGGTTCTGCCGCCTTGCTTGGGATGAAGGAGGTAATAGTTCCTCCTGGGGGTGGTTAGCCCCGTGATATCCTCCTTTTTAAGATCCTACCATCCTCTGGATTTTCTTTATTTATTATGATATTGTATTTTAAAGTGTATAGGTTTTTAATTTTAATATTATTGTTGTAAACCTCCCAGAGTCTACTGCTGTAGAGATGGGCGGTGATAAATCTGAATAATAAATAAAATAAATAAATTAGGGTAACAGATCTGGAGAAAGTGTAGCTTTCTTGATAGCAATGATTACTTAATAATCATAAAGCCATCAGTTTTTTTAAAAAAAGTAACCATGCAACATTATGTACTTTACATATAAATGTCTCTCCCTTCCTTCCTTCCCCATTTTCTAATACAATATGAACTTTTCACAAAATGTGATTATATGTACCTTGGAATAAGGTCATGCAAAGGAATCAACTTCCTTAAATGAAGACTTCAAAGCAAATTTAAAGTTTAATATCAGTAAACACAGATCAGAGGATGGCAGGCTTCAAGGTTTTAAAATATTTTTAAAAATATTCTGCGAGAGTTACAATTGAAGTAGTACATATTAAAATAGTGGCTGAACTGTGATTTAAATGGTTACCATTTTATCATCCCTATGCATGCTTCCTATTAAAAATACTCCACTGACAATAGATATTTAGATATGGATATTTAATAGATATTCTTCTGTGGCAAGGCCACAGGTCAATACGCATGCAGTTTCTGACCCTATTTCCGTCTCTCTAGACCCCTCAAACTCAGGCAACTGAACTTGGCTGAGAAATTACAGATTTTCAGGCATGGTAGTTTGGTTGGTTTATTTGTGTGAATTGGGTGGGGTTGTGCTGTTTTTGAAAAAGGTAAGTAGTAAAACAGATGTCAACCTCAATTCCAGTGAGACTGTGTCTTACATCTCAATTTTCCTTCAAATTCTAGCACCAAGTCTTGTGGGGGGCGGGAGAGTGGGGGCCAGAACTACAGGCCATATTCAGCCAATGGCCCACAGGTTGCCTAACTTGATATATAGGGAAGTAGTCTAATCAGCCTTTATAAAATATTTCTGAAAGAGTATTTGTGCAGCATGAACAATTTCTAATAAGATGCTTATGGAAAGCCTCTCTTAAAGCATAGATGTTAGCTTTATTTTAGGACCAAGTTAAGATACAAACTTTTGGGTCTTACAGCATGCAGGCTAGTCTGCTTTAGTTCTTGTTGATGTTGTTTTACTATGGATAAGGGTTATGCTGGACTCTGGGTTTTTATCGAATGTGTCTTACGCTAAAATATTTTTATCCTGGGTGAGTTAGAACTTCGTAATCAATAGATAAATATGAAGGGCGGCAGCATCTTGTGGAGCAGTGATCTAAACAGGCAAGAGAGCTGACGTGGCATTGCCATGCAAACCCTGCCCCTTTTGTACGTGCGTTAATGTCTCATACATGTCCAAAGGCGGTGGGGCTTGCATGGTAATGCAATAGCAATGCAGCATCTACCATCTTGCTGGTTTTGACCTCCCCCCCCCCAGCTGCAGATGCTGCTCACAAAGGGAAATGAAAGCTCTTATTAGAGGGAGAAATGCAACTGTGGGCAAAGGAGACATGTTGAGGTCAGCTGCTGGGTAGCAAGGGAGAACCAAGCAGAGAAGCCACTGGCATTAAGCAGAACGGTTGGGGGTTCCTAGCTAACATCAGCATCCAAGTTGACCCAGCTACCACTTCATTCTGGGACTCCGTTAATCTCCCCTGAGATTAACTATAGCACAGTTACTTCTCAGTGACGATATCTATTTCCTGCCACTTCCTTTCAACGTCTACTGGCTAGCAGCCAGATAGCTAAAAGTCTGGTTGAAAATCCCAAAATGTATTTCATGAGCAGTTGACTCTGCAGAATCACATCTCTTAAGACAAGCACTAAAGGGGGAGGGTTCTAATTACAACAAAGAGTGCAATTCATCTCCCACAATGACCCTTGGTATTTCCTTACTGCCTTAAAGTCAAAAAGTCAAAATTAGCTTCACAAGCAAAGAATGAGTATGTACTAGTAAGCTCTTTTACTAGCTGAGCCTTCTTATGCTAAGAAACATTTGATTTTGGGTTATGGGCTTGAAAGAAATGTTTATAGAACAGCAGAAAAGAAAAGAGAAATATGATCCTGCATTTTTAGATAATTTTCTAAGATAAAACAAGTGGACATGTGAAATCAGACATTGCCCCTTGGAATGCTTAGAAAGAACTGCTAAATTTCTGGATAAACAGCTGCCTTTTGCAATGCCAGTGCATAAGCATTGTGAATAATAATAATAATAATAATAATAATAATAATAATAATAATTTATTTATTTTTTAAAATGCTCGTGAAAAAATGCTTTAAAAACAAATAGTGTTAAATCATCAACATTAAATTCCCACTGCCAATTCTCCCCTCAGATCAAGTCGGAGGGGATGGACACAGAATCCTGTCTGAGCATGAAATATTCCACCCACATTGTATCTTTTCTTCTGTCTACTGTAGCCCTTGGCTCCTCCCATAATATTAAGTGCAGTCCCCGGCCACTAAAAGGGAGTGTCATTTGGCCTCCATGTTCTAACATCAGGCTAACATTAATGTATGTGTGTGTGTTTGTGTGTGTATGTGTGTGTGTGTGTGTGTGTGTATCTATATCTATATCTACAGGTAGTCCTTGCTTAATGACCACAATTGAGACTGGAATTTCAGTTGCTAAGCAAAGCGGTCATTAAGTGAATCCGGCCCAATTTTACGACCTTTTTTGTGGCAGTCATTAAGCTAATCACTTCGGCCATTAAGCAAACCAAATGGTCGTTAAACTAATCACGTGGTTCCCTATTGATTTTGCTTGCCAGAAGCCAGCCAGGAAGGTCAAAAATGGCAATCACATGACCATGGGATGCTGCAACAGTCATAAATGTGAACTGGTTGCCAAGCGCCCAAATCATCATCACGTGACTGTGGGGATGCTGCGATGGTTGTAAGTGTGAGCATCGGTTGTAAGTTGTTTTTTTCAGCACCATCATAAGTCTGAACCATCACTAAACGAATGGTCATTAAGTGAGGACTACTCCTACCTCTCTCCCTCTCTCCCTCTCTCTCTCTCTCTCTATCCAGAGACTTTGAGGATAGGATTCTTTTCTCCACGCTTTTGATCGCAAAGGCCAAGATCCCAATGCCATGAGTTCTTCAGATATGGTTTCCTTTCAATGGATGAATAGCTGGAGGATAAAGCTCTACAAAACTATAGGGAGCAAAAATTACTTAAATCAATAACTTTGACATTCCCACTCCATCACTGGTAATAAAAATATATGCTATTTGCTTTGTCTATAAAAGGTTTTTCTCTGCTACAACCTGAAATCTTGTTTTACATGTTAAGACTTTATACAATTGCTTATCCAACTCCTTTTTGTCTCCTCTTGCCCCCCTCATTCTTTTTTTTTTAAAATCCACATTGTATTACCCAAAAAATCAACTTTTATTTGGCAAGAGTTTTAGTGTTGAATGTTGAAATAGCGAAGGAAATCATGTCTAAGTGCAGATAGATTTTCCTAAGATGGAAATTTCTTTTTCAAGGTTTCCATGGAAAATAGTAGAACTTGTTATGAAAGGGAGGTGGGGGTGGGGTGGGGGAGAGACAGATATTTGCTTTTTTCAAAGAGTTAACTTATAGCTGGCCCTATATAAGCTGAGCTTCTAATTTACTATGATTTTCTACTTCAGAGAGAGAAGAAACTTATAAACAAAAAGTGTCATGCATGGGGGGAAAAATCTTGCATCGTTCTCAAACATTTAATATCCATCTCCCTGTTTAAGTTCTAACAATGATCTGTATTGGTCTGTTGATCTTTCTGTCTAAGAAAATGACATTTATGGCCTGACTACAGTTTTAGGGAATTTTCTATAGCCTTAACTGAACTATGTAACACCATTTCTTGTGCAAAGTTCAAGCATGCAGCAAATGCCCAAATATGCATAGCCAAAGATATGTATCACATACAGAAAAATGCTTCTTTTAAAAAAAAGACAAAAGCACCTCCCCCCCAGGCCATTTTAAAGAGAGAGAGAGAGAGAGAGAGAGAGAGAGAGAGAGAGAGAGAGAGAGAGAGAGAGAGAGAGAGAGAGAGAGAGAGAGAGAGAGAGAGAGAGATATGGGGGCCTGAGAGATGGGAGAATGTGAAATTAAAGCCCAAGTCTATAAGGACAAAAGTTTCACGCTTGAGTTCTTGCAATGAACTGTGACCTGCGCTTTGACTGGGCACTAACCGCAGCATGCTTGCCTCATCAGCCACCGTCATAGCCCACTCCCCCACCGCCCCTGGGTATAAACCTCCAGCAGGGAGCCAACTCGGCTTCCTTCATTCTCTGCTACTCAGCAGCTCACTGCCTCTTCCACGCTCACTGCCGAGACCCTGCCGAGAAATCAGCATGCAACCGGAGGAAGCATCCTTTCCTCTGGAATAAAAATTAATATTACTTGTCATATTTCATGTCTGAGCTCTTTTCATGCTTTATCCTCTGGTAATGAGGGCTAAATTACCAATATTAGTAGATTTTCATGGCTAGCACAGAAAGAGCTGTTCCCAGAATAAATGTTTGCATTGCTTCTCTTGGACACAGGCTTTACTAATGCAGCTTTGCTAATTATTTCTAAATAGGCAATAATCTGCATCCCCTAGCGCTGGGTAGTGGATTGGCTATGTACCTGCTATTTCCCTTATTTACATGTTTTACAACTTTATCAACTACACTAATTACACTCTGAACACTGTTTAAAATTTTCTGTTAATAGAGATACAATGATGCACCAGAGGATGTGTATTTATGCCATAATTACGCCTCTGTTCCTGCGATGCAGTCTCCAATTAGCTGTCGACAGGGGCAGAAGCAGCTGCCTGGTATTCTAAAGCAGTGAAACATCTGCACGAAGGATGATACGCTCACATGGATTTTTTTTTTTAGAGCCTGGAAATTTACACCCAAGGGAGTGCAGACAAATAGGAGCCCGTCATGTGTAGGGATGATTAGAAATCCTCACCATGGCAACACTGGAGCAGCCATGTCACAGAGTGAGGGGACACATGTCTAGATGAAAATGCTAAAAACACTTGCCTTCCCTCCCCTCCCCTCCCAAGCTTCAGGGTTCCCACTTTCCCCTCCCTCTTTTACCCATCCTTTCTCTCTGTATCTAAAGACAACCAACCCGGGGAAAGGCCAATATATTCAGCCCATATCACACAGGGCATTTTGTGTTAGGAAAAACAACTGAGCAGTGTGGCAGTCAATGCAGATGACTGAGGCAAGAGGAAAATGATCAGCTGTTGCAAGGAAGAGCTGGAAGTTGGCTTGGCCTATGGGACAGAGTAAAGATGTCATGAAGGGAAGCTGACAACTTTAAGGAAGAAATCAAATATCCTTATACTGCTGGGCATTTGGGGCCACCTTTTGACCAGCCTACAAATTATCCCTGGATAGGTGGAATGAGGAAGAAAGGCAAACATCTGCAGATATGCTATCAAGCCTCCTTAGTCATGTGCTGTTTCTGCAGTAAGCCATTCTGGATGGATGGATGGATGGATGGATGGATGGATGGATGGATATTTTAAAGTGGGGGTAGGATAGAGAGGGGCCTTTTTGATATTATTCAACCCTTTCTTAATGCCTGCCCTCTGGAAATCTTAATCACTGAGATAAGCTAATTATAACCTTCTCCTTCTGGGATACTACAATGGAATTTACCCTATCAATTTAATAAAATAGCAACATCATTGTTAAGGAGGGGAGGAAACGTTTTAAATTGGAATGCCTTTGAGATCCAAGGCATTGGTATAGATTTGATTTCACAGCCTTAAAGCAAAACCAATCCTTTAGCAATTTTATTGTCGGGCACGGTTTTTCAAAGCAACATCAACACAGTACTGAATATTATATGATAATTTATTTCTTTTCTTTCCCCAATTTTGTTTTACTTGTAAGCCTCCTAGAGTCACTTATACAGTGAGATGGGTGGTGCATAAATTTAATAAATAAATAAATAAATAAATAAATAAATAAATAAATAAATAAATAAATAAATAATACATAAAGTGAACAGCTCCTAGAAACAAAAATGTTTCAATATTTTTAATCAAATTACAATGTTTGCCAGAACACTTGAGTGTCCTAGTTTTGAACCCATGTCATACTGGTTGTTTGTTTGTTTATTTATTTACAACTTTGTATGTCTCTGAGCAAAGTGCAAGGTTTCCATTTGCTTTCTTTAACCACATCACCTCCTTTTTTAGTTTCAAGTATTCCTACAGGTAGTTGCCTCTGCTTCTGTACTGTGTGGTGTTAGAAATCTCCACCCTTAGGAAATAGGAACAAACTTCCACTTTATTTCAAAGCATTTGCCCTTTGAAAGGCAGAGTCGAGTCCCTGAAAATATTCAGGGATGAGTTTTATACTTCCTCTGAGGTAGCATGTCTTTTATCATTTCAAGGCTACAACATGCAAGTAACTCCAGTTTAAAGGAAGCACCAGGCAGCCATATTGAAAGCCACTTAAGTGATAACATCAACACATTTTCTTGAAGCTACTATATATGGAGGAAGGACATCAGGGTATATATAGGTACCTATCCCTCTCTGGTGTTTCTTTGAAACTAGGAGTGGTTGCTTCTCTCCAGTATCATAACGTAAAGTTGGTATTGAGGAGGAAAGATGAATAGATGTTTGCTGTGTCTGTGACAAAGAACAGCAGCCAATGTCCACTGTCTCTCAAAGAACCTCCTCACTCTTGAGGACAGCAAGGAAGATGGTCGCTTGCTACTGCAAGATCCAGCAACAGTCTCAATGGCTCTTTTCAGCGATGGTTGTCATTACATGGATGCCAGCAGATAATGAATTATACCAATCCCTGATGCCAAGCTTCCTCCTGAAAGGTTAGGGTTCTGATCTATCTACCTCAATGTCCCCAGAGTGCCTTCTCTAGCTTTCTCTTTCTTTAGCAGGAACCTGGAAAGCAGTAGATAGTAGTTTGGGTGCCATAAGAGGGAAGCAAGCAGGGGGGTAATATGGGATTTGAAAAACCAACTATCTGAAGAGCAAAATGTTGCCTCCTCCTGATGCAAGCAGCACTGAGCTAGACAGGCCAGTTATCAAACTCTGTTCAAGGTAGTTTGATAGGCTCCTTATGTTATGCCATGACCCAGTGAAGGGAAATACAGAATTCTCTGTCTAGTTACTGTTAGAACGGAATCTAGTTTGTTTTCAGCATCAGTGAAAGGTCTAACTCTGTTTTGGCCAGGAGTTTTGCTGAAATTATGCTGCTGTGTCATCCAGAAGCTTTCTGCTATTGTTGTCATGCCATTATTTCTTGATTGTAACTTTGGTCATTGTGGATGGTTTTATTGCTTTGCTTTATTGCATTTTGTCTTAGGGTTACTTTTAATGAAAATCAGGCAAAATAAATAAATAAATTACAAATAAACAAACAAACAAATAAATAACCTGTACCAGTATACAAGGCTCCAATTGACCTCAAATGAGGTGAAATCAGGGCAAAGTTTTGCATAGTTTTTAAATAAATTGAGAAGGTGGAGAATAGGAAAGACAAATGAAATCCAGAATTTTACCTCACAAACCATAGTAAATTCTTCCAAATCATGTCCTTTATATATAGCATTCTAAAAGCACCATCCGCTATTAGGGGGACTGGAATCTCTCTCTCTCACACATACACACACATTTCTTGCTCATAAGAGGAGCATGGACACCCACCCCCCCAAGTTAGCACAGAAGTGCTTTTTTAATAAGAATTTTATTAAGTTTCAAGGAAAGATAAAAGCTACAGAAAAACAAAAAACTACAAAAGAAAAAAGAAAAAACTAAAAAAGTGTAGAAACACAAGAGAAATTTTTTCAAAATTACAAAAAGAGGTGACTTCCGACTTTTAACAGCAAGGATATACAAAATTTTTCCACAATCAATCCCTTACTCTATATTAAACCAAAATCACATTATTTCTATAAATCATTCCATTGGCACATTATAAAAATCGCTAAATACAGTTTCTCCCTCCCTTTATATTAAAAGAAAATTACATACATACATACATACATACATACCTCCTAATCAACTTTCCCCCCAAAAATGACATTTATTTAATTATTTCCTTCCTATTAATATTCTATACATTCCTGTCTACTATAATAAAGATCAAACTAAAAAAATATATAAATTGTCTGCCATTATACTTGATAATACAACAATTTGAATAATCTTAATCATATTAAACCCAAAACCAGACATTTATTACTTTTTTCTTATTATACCTTAATAATCTTAATCCAAATCATTAAAGATAAATGAAATCAGCCAAACCCTAAAAGCAATCCAGATAAATATTCTTAAACCCTTATCCCACTTCAAAATAAAGCAGAGCATTTACATATCCCCACAATGCGCACAGAGCTTTTTTCTTTAAAAAATTGAACAGCCCAACTGCCCCCCTCAAAAACTCCAACTTCTTTCAGGAGACCTCCCATACATAATAACCCCTTCTTTTCCATGGCGTTCCATTAGAAGATCAATTTCACTTATGGCTTGCAACTCGATCTCTCCCTTTAATTTCTTCAACTTGACTATCCAATCTTCATCCAGCATTTCAAAAGTCCTGATCTCACTCTTAGGAGAGACATTTCTGTTGCTGTTAAATTCCTCAGTTTCATCCACGACTTCCCCAACCAGATGACACATTTTAGACCTCATATTTTCCACAATGTCCTGAATGCCTTGCATAAAAACTTGGTAGGAATCAGAAAGAATCTGTTTAAAATCTTGTTGGAAGTCAGAGAAAGTCTGTTTAAAATCCTCCATGTCTCAAGCAGTAGATTATGGCGCCCCCTAGGAGCTTAACCAGCAAAAGTCGAAGATATGAAAGAATTCCGGAATGTGTTTACACAAGTGAAAGTGAGATAGCAGACAGTTCCCCAGGGAAAGTAGAAGCAGAAAACTGAAAGTTCAAAACAGCCGATTCAACATGTAGGAAAATGCTAATATCTTCAAATTTAATACAAAAATAATAACAGGGAGACAATTATTTACTCTCAATCCTCCTTAATATTTGGATGAAAAACAATCTCCAAAACTTAAAAAGAATACGATAAGCACCAAGAGAACCCACTTCTCCTTGCTGTAGAAAGCCTCTCTTAGGGTACACGTACTTAAAAGAAATATAAATTGGGTGATTTAGAAATGGGGTGGCTGGTCTTAGTGCCCCTTTAAGGCTACAATGCAGCTTGGAAATGGTGACGTCCCAGCCTCCTGGATAGCTCTTACCAGTCGAGCGTGAACGCTGTTTGCGATCTTCTGGCTGCAAGCAGCCGTCCGGAGGACAGATAGGGTGATTCCAGGTGTTTTCCTTTTTCCGGAAAAACACTCCTGGGCTTCAGGAAAAACCTGCCTGAGCCCGAAAAAACTGCCGCATTGTCAGTTCTGCCCACTGAGCCTGCGGGCACAGCTGTTCGGTCCACCATGTCCCCACCAGAAGTCAGCACAGAAGTGCTTCTGAAATATAGACATTCCTTTACGATCCAATGATATTGTCATTTAATTCAAAGGGACTTGTTTCCCACTAATTCTACATAGATTGTGCCCCAAATCAACCCTGGTATATCTGGTCTGTGGTGGGAAGCAGGACTATAGCTAAGAAAGCTCTCTATGGTAATTATGAAGAGTGCATATTATCTTCAGAAGTGGATGTGATGCACTTATAAATCATTTATTTACTATTACCCGATTTTTATACCACCACATTCCACAAGGACTCTTGCTGGTGTCCAAGAAATGCAGAAACCATAACAACCAAAGCAGGGGAAACTCAACAATACCAAAACAATAAATTCATTAAAGTGAATGCATCATTTAACTCTTCAGCCTTACATTAAGATGTTAGGCCCTTCTGAATAGCTGCAATTTAATGGCTTTCCTGAAGGTCAGGAACGATGGTGCTATCCAGATTGCCACATAATGGTCTGTGTTGTGGCATTTAGAAGAAATTGCACATATATGGACTGCAAATTAATTATAACCATAAAACGTCAGGCCATACTGGTTCCTTCTAAATTACTACACTGATTACATATACAATTTTTCATTCCTTCTCACCTATAGCTGAAATACACACACACACACACTTTAATGAAAAAGAGAACAATAACTCTTTAGATGTTTAATTTTAGCAGAAAGATGCCTAAATTAATTTACTGAACAAACCAAAGCAAAGCAATGATGATTACTGTTTAAAAATATTAATTATTCAGCTACCTTTCACCTACGGTTGATATGTACTTATTCTAGCGCCTTCAAATCACAGTGATGTTATCAGTATGCATGAAATTACTGCATGAATTTATTCACCATAATTCCTACATTTGGTTTTAATCCCTTGCCTTATCTGTTAAGATCATACCCAACGGCAAGTGCTGAAAATTTCTCCTCACCCTCCACTTCTTGCTGCAGAAGCATCCACATTAAAGACTTTTCTGTTTAAATCAGTGCAGTTCATCTGACCCAGCATATTTAGCATTTATGTTAAATTTGTCTCTCTTTAAGAGCCAGTAAATGCTTAAGGTGGGACTGAATGAGTACAAAGTACTCTAACTTAAAGCTGTTAAAGTGGCATTAGCAGCATGAAATTCTAATGCTGTGGATAGGCCACTGCAATAAGATGCTAGATAATCAAGATGAAAATATTCCATCCCCAAGACACTTAAGTTGCTGGCAACTCATATTTTTAGTGTTTAAAATGTGTTTTAAAATGTATTTTTCTATTTTAAAAGTACTCTGAGTGATTCTTATTTCTACAACTCATTAAAATGTGTCACAGTCTCTCTCAGAGTCCCTATAACATGTAGGAAAAAGCAATCAGGATGACCTTGAGTTCCCAAAATCTCTTCCTTTTGGAGATCAGTTTAGGAGTTGGAACATTAACTTGCACAGACTGGGCTTGTCACGTTATTGCCACATTCTGGGACAAAATCAGCAAGATTGTTAATATAACTCTGGATTGGTTGCTGCATTTTAAAGATGCACTGGTCCTTTATGGCTACATTCCCAATATTTGAAATTTACCAAGATAATTAAGATGGACTTTTGGAGCATAGAAACTGGCTTCAAGAATTATAATACAATAGAGCAGGATTTCCCAAACTGTGAGGTGAACCTCCCTTGGGGAGGTGCAGACAGAGTCCAGGGGAGGTGTGAAGAACCTTTTAGTTGCATTGCTACAATAAATCCAAATTTCCCAAAGTTTCATTGTATTGTTTTCATTGTTCATTTTGATGTGTGGATTTTTAGGGGAGGTGTGTACATTAAAAATTACACTAAAGGGAGTGTGATGGCAAAAAGTGTAGGAACCCCTGCAACAGAGGAAGATTAAATCTACATCTGATCTGCAACATTATCGGTCTGCATTGTTACTTGACATTTGGATTAGGTAGGGTTGTTTTCTATTGTTTGACAAAGGGACGGGGAAGACAACTTTAATCTGGTCACTTTTTTTCCTTGGACTTGTTCTGAGTATGTTGTAATTTCCCAGTTTCCCCCCCCCCTCTATTTTTCAATATGGTCATGATTGATCCTATGTTACATTGTTAATATGTTTACATGTATGTGTGTGTATGTCTAATATTTTATTTATTTATTTATTTATTTATCACATTTTGTCACTGCCCATCTCCCCCAAAAGAAGGACTCTATACATATGGGAGATAGATAGATAGATAGATAGATAGATAGATAGATAGATAGACAGACAGACAGACAGACAGACAGACAGACAGACAGACAGTCAGTCAGTCAGTCAGTCAGTCAGTCAGTCAGTCAGTCAGTCAGTTTACAACTCTCAGTGGAGTGCCTTGAGTACAATAAAACTGGGACTTCAGCCTTCAGCTTCAGGTGGGCTTTGAGGCACATACACATCAATGATTACATTCAGAGTTAATTTAATTCAAGCATTGATACTATACACGAATGATCTGCCAGCAAAAATAGCCTCTGCCCCCACGCATCAGAGGTCACTGCATATACCAAAGCAACCCTGAAGACAATGCCTAATTCACTGTCTCAATTAATACACTTCCTCCTATGGTTTCATTTGCATGAACCATTTTGCCTATGTTCTGATTTATTTTTGTTCAGTTGCAGACCAACTTCTCTGTACCCATTTGAGCAGTACTGCCCTGCATGTTTTGTGAAAAAGGAGCAATGTTCACTTCAGTCAGACCTCACTGGTTCAGGGAAAGCATGATCTTCTAGAGAAAACTCAGAAGTTTTTGACTCCCCCCCCCCGCCCGCTTAATTGAAGATATTCCCACATTCTGCTATTTTATTATATTTCCACCCTTGGCATGATATTACCAAGTGCCAGTGTGACCATACTCCATCTCTTGACTTTGCTTATTATGCACTGCACATACTGTATGCCTTGTTTTCCATTTCTTATACAGGCAAGCATATTGCTGAAGAGCCACTGTGTGTCAGTGCAAGGACAGAGTTTATCTGATAAACAAGTCATTTTTGGAAAATGCTGAAGCTCCTACTGTGAAACATTAAACGTGGCCCCTCTTAAGATACACAGAATGGGGGTTCTGGTTGACTGAACACAGGCTGATAAGCTCCACACAGCTCTGAATGCTGTTTGCCCACACACTAATGTTAAACAAAAGAACTGCACACTGCAGAGAAAGGATGCAGGTCAGACAACTAAATTGCTTAAACCCTTAGGCTGCCTTCTGAAAAGAAAAGGCATGAAAGGAAGACAATAGGGCTTTTATGCCGAATTGTTCTCTCCCTGTTTATTATCCCACTTAAGAAAATGATGGTAAGCGTCCCACTGGCCAATATATTCCCCAAGTTACGGCAAGGGGGATTGCACCTATGCAGCCAAAGTGCAACGTACCACTGGTCATTACCCAAATGATTTTATTTCTGTTTTGCCTGACTTCCAAATTATGAATACAATAAAAAGAGACAATAATAAAACTGTGCAGGACTGGAACAAGTCTAGTTCTCTGAGACTGTTTTGCATGAAATCACCAGGCTCATCTCCCTTGGAGAGCTTGTAGGTAATAGCAATCTGTCACAGGAGCAATCCACTTTGCTCTATTAAAACTTTGTTAGATTTCTATAGTTGGAACTCTGTTTGAGTGTATTACTCCAGTGGTTTAATAATAAATCCATAACAGTGTAGATCATTCTGACAACAGCTGAACTTGTCTGGAATGAAACAGTGATGCAATTTCATTATGTATCTTCTATTACTAATATAATAAAATATTGAACACTGGTTGCCTGGGAAAATGGGTGTTAGAGTACCTAAGCATTGCCTGAGACTGTGGCTCGATCATTTCTTTATATCAATAAGCATTTTTGAAGTCTTTCAAACAAGCTGAGAAAAGAAATTACTCTAGAAACATGAATCCCTCAAAATCACACTTCACATCCCACCCCACCAAGAGAGGATAAAGAAGTAGACGGGATCAATGGTGACAAATCCTGGGCTGGATTAACTGCTATACCAGTATGACCAGAATAAAAGCTAAGAAGGACTGGAGAGTAGGCATTCTCTTAGAGAAACAAAATTGCAGAGGGTGGGCCTCTTTGCTTCACTGAGTTCCTTCAAAATTCCTAGCAGGTTAGAATGCAGATTTCACTTTCTCACTTCTTTTTCTGACCATTCTGTTTATTAATATGGAACTGGCCCAACTGTAGTACATCTATTTACTAATAGATAATAAAACCCACTTTGGGTTTTCTTCTACTAAGAACTCATAGAAATTGTTTCTGGAGAGATACAATAAGTCCCTAAACAAAATATTTACCAATTCCTGCCATCGTTTCCCAGGTTTTGGCAGATTGTGTGGATTAATATATTTATTGTATTTTAATAATCATTTTGTTGTAGTTGTAAACTGCCCAGAGTCCCTCCTTGAGGGGGAGATGGGCGGTCATAGAAATATTATTATTGTTGTTATTATTATTATTATTGTGGGAGGAAAATCTGTATGGAATGTGTCAGCCCCCCAATGTGTTGTATAGTTTTAAAATAGAGTATTTAATATAATCCTAGGATCAGCAGTCTTTCTAGATCTCACATAAGAGTTTGGTGCATTTTCCACCAAAGATATCATCTGTAATACCACAACATCATTAAATCTTGCAAGAGTTTTGGCTATCTGGTGCCAATATCTTGTGCAAGAGCACTAAAATCTCATGCAAGATATCATGATATGTTTGGGATGTCAATACATGAAATTCCAGTGTTTACACATGAGCTATTATTTCAGGTATATTTAATTATGTTTAACACTGAGCAAATAAGTTATATCTCCTTTTTCCTAACCAATTCTCATAAAGTTGGATGAAAGAGAATTTGCTTCAGAAATGCTGTCAAAGGAGAAGACAACTTTAGAGACGTCATGGGTGGAGTGCTCTGATGTTGCACCTATTTCATTATAGGTGTCCAAAGGGAGTGAGTGCCCTAATGTTCACCGTACAATAACTTCGCCAATGGTCTGCAGCCTCCCTGCTTCCCATGCTTCAATTAAATTCCAAGGAGATATTTCCTCCCATTGGGCTTTTCAGTAAGCAGCTTCTTTATCATTGCCCCTGAGAAAATGGGTGGTGGCATGGTGGCTCAGTGGGTAAGACGCCAGGCTTGTCGATCGGAAGATTGCAAGTTTGGAGGTTCGAATCCCTAGCCCCACGTGACAGAGTGAGCTCCCGCACTAGCCCCAGCTCTTGCCAACCTAGCAATTCGAAAGCATGCAAATGCAAGTAGATTAATAGGTACCACTTTGGTGGGAAGGTAACAGCGTTCCGAGCGCGTCATGCCGGCCACGTGACCGTGGAAGCGTCTTCAGACAACGCTGGCTCTTCGGCTAACAAACGGAGATGAGCACCGGCCCCTAGAGTTGGACACGACTGCACAAATGTGCGGGGGGAACCTTTACCTTTACCTGAGAAGATGATGAAGAATTTCAGAGACCTGCCAGGACAAATCCAGAAGAAATTACCCCATCAATTTTTCTGCCCGTAAAAGCGGTGGAGAAATTTGAACTTGCGTCAAGCTCCAAAAAACTGGTGCTCAAAGCTACTGTTCAGCTGGTCCCTGATACAGTCTTTGATATTATCTCTTATTATTGGTGATGACATAATGAGTTTTTGAACAAGTATGCAGTGTAGCTCCTTATTCCAGAACAAATGTTCTGGATTTTAGAAAAGTATGTGATAGCAAAACATGCAATTTTTCTGGCAGCTGCAAAGATGTTTTCCACTCTGAATTTAATCCTGCTGCTTTGAGACCGGAAGTGTTCCCATGTCAGCCATGCTGGGATTACAACTTCTTTCTCGTGACAATTTGAGAGGCCTTACTTTCCAGGTGCTTTTTTTCGTCTAGCTCACACATTATTTCCCAGTGCAGAGGAAAACTGTGAAATAACTGTCTCTGGAAGAATCTCTGCGATCATTTCAGTTCACAGCATCTGCAGGACCAGGGTAAGAAAGGGCAACACCACATGCAAGCCATTTTAAGGCCCACTAAGCTAGCAGAGAGCTGGCACCACATGTGTTCCACAGAGAACTACATTTGGTTACATTCGTTACCACACTTAATGGTGCTCATCAAACCCAGCAGAAATCCAGCCTATGGTAATACATTTGCAAACGTCACCAGGCACAAGCTTTAAATCAGCATCAGCTAGCATTTTCCCATGGCTGCCATGAATCGCATTAATCACAGAGTGCAGCCTTCAGCTTCAAATTAATTCAGTTCTATCATGCTAAGGTATTTCTGTTATCATTAATTACAGCTATAGTAAATGGACACTGGGCTTATTTTGCAAATGTTTAAGCTTTAATATAGTCCACACATCACTTTGTGCAGACCCCTTCAAGAGACCTGACTATTCACTTTTCTCTCCCTCTCTCTACACAACTTGCAAAAGGGGAGCCCCTAAAGCAAACCAAAGCAGTGATTTTCCATCCATAACAGCTTTTACCAGAATGCATCTATTAGCCTTTAAGGTGCCACAAAACTTTTTGTTACCTTGGTATAAGATGAAATCATCAGTGCTGCCTAACACCATAGAATATTTGAACCATTTAGAAAGTAAAGGAGTCGAGGAGCTGAGGGAGCTGGGAACCATATGCAAGTTACGTCATACACAAAAGAATACCCTAAATAGATATAGGATTTTTTTAAAAAAAAGTTGCCTCAATAGAATTGGTAATAAAGGACCTGACTGAAATCTTCATTGAGGTGATGATGGTATGTTTGGTAGATTATGATCTAGAGATAGGTTCCCCATCAGACTTTTAATTTTTTGTTTACATATTTAAATTTAAAGGAGTCTTGTCTTTTTCTCTGTTAATGTACTTTATGTATTCTTACATTTGTTTCAGGCAATATTTCCCTCCCTTTGAAGCCCTCTGTAAAAGTCTGATGGGACAGGGAGCCTGGTGTTTACTTTCATTTTAGGAATTCTTTCTTCACAACAAAAATCGCTGAATAATAGCAGCTATTTCAAGATTTCTTCCTTCTTTTCAACATTATCATTCATCTTTAAACTGTACCAATTAATATAAAGACAGATATCAGAGAACCACAGGTTTCTGTTGGCCTAAGAAGCATACAGTCCATGAGGTAGCTGGACAGCAGAGCCTGATGGGTTACACAATTTTATTTCCATCAAATGTGGTCTTTATATCCTCAGCTATACAGAACATATGTGGGAAACTAAGGAAGACTGAGATTTTTATGAGTATCACAGATCTCAAAAGCAATAGATTTTCAGTGGCTGCGTTAACAAACTGGCAGAAAAAAATAGTGAGCAGTTTCTGTATCAAAGAAAAGGTGGAAACTATGAATTCCAAATATGGTCCTGGCATGTCTCTGTGCCTCCAGTTTCTGCAGTGTACAGAGACCAGAAACACATTAAACCTAAAATACAGGTTAATGTTATAAATAGACTCCCTCCACATCCCCTCTATGCTAAAGTTAAGACCAACATTTGTGTGCAGTCATGTGATCCTCTCAAACTACACCATAAACATCCATTAACATGATAATACCCGTTAATCTAAGCAAACACAACTCATTTGTCATCTTTCTTCTGCAACCCATCTGGATGTGTTTGTGGAAAGGGGGAGGTCTGGAATATAGGGAGAAGATTCAATGACTTCTTTATCAGGGGGTTTGTTTCAGAAGAAAATCTGAATTTCAGCATTTCTTTGGTGAGTAAAAGCAAATTCGTTTCCATTTACTGAAACATCTATTTATTATTCCACTTGCATGGTATCATTTATGTCTTAAGGAAAGGATTTGGAATAAGAGGTTGGGGAATTCAAAGAAGCAATAAAAATATCTCGTTGCAGCAATCGAGGCCAAATCCAAAATTAACCATTTCTTTTAATTAACTCTGCCTCTTACATTGCTCTGATGTTTTGGTTTATGGCAGAAGCAGCTTATATTAGCAGATGACATAGTAAAGCCTTTTCTCATTCCTTTCTCACCTGAAGATGCCATTTTAGACAATGTATTTCATTCATTTATTTTCAGTACAGATCTCTATTGTGGCCTGAAGAAGCTGTATATATAACACACTAATACTGCCTATAAAGAAACTCAGAGAAGGCAATAAATAGAAGCCACAGCTATTAACTGAAAAGACACTATGTATAAATTTGCAAACAGTTCCAAATGAAACGTTAGTTTCCATACTGTATGTGTAACTAGCACTGTATGAAGAATTTACATATAGATAGCAATAACATGGCCACTGACTTGGAGGCACCAGATTGAATTCTAACTATGTAAACATACACATGTATACTCAGAAGTCCCACTAAATTTTATGGAGCTTACCCATAAGTTAAGAATTTCAAATCAGTCATACCTGACACAGGGTGTAGTTATGTGACATGCTTATGCACAGTTTAAGTAAAGGTAAAGGTTCCCCCCGCACAGTCGTGCAGTCGTATCCGACTCTAGGGGACGGTGCTCATCTCCGTTTGTTAGCTGAAGAGCCAGCATTGTCTGAAGACGCTTCCACGGTCATGTGGCCGGCATGATGCATGCGGAACGCTGTTACCTACCCACCAAAGTGGTACCTATTCATCTACTTGAATTTGCATCCTTTCGAATTGCTAGGTTGGCAAGAGCTGGGGCTAGTGTGGGAGCTCACTCCGTCACGTGGGGCTAGGGATTCAAACCTCTGAACTTGCGATCTTCTGATTGACAAGCCTGGCGTCTTACCCGCTGAGCCACCATGCCCCCTTTACACACTATGCAGTTTACTTAAACATAATTTATGAAATTACCCCAACTACTTGAGTTTATATGATACAACGAACCATTGTAACTAACTAACCACACAGACTGGGTTCGCTAAACATATTAGACCAAAACATTGCTGGTTAGGTGGCTGTTCAGAAAGTCATGCTGAACTACAGCCATAAGCAATGAATCCAAACACAAATCCTGAAGATAAGAACCTACAAGCAATGAGGAGTGCAGAGGAAAAGAAACAGAGATTGCAGTGGAATTATTAGAACTAAGAAAAGAGATAGGAATTGTGCATTCTGTCACTGAGAAATGTCACTTTTGCTTTATATTTTTCCATTTCTCTTCTTGGGCACAAAAATGGATCTATAAGGATCTTGAAAAGATATATTACATTTGTTCTAAAAGTGCTCCTGAGGTAATGTGCAATAAAGACCATACATACTGTACATACATACATACCAATCGTAGGATTCCCTTTCAAGGTAAACAACATTATGCAGAACTTAGAAATAGAGTAAAAAATCATCTGCCAAAGAATTTAAAGACGTGATAAAAAAAAAGGAAACTTAGTTAAATCTAGTTCGTTTGTTTATAACACTTATATGTATGCCTATCTTATCTGCCACAACTCTGGGTGACTCAAAACAATGATAAAGACAAAACAAAACAAAACCAGTAAAATCAGAACTTGGTGCCTCAACCAGCACTTTCCAATACATCAACAAGTACAATCCCTGGGCTCCAACCTCACATTATCCCAATGTTTGGGGGAAGAGCTAGCTTTTTATGGTCTTCTGAAAGGCTAAAGGGTGTGGGGTGGGGGGAACCTGCCAGATCCCAGAGGGAAGGGAGTTCCACACATCAGGGGTTTCTATGGAAAAGACACACTTTCTAGATCCCACTAGATGGCAACATTTGAGGGAAGGGACCTCGAGTGCTGCCACCCTATCCAACCTGGTAGAATGGGCAGACATCCTCAGGGAGAGGTGGTCCTACAAATAACCCTACACAAAACCATTCACTATACCTCTTCAGACCTTTCTATCCTCACATTATCTTTGCTTCCACAATGGCCATACTCTGATTTATATACTACCTTTTGTACTTTACACTTCTTATCTCTCTTACTCAGAGGATGATCAACTCCACTGAGTCATGACTTGGTTGGTCTTGTCCTTCCTTCCAAACCATTCACTCTTCCTTCATATACTGAATAAATGTGTTAATTTAACCAAAGGGCATCACACATCCATGTCTGGATGTTGCTGCGGGTCCCAAGCCCTTGGGGTTGAGCCTTCTCTGTGGCAGCTCATGGAGATGAGGTGAAGAACTATGAATTGTATTATTGCATTTGGTTTTGTTCTTATTCATGCTGCATTTTAACCTAACTACTTTAATCTGAAGCATGTAAGCCACTTAAAGTCATCAAAATACAATGATATGATAACAAAGAAAGCCAATTCTAGAGTGATAACTCAAATTAGTAGACACCTCAGTGGCAACAATAATAGCAACAACAACAACCAAAACAAAAAACCACCACCCCAAACCAAATAGCTACCAGAGTGGCTCAGAAGCCACAGAACAGGGTAATATCCTAACTATCACCAAGTTTGTTTTTGTATAATGCCTGGCCTAAAGAGAATACAGGTATTCCTCATTTAATGATGCTAATTGGGACCAGAAACTCCATCGCTAAGCAACATGGTCATAAGTCGAAAAACCATGTGACCGTGCCACTTAACAATGGCAGTTCCGGCAGTCCTGGTTGTTGTTAAACAAGGACCATGCAGATTGTTAATCGAGGACCTCACATGACCATGACTTCTGACTTTCTGCTGGCTTCCCCATTGACTTTGCTTGTGGGAAGCCAGCAGAGAAGGTCACAAATCATGATCAAGTGACCGTGGGATGCTGCGATGGCCATAAGTACAAGGTCCAGTCATAACTACCCCTCGTTCAGGGCCATTGTAAGTTTGAATGGTCACTGAATGAGTGATTGTTAAATGAGGACCACCTGTACTTTAAGTATACACTTAGATCTCTGATCACTAAGTGGATTTTTTATAGCCTGAGAACTGCACTAAAGCCTAGTTCACAAAATCATTTCTGAGAGGGAAACAAGCACATGCCCATGAAAGAAAGAAAGAAAGAAAGAAAGAAAGAAAGAAAGAAAGAAAGAAAGAAAGAAAGAAAGAAAGAAAGAAGCAGGCAACTTCTTTGGAATGGATCTCTGTAACAGCTGTCTATTCCAGCTGTCTTAAATTTCTCTGACTTTTCTTCTTTAAACCCAGTTTTCAGGATACCAAACACCCTCACGAGGTAGGTTACCCAGCTATAACATAGTAAATTATTAATTAATGTCAGCCTCGCATGTTCGTCTGCCATGCTTCTGACAGTTCTACACATGTAGTTTGCTGGTGTGCACTGCTTTGCTTCAAGAGGCTTCCCTCTTAGCATTTTTTCATCTCTTGGCGAGAGCTGATAAGCACCTACTCTTCCAACGGACATTCTGTGGGGAGGGGGAATTCTTGGAGTGGGAACTGGATTGTTATGGCTGGACTTTGGGTGATGTCAGAGTGCCGCTTTTTGATAATACTGCTTGGGCGTGAAAATCTTTATTCGAGGCTTCTCCTGGCCTGAAGTGTACTAATCCTGAATAAATGAATCCTTTAGAGTAATTGCCTGAGGGATTTCTTGATTGGGAATTCTGACGCGGAGGGTTATCACAGTTAACCAAAGTAAGGCATCACCAGGTTCAAATTGCTATGCAGCTATGGCCTGCCCTGGATGACACTGGGTTACTCCTTTCTCTCTCAGCCAAGTTGATGTCATGGGGTTTAAAAAAGGAAAAGCCAGCATAAAATGGAATAAAAATAAATACCAATACAATAAAACCAAGAACCTGCATTAAAAGCACAGCATACAAAATTGCCCTTAAAGAGGCAGACAAGCTTCCTCTTCCTAGGATATAGCACGCTTACAAAAAAGTTCTTGTCCCTGGTACTTACATATCTCATCGCTCTACAGTGTATCTCATGGCTGACTTGAGATATTAATGTTGATGTTAAACAGTTAGCAAGTTATTGAAGTTAAGAGGTGATCAAGAGGTACGTGTTAAAGGGTTAGTAAGGGCAAGCAAACCGAAGGCAAAAGGAGAAGGGGACGGCAGAGGATGAGATGGTTAGATAGCATCACCGATGTAACGAACATGAATTTGAGTAAACTCCGGGAGACAGTGGAGGACAGGAAGGCCTGGCGTGCTATGGTCCATGAGGTCACGAAGAGTTGGACACGACTAAACAACTGAACAACAACAACAAAGGGCAAGCAATCCTTCAGATAAATTGTTCCCCAATAATTTAAAGCCTTAATACCAATACCAGGTTTTATTTATTTTGTGGTTTCATGCCTCTCAACAAGCCATCAAATTTCATTTCAGATCATTTCAGTTGTGCTGCCTTTGCTGCAAAACTCCTTCTTTTCTAGTTTCCTTACTTGCCTCTTCCTAGTTGTGTCTACTCAGAAGTAATTTCCACTAATTTCAGTGGGGCTTACTGCCAGGTAGAGGGGTACTAGAATGTAATCATTGCCATGTTTCAGGTAGGCTAAAACTAGTTTAGTTTGGATATTTCTAAATTAAATATCAACAAACCTTATTTCGTGGAGTCCTTGGTGCTCTCTGAGCCTTGTTGTTTTCTTGCAGACATTTCATTGCCAGGCTAGGCAACATCTTCAGTGCTAAAAGGGAGTGGAACTTTTAGCACTGAAGATGTTGCCTAGCCTGGCAATGAAACGTCTGCAAGAAAACAACAAAGCTCAGAGAGCACCAAGGACTCCACAGTTCAACCCTGAGCTACAAATATTCTCTTCGATTGAAACCTTATTTCCTTACAATGCTAAACCCCATTATTATAGAATCCTATTCATTTTATATGTTTGTTTCTAATAGAAAATATATCCTAGCATATCAATTACATTTTCTCTCATGTTTCCTCATTAATGGAATGAATAAAAGAAATCCAAAACAACATGGATGACAATCACCACACAAATGCTGTTCCTGTACATAATTATTGGGGTTGGGGGATTGGAACAGAAGCATGTTATCATATTAAATCATCCTAGCAATGTATCGACATGACTTCTTGTACCGCAAAATACAGTATGCTCCCAAGAGAGCCTCATTACAGCAGGCCTAGGAATTGTAAATGAGCTTCTTAAGTTGTGTGCATGGCCAAAATTACAGTGTTACACCTCTTCCTACAATGGCACATGTTATTCTCAAAATCAGATGTGTTATTTTTCCTGTTGACAAGCAGACTAGGTATGTCGTGTTTATTCTGTAACACCATACAGAAATATCCAGCAAACAAAAATAGTATAAGCTGAAGGAATTGAGATGGCTGCTGAATACTTGTGATCTAGTGATCATTCATAGAATGATTGCAACCATCACATGATAGATGACTCACCCAAAATTATCTTTTTGGCAGTCATTCTTACAAGGTTATCTTTTCTTCTTTCACTTTTTCTATGCTAGGAAAAGTATAGAAGACACAGTGGACAAACGTAGGAAAGTTCTAAACTTAAGATGACTTCTTATCAAATTCCATGGATTAGATAGGGACCCTCAACTTGGTGCTGTCCAGAACTATTGAATTATTACTATTCCCATTATTCCTAAGAAGGGTAGCAAATCTGAGCTGTCAGCCCTTCAGGGTACACCAGGTCAGGAAACAGACACTCCAAGGACTATTGGAATTCTATTATTATAGAGTATAAGATGCATTGTATGTATTCTACCCTGTAATGCAGCCTATTTAGTGAACCTGATCCTAATGGGTCAACATTAGCATTACGCTAGCATTAAGCTAACATTACGCTAGCATTACGCTAACTAATGTTAGCGTATTAGAAGAAGTGAAAACCACCAGCACTGAAACAATGATAATCCAACATCAACTTTGCTGGACCGGCCATGTTGTTCGAATGCCTGACCATCATCTTCTAAAGCAGCTACTTTACTTCCAACTTAAGAATGGAAAATGGAATATTGGTGGACAGCAAAAGAGATTCAAAGATACTCTCAAAGCTAATTTAAAAATAAATTAATATTAGCATTGAGAACTGGGAAGCCCTAACTCATGAGCGTTTCAATTGGAGGTCAGCCTTTATTAAAGGCGCTACGGACTTTGAAGAAGCATGAGTACAGGGTGAAAGGGAGAACTGAACTAAGAGGAAGGCACATCAAGCAAACCCTCATCGTGACTGTCTTCCACCTGGAAACCTATGCCCTCATTGTGGGAGGTTGAATGGATCCAGAATTGGCCTTTACAGCCACTTATGGATCCACTGTTCAGATTTTACCCCTGGAAGACAATCTTACTCGGCTACGAGTGATCGCCAAGAATAACAGAATCTTGAAAACCTGCTAGAGCAGAGATTTCCAAACTTTTCATGTTGGTGACACACTTTTTAGACATGCATCATTTCGCGACACACTCTTACAGCAGGGCACAAGGCAAGCACTAGGACCTGCGCGGAATCCTGGCAGGGCAGGTTTGGAGGCAGCAAGGCACAAGGCAGGCACTAGGACCTGCGTGGAATCACAGCAGGTTTGGAGGCAGCAAGGCACAAGGCAGGCACTAGGACCTGCGTGGAATCCTGGCAGGGCAGGTTTGGAGGCAGCAAGGTACAAGGCAGGCACTAGGACCTGCGTGGAATCACAGCAGGTTTGGAGGCAGCAAGGCACAAGGCAGGCACTAGGACCTGCGGGGAATCCTGGCAAGGCTCAGAGGCAGCAGCAGCCGCGACACACCCGGACACTGCAGCCGACACACTAACGTGTCCCGACACACAGTTTGGAAAGCTCTGTGCTAGAGTTTCTGTCTGTCCTCTCTTACACCATGCAGAACCAAGGTAGGGCTATTCTGAGTCTCTTTCTTACACTTGCTTCATTGCCAAGGCTGAGATTTTGTTTACTGTCTCTTTTATCTGTTAACAGCTTTTGCATTTTTTCACTATCTCTGCCTCCCTCTACAGGGATGTTCCAGAACCGTGGAACTATAATTCATATCATGGGTTGGGAAAGACTGGTCTATGGTTTGTTCCAATGCAGCATTGAATTGGTACTAGTGTGACTCATTTGAGACTGAAAGCTTGAATAGCAATTATTATTACTTATCAATTTATAGGCTGTCTCAATTGCAATTACAACTCAAGGCAATTATATTCACCAGAAAGATTTCTGCCAATGGTATCCCAATGGTGGATGATCTCTCTACTTCTGGACTACACCATGTAGTAGCACTTCTATTAAAAGCTTGATATCCTCTCTAATTGCTAAAAAGAATGACAGTGTTATAATAATTATGGAGTTCGTGAAATGATAAATATTATGGTGGTGGACCTCTGCTCCTGACCTAGATGGGAATTATATGATAATGATTTGGTTCTCTTTGCCACCAGTGTTCTGGCTATGATTTAGAAGATACGACAGGTCTTTCTCCCAGATCACAAAAAAGAACAATAAGTCAGTCTTCATCAACCTCTTGTCCTCTAGATGTATCTTATCACTTTCAATCACTCTATTGCGCATGCTCCTTGGGGATGATGAGATTTTTAGTCTTGGATAGTAACAGATTGACAAAAGCTACATCAGGCTATTCATTGTGGTCAGACTTGTCTGTGGGCAGCACAGCTAACTCTGTATCCCATTTCTGAAATTATTTTAATTAAATTATTATTTTACCATAACTAACATGAATCATATATAAGACAGGAAATGAAGAGATTCACTGTATGTAGACTCCAACCATTATTCATAGAAAGTTTTAGATGGCAATAAAATGAATTTAAACTACTGTAACGAGTACTTTACTACAGCATATATCCATTAATATGACTATAGGGAACAGAGCTGCTACATTTAAAAATGCTTCTGGGGAATATAGATGGGATCCAAGTTCATAATTAGGGCAGAAACAGGCTATTTATGAGAGGTGGCTGGTGATACATCATCAAATATGATGATACATCAGCAAAGGAATCTTGTGCCACATTTCCATTTTTCATATTTTCCTTCAATGTTTAGTGTCAGTGTCAACCATTTTTGTTTCTAGTAAACCTAGAGCAGGTTTTCCTATATTATTGCTGTGGAATGCTTGGCAACTCACATCTTGACATTATTGCAATACTTTTTAAGGCAGGAATCATGAATTACAGCCTCAGGGGTGTTGTGAGGATGAATCAGTTTATATAACAAATATTTTGTGTATACATCTTTCAGTCATAAAATGTATTGCAAAGTTTTGAACTCTGCATGAATAATGTTTTCTCTTTTTCTTTTTCCCATCTATATGGTGGGATAGTTATCTTACAGATACTGTGGGAAGGTATGAATATTGGAGAGCAACAACAAACAGGAGAAAAGAGCTATTTTCTAATAGCCTGGTCTAGCAGAGTTATGTAGCTTCTAAGAAACATCCTTTTTCTTAGACTCCTCTTCCTATAATTCCATCAGAAGAATCTCATAGAGTAGATAGTCTGAGACTGAACAGGCTAGTTTTATGGTGATATGGAGAATTCTTTGTTCACTGTAACATACTGATGTCAGATCAAACATCACAAAGGGAGATGTCATATCATTTCAAACATGTTCCACTGGAGCTAGATCACTGCTCAGTCTGGATTGAGAATATCAAATCATTATGCTGCTATTCCAAATGATATACACAGACACATACAGTAAGTCCTTTTCTTGCTGCTTATTCATTCAGTCGCTTCCGACTCTTCGTGACTTTATGGACCAGCCCTTCCTGTCAGCCGTCGCCACCCCCAGCTCCCCCAAGGTCGAGTCCGTCACCTCCAGAATATCATCCATCCATCTTGCCCTTGGTCGGCCCCTCTTCCTTTTGCCTTCCACTTTCCCTAGCATCAACTTCTTCTCCAGGGTATCCTGTCTTCTCATTATGTGGCCAAAGTACTTCAGTTTTGCCTTTACTATCATTCCCTCAAGTGAGCAGTCTGGCTTTATTTCCTGAAGTATGGACTGGTTTGATCTTCTTGCAGTCCAAGGCACTCTCAGAATTTTCCTCCAACACCACAGTTCAAAAGAATCTATCTTTTGAACAGGGGCGCGGTGGCTCAGCGGGTTAAACCGCTGAGCCGTTAGACTGCCGACCACAAGGTTGGCAGTTCGAAACCGCGTGGCGAGGTGAGCTCTCGCCATTCACCTCGGCTTCTGTCCACCCAACAGGTTGAAAGCTGAATGTGAGTAGATAAATTGGGTACCACTCACATGGGTCAATTTGCTGGCATCCGTCGGAGGGTCGTCCTCGAATCCAAGAAGATCTGGAGAATCCCGACAATGGTGGCGGAGGACGACGGATCTGGAACAACAACTTCCTGGACGTCAGCAGCCGGCTCAGAGCAAGGCATTCTGGGGCATGTAGTCCAATGCCTGCAGCTGAAGAGCCGGTTCCTTCACCTCCTCCCTATCGCGCGGTTAAATTGTAATAATATATGATGCATAATATATGAATGCACATGATTGTAAGCCGCCTAGAGCCCTCCATTAGGGAGGGGATAGGCGGGGTATAAATAAGATAAAATAAATAAATAAATAAATAAATAAAATCTTCCTTCACTCAGCCTTCCTTATGGTCCAGCTCTCACAGCCATAGGTTACTATGGGGAATACCATTGCTTTAACTATGCGGACCTTTGTTGTCAGTGTGATGTCTCTGCTCTTAACTATTTTATTGAGATTTGTCATTGCTCTCCTCCCAAGAAGTAAACGTCTTCTGATTTCCTGGCTGCAGACAGCGTCTGCAGTAATCTTTGCCCCTATAAATACAAAGTCTGTCACTGCCTCCATGTTTTCTCCCTCTATTTGCCAGTTATCAATCAAGCTGGTTGCCATAATCTTGGTTTTTTTTAGGTTTAACTGCAACCCAGCTTTTGCACTTTCTTCTTTCACCTTTGTCATAAGGCTCCTCAGCTCCTCCTCGCTTTCAGCCATCAAAGTGGTATCATCTGCATATCTGAGATTGTTAATGTTCCTTCCAGCGATTTTAAATCCAGCCTTGGATTCATCAAGCCTAGCATGTCGCGTGATGTGTGTTAGATATTGGGTTTCAACCAAGCACGTCTCACACAAGCTTGAAGGAGGAGGCAGCCTCTGCTGTAACCTAATATTACTTGCTTTGTGTGGGAGGGGCTGAATCCTGGTTTCCTGTTGCCTTCTCTTTTCTCTTTCTGCTCAAATCTCCTACCAAGGAGGATGTGTCTGCTAAGGCTGCTGCCATGGGTTTCTCATACTTCCATACAGCAAGGCCACATTAAAGAAGCATGTGGGTTTGGTCCGAACCTTCTTGCTTGCATGCATGGACTGTTTCTACTAAGGAACTTTGAGTTACAATCAAATTGTAGACTCTTTTTTTATGTTACTTTACATTAATGTGTGAAGTGTGTTTATTTTGTGTTTTGAACTGATTAAGCCTTGTGCAAGTTTATGGGAACACTTCTACTCTGCTACATACTAATAAGAAGCTGCGTGGAGTTCTGTTACTACCATCCCAGAATTCCTACTATGTGTTCTGCGTACAGGTTGAACAGGTAGGGTGAGAGTATGCAACCCTGCCATACTCCTTTCCCAATCTTAAACCAGTCCGTTGTTCCGTGGTCTGTTCTTACCGTTGCTAATTGGTCATTATACAGATTCCTCAAGAGGCAGACAAGATGACTTGGTATCCCCATAAGACCAAGAACTTGCCACAATTTGTTATGATCCACACAGTCAAAGGCTTTAGAATAGTCAATAAAACAGAAATAGATGTTTTTCTGAAACTGCCTCGCTTTCTCCATTGACCAGCGGATATTGGCAATTTGGTCTCTAGTTCCTCTGCCTTTTCTAAACCCAGCTTGCACATCTGGCAATTCTAGCTCCATGAATTGCTGGAGTCTACCTTGTAGGATCTTGAGCATTACCTTACTGGCATGCATCACCTTGACAGCATCATCTTGCAAGATTCTAAACAGTTCAGCTGGGATACCCTCGTCTCCTGCTGCCTTGTTATTAGCAATGCTTCTTAAGGCCCATTCAACCTCACTCTTCAGGATGTCTGGCTCTAACTCACTGACCACACCGTCAAAACTGTCCCTGATATTATTATCCTTCCTATACAGATCTTCTGTATATTCTTGCCACCTTTTCTTGATCTCTTCTGCTTCTGTTAGGTCCTTGCCATCTTTGTTTTTGATCATACCCATTTTTGCCTGGAATTTATCTCTGATGTTTCTAATTTCCTGGAAGAGGTCTCTTGTCTTTCCTATTCTATTGTCTTCTTCCACTTCCGTGCATTGCTTGTTTAAAAATAATTCCTTATCTCTTCTGGCTAACCTCTGGAATTTTGCATTTAATGGGGCACATCTCCCCCATCACTGTTGCCTTTTGCTTTCCTTCTTTCTTGGGCTACTTCCAGTGTCTCAGCAGACAGCCATCTTGACTTCTTGGTTTTCTTTTTCTTTGGGACGTTTTTTGTTGCTGCCTCCTGAACAATGTTGCGAACTTCTGTCCAGAGTTCTTCCGGGACCCTATCTACTAAATCTAGTTCCTTACATTTATTCTTCACCTCCACTGCATATTCCTTAGGAATATTAGTGAGCTCATATCTGACTGATCTGTGGGTCTTCCCTATTCTCTTTAGTCTGATTCTAAATTGTGCAATAAGAAGTTCGTGATCTGAACTACAGTCAGCTCCAGGTCTTGTTTTTACCGACTGTATAGATGCCCGCCACCTTTGGCTGCAAAGGATGTAGTCAATCTGATTTCGGTGTCGACCATCTGGTGAAGTCCATGTATAAAGTCGTCTTTTAGGTTGTTGGAAGAGAGTGTTTGTTATGCACAGTGAGTTGTCTTGGCAAAATTCTATCAGCCTATGTCCCGCTTCATTTTGTTCTCCCAGGCCATGCTTACCTGTAATTCCAGGTGTCGTTTGACTACCCACCTTAGCATTCCAGTCTCCTGTAATGAAAATAACATCTCTTTTTGGTGTATTATCCAGTAGGTGCTGCAGATCCTCATAGAACTGATCTGCTTCTGCTTCTTCAGCATCTGTGGTTGGGACGTATATTTGGATCACTGTGATGTTAAATGGCTTACCCTGAATTCGAATTGAGATCATTCTATCATTTTTTGGATTGTATCCAAGCACTGCTTTAGCCACTTTATTATTAATTATGAAGGCTACTCCATTTCTTCTGTGGTCCTCTTGTCCACAGTAGTAGATCTGGTGGTCATCTGATGTGAAGTGGCCCATTCCAGTCCATTTCAGTTCACTGACACCTAAAATGTCTATATTTAATCTTGCCATCTCGTCAATAACCACATCCAATTTGCCCTGGCTCATAGATCTTACATTCCAGGTTCCTATGGTGTGTTGATCTTTAGAACATCGGATTCGTCGTTCACCACCAGCACCGTCGGCCGCTAGCCGTCCTTTCGACTTTGAGCTAGCTGCGTCATCACATCTGGGGCTAGTTGAACTTATCCTCTGTTCCTCCCCAGTAGCATTTTGACCATCTTCCGACCTGGGAGTCCCATCTTCCGATGGTATACCGACATATCTCTGGTTGTACTGATCTATTTAGTTTTCACGGCAAGAATACTGGGGTGGGTTGCCGTTACCTTCCCCAGGGATCATATTTAGTCTGACCTCTCTGTCATGACATTCTCGTCTTGGGTGTCCCTTCACGGTTTAGCTCATGGCGTCATTGAGGTGCTCAAGCTCCAGCACCACGACAAGGAAACAATCTCCTTTGCTGGAGACAGTAAATCCTTAAACCTACTAATTAAGTCTTAAATATTTCTGATGACTTGGATGAGTTTTTCCTCTCTCTACTCCCCAAATGATCTCATAACAGGATATTAAAGATGGTTTCCTCTCATTTGAACATGTCCATTTGTATGATCAACTGTAGAAGCTTACCTCCATGTCCTTAGGTGCTGTTGTCTGGAACATGGAAAAAGCCTGCTCAGTAGCCTCATCTACCATTGGATCTCCCTGCTTTAGAGACATACCTTGACTTCTTTTTGATGGTACCCAGATACCTATGTGTACTTGGTCTGACTGCTCTTAATGCAGTATTTATCTGTAGTCCCTCATTCCTTTAACACTGCCTATTTTTATGGTCTGTTTTCTTTTTAAAAATGTATTTGTAAATTGCCTTGAGCAACTTCTAAAGTAGAAAGTTAGGGTAGAAATCTTTCGAACAACTTTTCCCCATTTTGTCCTCCAAATGTGCTTGGACTATGTCTGGCTGGAAATTCTGGCAATTGCATCCAATGCATTTAGAGAGTCCCAGGTTCTAGAAGATGGATGTAAATGAAGAAGAAAATTGTCCATAGTTCACAATTATTTTATTACATCAACTTTTTTTTCTTCTTTCTTTTTCTATTTCCTCCTTTCTGTGGATACCTTCTATTCTTCTACCAGATCTACTATATGTCTCTTCTTTTTTCTTTCTATATATATTTGTTTTGGAATACTTTTCCTTATTCATTTTGAACATTCCATTCTTTGTTTATTCAAAATGTACACACATTCTGCACATTTCTCCATGCTCTCCTCTATCTCAATCCTATTTCTTATTCTTATTGTTCAGAATCTTCCCCTGCCAGTCTTGTGCTCTGCCTTTAAGACAGAAAGTCTTCAGTCAGATAAGTGTAAATAATAGTGCATAAATTGTAAATAATATGTAAATAATATGTGATAGCAATTGAGTAATATGTGTCAATAATATATAATAGTAATTGAGGATGATATTGCAGGTGCCACTTCTGATAGAAGGCATGCATCAGTGGAATGGAGAAAGAACAATTTTCAGCTCTACTCCATGTTCTTCCATGTTCATGCTCCGCATCCTTGCAGCCCATATTCCTATCAATATGATCTGGAAGGTTGGAGGACACTTCAGGATGTATTTAGGGGACATGGGAGATCACTGAATATCACTTCCCAAAAAAGTTGAGAAAAAGTATACTGTACCTTCCACTGGTAGAGAGACACTGCTTGTACATACATCTTATATTACAGCAAATATTATTGGTCAAACTAATTTCAGAATTGTGCCATTACATGTACAGCAAGAAAGCAGTTGTATAAGACTGTCAGAGGCCATACATAGTTCTGGGAATAGCTCCTTGAAATACCATAAAGGTTCCTAGCATTAGGATCCACCTTTCCAATTCTAGGTACTTTTGTTTCCTATAAAAAAATATATATGCCAATGTAGTCCTTTGTTTAGTTATTTT
Organism: Charina bottae; assembly: GCA_023362775.1. Taxonomy (NCBI): domain Eukaryota; kingdom Metazoa; phylum Chordata; class Lepidosauria; order Squamata; family Charinaidae; genus Charina; species Charina bottae. The sequence continues at coordinate 7,068,962 of JALMGJ010000025.1, forward strand.
CATAGCAAGGAACTACTACTTCTTCTTAGGCTGCATAAATATAGGAAAGGCATGTGCATAATGATGCCCCATAAAAGAATTTAATGTAGGCATAAGGCAGAATATTGTGAAAACAACCAGAAAAGAGAGGATGGTGGGAAGACCCAAGGAGGTGACAGTCTGAAGTGAAAGCTCTTTAAAGTAGCAGGTGAAAAGTATGGTGGAAATCCAGTTCCTTATTAATAGAATTTGTGCCTGTGCCTGACACACTTTGTTTTGAAAACACATGATATTGCTTCTTTTTTATGGTTTTAATTGAAGAGGTAAATGTATAATTATTTTAAAATGTTGATGTTTTTAGGAATTTGAGAAATTGTTTAGCTCTCTCTCTCTGTGTGTCTCTGTTTATCCCTTTCTTTACCTGCATGCAAATGCACAATAAATATTTCAGTGGCCCTAAATATAGGAATGTATGGTTGCAAAATATGTCCAAGTATGTCCAGTTGGACATATTTGTCCTTTTGGATCTGCACAGTATTGCATGGGGAGACCATGATGAAAAATTAAAGGAGTCGTAATGAATGATGAGTGGAAGGTAACACTTCAATTTTTGGAAAAGCTATTTATTTGGAAGTACTTGTCATTACTGATACTTGGTCTAGAATTATCTTATTACCTGAAAACAACTCCCCAGGACCATGCATTGTTAACATGGGTTATTTGGTCCTTTTTCTCCATATAAGAAATTTCAAATAGTTCCCTGTAAGTTAAAAGAAAAGGCCCAGGAACACATAAAGCTAAGAATGGAAACACTGAAAAGAAAAGGCAGTGAGGAAAATAATGGTGCAAGCTATTTGTTGGAATGAAGAAAAATAACTTTGCTACATGACATTAAACGGTCTCTTTCTTTTTTGTGCATGCTAGATTTATTATTCCATTTATTCTTAAAACAAACCAACCATAGGCATTTACCTTTGGAATTTAAAGTTGCTTATTGCTATACTATTGAGTTTAACAGAAGTATGGCTGGATGGTTTCACAAGGCATCCGTCACACGTTCCCAACGTTTGTCGATATAAATATAAAAGCTTCAAATTTAAAGGATAAATAAAGCAACACTATTATCTAAACAGGGTAAAATATAACATCCTTGTGGTTTGTGGAAATTTTTGATGTGCCTGCTGGCTTTTCAATAAAAATCAATTATGCCTTAAATGTGAGCGGTAGTCAACATACTACAGACTATAAATTCAATTTCATACTCAGAAATATGGATTAGCTGAACTAGATGCCCTTCCATTGATTTCAGAAAGCAAAAGCTGATAAGGTAAATAATAGTAAGAAGCTCTCTGACACTCCACATCAAGTTCCGGATTTCCATTTTATTTTTGTAAGAACTTTCCAGTCACTATAATATCCTCCTTGTGAAATATGTATGATGAATGGATATTATACGGATTGCTGATTCATCTCTATTTACAGAATGGATATTTAGCTTTTATAATGCAAGGTGGGAATGGGATAGGAAATGAATATGCTTATTTCCTCTTGCATGGTGGAAGACATGTATCATCCTATCTGAATAAAGCCATGGGTAATTACAGAACATTCTGATTAAGCTCATGTTATTTAGGCTACACTCTCCTATAAATAAAGGCTCTGGAGAATAGGACTGCAAAACAGCACCACTCACTACAATATAAATTAGAGGGAAAGGATCATAGTGTGCAGTAAATTCAACACACAATCACCTCTGCACTTTATACTGAACACCTTAAGAAGGAAAGAAGAGGAATGTTGTGGTTTCAACGAGAACAACTGTAACATATAGCCACTTAGAAAGCTATTTTTCTACATCCAGAAAGCATTTCACATAAAGAGATGGAAAAAGAGAAATGGAAGTTCTGGAGGAAAGAGAAGAAAGAATGATGAAATCCAAGGGTTATTAGAACAATAGCTTTAAAGAAGAAGAGCACATCGATAAAAAGGTTTCTCCAAAGAGCTCTTGAGCAGCTGGCATTATCCTCAGAAAGACCTGTGAGTGAGCTTTCTTTCTGGCTTGCTTGCTTATTTATTTATTTATTAACACATTTTCACTCTGCCACAATCAAAATTACTCTCAGTGACCTCCATGGTCACATTTGAGAGCCAGTTTGGTGTCATGGTTAAGGCATCAGGCTAGAAATTGGGAAACTGTGAGTGCTAGTCCCACCTTGGGCACAAAGCCAGCTGGGGGACTTTGTGCCAGTCACACTCCCTCAGCCCTAGGAAGCAGACGATGGCAAACCACTTCCAGAAACTTGCCAAGAAAACTGCAGGGACTTGTCCAGACAGTCACCAGGAGTCAACAATGATTCAAAGGCACTCCCCCCCAAAAGAACTGGTCACATTTAAAACATACAGGAGCGTAACAATAGCAGCCACAAAGACTACAATCAGTCAAAAAGAACCATAAAAATAAAACAATAAAAATAAAGGATGGCATCATCTATAAGGTCAGGGGAAAGCTCTCCCAAACAATTCCATTTTCAATAGTTCCCAAAAAATCAGTAAGGAGGGGGCTAGGCTGATCTACTCCAGGAGGTTGTTCCACAGCATTGGTGCTGCCACAGAAAAGCAGTACCTTCTCCCTCCAGCCCTCCCTCCCAAAAAAAACAAAACCTCTCAGAAATGTAGGATTTACAGCAGTTTCTCACTAGTTGTTCTAATATGTCAGGCTGGTACTGGTGGGCATAAGTGGTCCTGCAGGTACCAAGCCAAAGGGCTTTATATGTAAAAACCAGCATGTTAAATGATACTTGGAAACCAATTGGCAACCAGTTCAGGGTCCACAAAACTTGTGCTCCCAGCACCAGGAGCCAGAGGAATGCTATTCCTATGTAGAGATAATGTACCTAGGCAGGGGGGAACTTTAAGAAAGCAGGTTTCCTTTGCCATGTTTTGCTCCACATTTTATTTTAAAGGTGTTCTCCTGCACTTCTTGAAACCTCAAAATCTACAGATCCAGGCTAACATCTTTGCCACATGTACCAGTTTTCTCTTTCCTTTCCTTTCCCACATCGACTAGAACAGTGCTTTCCAAACTGCTGCCGTTGGTGACACACCAACGGCGGCGGCGCAGGGGCGTGCGCGGCAGTGGGGGTGTGCACGGTGGCAGTGCAGGGTGGCGCGCGGCGGCGGCGCGGGGGGCACACAGCGGCGTACATGGTGGCGGCCTCTGCTAAAACACAGAAGCGCTGATGGCGCACCGCTGCCGTCGTCGCTGCTGCCACCACCATGCACACCGCTGCTGCCCCCGCGCCGCCGCCGTGCATGCCCCCGCCACCACTTCCGGGTTGTTTTGCGACACACTAAACTGTGTGTTGCGACACGCAGTTTGGAAAGCTATGGACTAGAACATAGTAGTGTTCTAGTCCATAGGGGCGCGGTGGCTCAGCGGGTTAAACCGCTGAGCCGTTAGACTGCCGACCACAAGGTTGGCAGTTCGAAACCGCGTGGCGAGGTGAGCTCCTGTCACTAGCCCTAGCTCTCTGCCAACCCAGCGATTCGAAAGCTAATATAGCAAGTAGATGAATGGGTACCACTCACGTGGGGCAATTTGCGGCGTCCAGCGGAGGGTCGTCCTCGATCCAAAAAGAAGATCTGGAGAATCCCGGTGATGACGGCGGAGGACGATGGATCCGAAAGAACAGCTTCCTGGACGTCAGCAGCCGGCGCGGAAGCGAGGCATGCTGGGGCATGTAGTCCGATGCCTGCAGCTGAAGAGCCGGTTCCCTGTCCTCCTCTCTATCGCACGGTAAAACTGTATATGATATATGATGTATAAATTGATATATATACTGATGTTGTAAGCCGCCTAGAGCCCTCCAGTAGGGAGGGGATAGGCGGGGTATAAATAAGATAAAATAAATAAATAAAATAAATAGTAGGCTGGACAATGGCAGATAAGATGGTCTATGAAATCCAGCTGCTCAGTCTCATTTTCCAACTCTCTATTATGAAGATGAATATTTCAAAGTTAACAGGAATCCTTATGTTTTCTTTTACTTTAAAAAAATCATGAAGGAAGTTATTTAGTTTGTGAAACCATGGGAAATGGGCTAGAGGAGCAAAACTATCAGCTGAATGGATTTAGTATTAAACCATTATAAGCTAAGATGAAATTGGAATTGAGCTTAGCTTTCAGTATCAGCTCAGAAATTTGTTTCAAAATACTCCAGCTTTCTATTTTTGATTCCCCCCCCCGCATCCCTATCTATTGTGTTTAGAGCATATCTTCAGCCTTCTGAAAGTGTAGCATATGGAAAACAGAAGATTAATCATATGAGATGGGTTCGTGCAAAAGCTCTCCATTGGCCATTGTGGTCACCGGTGTCTTTGGGCGGGACCTTATCCAAGCTGAGTACATTCCTTCATCATGTATAGATTGCAGATTGAACATATTTAGAACTTCTGCTTATAGCTACCAATATTTTTTTATTTTATTTTATTTTATTTTATTTTATTTTATTTTATTTTATTTTATTTTATTTTATTTTATTTTATTTTATTTTATTTTATTTTATTTTATTTTATTTTATTTTATTATTATTTTATTTATTTTTCAATTTCTATTACCGCCCCATCTCCCCCGAAGGGGACTCTGGGCGGTTTACAAAATATAACAGTTAAAATAAATATAATTTATAAATATAGATAAATATAAAACCATACAAATCTACAATCATCAAAATTACTAATAAATTAAATATAAAATCCAGGAGGCGATAAGATGGTATTTTAAAAGGGCTCTATGGCACCAGCCATCCCCAGGAGGAGCTGTTCCCGTTCCCATCCCAAGATAGTAATATCACTTTCTTGAGCCATTGCAGAAATCCCAGAAATCCCTAATAATGTATCTAGGTGGAGATTCATGCAAAGTGGAACCAACAAAGAGTACAATATACGTAGTAAGCAGAAGCTGCTCATTGATCACTTGGGATACGTGAGCCAAGTATCAATTCTTATTCAGGTATGAAGGCATAATGAGAATAATAGTGATTAGATTTTAGGATTACTCTGCAAACAAGTGATGTAAGGATCAGAAACTATTGTACATTGTAAAAGCATTATATGAGTGATTAATAATTATTTAAATTCCGGTTCAGATGATAATGTGATACTTATAATATGTCATTAATTTGTTGCTAAATATGAAGCTATGTTAGACAGATGGCTTTCATTAATTAATTTTTCCTTGTAAATTAATGTCTAGAATGCTCTATGCAGAATTAAGAGACCTTTAGTGCACTTAATGAATAAACCAAGCAAAAGCCTTTCATATTGTGTGTTACAGTGTAACTAATTCATTTTGCAGAAAACTACACAGCATTGTTTATAGAAAAATCATTCATATAGGGTACACTTAGAAATTTGCAAACATTTGTAAACAGCTCACTCTCAAGGAAAGAGGAAAAGTGCTATTAAGCAGGTGTTAGAATTTAAATGACATCTCATTAGTGTTTCTTTCTGTGCAAAGAGACAAAAACAAAACATAAACTCAATCCCCAACCCTTTATTTAAAGGCTGTCCATGTGATATCTATTTCTTGCTTTGTCCCCCCCTCCCCATATATAAACCATTCAGTACATTTTCAATATTTAAAAAGTTAATTCAACAGTTAAGCAAATCAAATGTGCACTGAAATTAAAATTCCAGAGTTTAATAGTTGATTGCTGCATCTTATATATAGGGAATAGATTCTAAGGTCTAAATAATAGATTCTAAGGTCAGGGAATAGATTCTAAGGCAAACGTTGGAGCAACACCCACCAGATGTTTTGGACTACAATTCCAATAAGTCTCATCTAACAGATTTTCAGGTTGTTTTATATATTAAAGGTACACATTTATATTATATAAAGTTGTTAATATAGTATGCATGAAATTTAAGCCTTTAAGAGTATTTGTAAATGAATGTACTGTATGAGGTTTTAACTATTTGCTTTATGAATCTACAGTATGTCCTCTCTTTTAGGTAACCTGAAAACTGTGGGATTTGTAATCCTAGGTTCATCCTATTTTGCTGAAGTTCTGAGACTATTTCCTATTATCTCCATTATTGTCATTTTCTCCAGCTGCAGCCTATCTGGGCATGAAAAAGGTGGCTGTGGCGGGCAGCACAACTGGCATACAAAATCAAATTGAATACCACCTTGCTCACAGAATCAAGCATGCCCAGAATATTTATGACATTCCTACCATTAGCTTGTTTGGAAGGCTGGGTTACATGGCAATAATTAAGTAGATGTGATATTTAGAATTAAACATCCAGGAGACATGTAGTATCTGAATGATGAAAACCTATTGAACTAAAACATGTATGGATTATCCCTCACTTTTTGAGAAGGTGTATGAAACATTAGCTTCATAAATCTCCATCTTACCCTTTGCATAATAAACATAATGAGCTGTATGTGTATGTTTGTGTACAAGACCTTTGGCTTATATCATTTTTTTATATTATCTCAACACCTTTTCATTATAAATGTTGAAATACCAAAGAATACATTGGCTCTTCAAAGGGGGATTATTATTAGCTGTGCCCATATTTTATAAACATCCCACTTTTAACTTTTACCCCACATCAACACACACTGTCCTTTCATAATTGCACAGCCCCCAGCACCTTGGCATGTCCCACTGCTGCATGCCTTGATGCCTTGAAGCAGTTTGTATTTTAGCTCCTTCCATGACAATCACTCTAGTATCACTCAACACTGTCTTGTTTAACACTGCTGTAGTGTTCACAACTAATAAGATAAACCCATTGAGATCAATCATATATAGAAGGGTATCCAAGAAAGACACATTGCCAAGAACTCTCTCCCCCACTCTTGTCAGCCCTTCAAGGTAGTCCAGACAAGAAGCACACCCTAGCTCTATCTCTTTATTATAAGGTTGCATTAACAGAATCTTGCAAGTCTGAAAGTACATCTCTCCCCCCTTGCCTTTACAATCCAAAAAACTAGGGAGGGTCCCTTCTGAGATGTTTGCCACGTCCCCATTCCTTCTGCGGTCTCAGCTGCCTCTTATCTGACCATTGCCTAGTCTTCAGCTCTTCTTCCTGTCTCCCAAGGTCATCCCCACATGCCTTTACAACTCTAGAACCTGGAACTCAACTGGATCAATTTGCAGAGGTTCTCATGAGGAAGGCTTGGCCATGCAATAGCAAGGTCAGTTCTTTATGCTTAGCTGTTGCATAGAACAAGGACTGATATATGTGGAAAGAATCTGCCAGTAAAGCTCTGTACATGTATGTACTTTGGACTGAGATAGGGGCATGCATAATATGCAAAAAGAAATCTTAATGTATCATGTATTAGAGAAGATTTGTTGTTTATTCGTTCAGTCGTTTCCGACTCTTCTTGACTTCATGGACCAGTCCACGCCAGAGCTTTCTGTCGGCCGTCACCATTCCCAGCTCCCCAATGGTTGAGTCCGTCACCTCCAGAATGCCATCCATCCATCTTGCCCTTGGTCGGCCCCTCTTCCTTTTGCCTTCCACTTTCCCTAGCATCAGCTTCTTCTCCAGGGTATCCTGTCTTCTCATTATGTGGCCAAAGTACTTCAGTTTTGCCTTTAATATCATTCCCTCAAGCGAGCAGTCTGGCTTTATTTCCTGGAGTATGGACTGGTTTGATCTTCTTGCAGTCCAAGGCACTCTCAGAATTGTCCTCCAACACCACAGTTCAAAAGCATCTATCTTCCTTCGCTCAGCCTTCCTTATGGTCCAGCTCTCGCAGCCATAGGTTACTACAGGAAATACCATTGCTTTAACTATGCGGACCTTTGTTGTCAGTGTGATGTCTCTGCTCTTAACTATTTTATCAAGATTTGCCATTGCTCTCCTCCCAAGAAGTAGACGTCTTCTGATTTCCTGGCTGCAGTCAGCGTCTGCAGTAATCTTTGCGCCTAGAAATACAAAGTCTGTCACTGCCTCCACTTTTTCTCCCTCTATTTGCCAGTCATCAATCAAGCTGGTTGCCATAAACTTGGTTTTTTTGAGGTTTAACTGCAACCCAGCTTTTGCACTTTCTTCTTTCACCTTCGTCATAAGGCTCCTCAACTCCTCCTCGCTTTCAGCCATCAAAGTGGTATCATCTGCATATCTGAGATTGTTAATGTTTCTTCCAGCGATTTTAACTCCAGCCTTGGATTCCTCAAGCCCAGCATGTCGCATGATTTGTTCTGCATACAGGTTGAATAGGTAGGGTGAGAGTATACAATACTCTAACTGGGAAACAGGTACAATCTGGGACTTTGTTCACAAGATTGGTAACCTTCTTTTTAATTTTCAGAGATAATATGAAAATGTTATCTTCCACACAGGTAATAATCATCCTATTCACCACTAACTAGCATGATTTTATATATAGGACATTTGATAAGGTCACACATCTTGGATTCAGTTGTTGGCTTGGCTGCCCTTTCATTGTGTATTGGTACCAAAAAACCCAAACCAAGCCAAACAAATCCCTTAACCACCTCCTTCCACTGTTATCTCCTATGGGATGAATGTCACAAAGAATGAGCCCTAGTTTGTAACATGTATCACCAGTTACTATGGTGATGAGTCCATTAAGCAATGTTAAAAACACTTTTAGATCTTGGAAGAAAACAAACAGGCATTAAGTCTTAAGCCTTGTGAATTATCACTTCAACTGCTGAACCACCACAAATAGAATATTACTGGGGAAGAATTATACAGAAAGTAGTGATGATAGTAGCCATCATTTGGAATGACAGAGAAAGCACAAACGTCCCACTTGTCGTTCATCTGCCATTAGGATTCCTCCCATCATAGCTGAACTCCCGATCCCCAGATATCACCACTGGCAGAAGATGGATTTGCTGCCTTGGTTGGACACACTTCTCTTTCCTCCTCTTATGTTCTGATGATTCTGTAGTGAGCATGCACTGCATAGTTCAGCTCTGAGCAGGAATATAGGGAATTAAGCAAAACAAAACCTCCTAGGATTAGTTATATCATGCAAGACTGCTCTAATTTGTCCCAGTTTTGTTTGATCAGCTGAAATAAATAATCAGGACTTTGCCTTCTTTTTCAATTGATCTGGCTTTATCAACCTCATGTTTGAAGCTATGCAAATGTCTTCCAGCACATGTGCAATGTACCCTGAGTGAGTAATAATTCACTCATTCATGTTCTTGGAGACCTGAACACATGGACATGTGCTGGTTAGATGAAGGAAGTGTCTAGTCTGTTTTTTTTTTCTGTCATGATTGTTTGCTTTAAAAAAAAAGTTAACAGTGCAAGAATAAGCCAGATCTATGCCCAGATGTATCTGCTGCTAGACAAGATGATGCCAAATTCAAATTCTTTATTACAGGTCAGTGACCCAGACTGATTAAAACTTATTAAATAAAATCTACAAAATAGAGCTACAAGATAGAACATACAGAGTAAAATAAAGCATACAAGATAAAAGATCTACAATCATACTTGCACTATTTTGCTGTCAGGATGATGAAAAAAATATGTTCATTGTGATGTTACAATGTAAGCACCATCCCTTACATCAGGGCTTTCCAAAGTTTTTCCCGTGGCGACACACCAACCGGCATTGGTGTGTCGCCGCGGGAAAACCCGGAAGTGCGGCAGCGCGCAAAAACCCGGAAGTGCTGCTGCTGCTTTCGGGTTTTGCGCGTTGTAGTTGGTGTGTCGCCGCGGGAAAACCCGGAAGCGCTGATGATGATCAGCGCTTCCGGGTTGTGTGGCAACACACCAGACTGTGTGTGGCGACACACTTTTGTGTTGCGAAACACAGTTTTGAAAGCTCTGCCTTACATACTTGCATGCAATGTCATGACTTGGCCCCCTTCTGCAAATGGCCATGTTTGTGCCCTCATCTTTATGGGAGCTAACAGGTGAATGCTTTCTGTATTTTAGATGTCTAGTGTAGTGAATTTCTAGGTGTGCCCTGATTGTGTTAAGAACTTAATAAGAACTAGGGGCAGATACATTTCAGAGGTCCAAGTTGCTGCACATAACACAGAAGCCACTCATATGGTTTATAGGAGCCTTCTGCAGCCTGATGTTCTTCAGATCTCCCATTATGTACAACTCCCATAATTCCCAGTTGACCTGGCCAACAGTTGAGAGGACAACCAATATATACTTTGTGCTTCCCCCACCCCACCACAAGCTCAGTTTAGCTCTAGGACAATACAGTGGGGAGTCTTAGGACAGCTGCAACCAGTTGCAAATCTTATCCCTCCAGTTCAAGATGAATAACTAAAAATACATTCATCTGCATGTTTAATCAGAAGACAGACCCATAGTCCAATAACATTTATTTCCAGATAAGTATACATAGAATTATAGCCTTAGATGAGTTTTTGCAAACAGCCTGAACTTAGCTTTATGAATTTCTGCCTCCTCTCTCTCTCTCTCTCTCCCTCCCTCCCTGCCTCTCTCTCTCTCTCTAGCAAACACTTTTTTCATATGACAGATTACTGATGTTTGTTCAAATTGTGTCCCACGTAGTGCTGATATGTTGGAGCCTTTCATATAATTGTTCTGTTATTGTAAGTTTCTAGAAGCCTATGTGGACTACAGTGACATAAATTAAATAAGTAAATAATAAAGGTTCTATTTGGACTACACTACATTCAAAATACCTATCATGTATATAATGAGAGCTCACAGTCACTTCTTGAGATGGGCAGCTATACAAATGAAGAATAAAGGTAGGTAGGTAGGTAGGTGATAGTATTCTAGCACAAATTAATACAATGGAAGGAAAAACCCAGAAATGTTATAGAAGAATCAGTCTACTTGACAGAAAAGCAGCTTTGAGAAGATAAAAACATAGTTATAATTCAAGTAATCTTGAAGTGGAAAAGACCTGCTATTTATGCATTCTGTGTAACCATTTGCAAAAATAAACTCTTGTATGGTATTTATTGCCTATATAATGTCTAGCATCTGCAGTTCTTAGATATTTATACTTAGATCCTTTAAATATGTTTATTGGGGAAATACATATATGTAGAAGCCTTTGCTAGAGAGGAAAAACTAGATATTTCAAATCATTCAGAGACTTTTGTAGGGACTCCTTATCACAAATTTCACCAGGTACTTATTACCAAAAATTGCATATAAATTCCAGGCCTGGTTTATTATTTTATTTTACTAATCGATTCAACACTTTCCAATTTAGAAAAATTACCCTGTGTGGTATAAGTGGGTATGTTATCATCATTTAAAGCAGGGGTCCCCAACCTTTTTGGCACCAGAGACCGGTTCCGTGGAAGACAATTTTTCCACAGACCTGTGGGTGGGGTTTGCAGGCAGGAGCCAATCGTGCAGACGAGGGTGGGGTTTGCAGGTGGGAGCCAATCGTGTGGACCGGGGGCGGGGTTTGCAGGCGGGAGCCAATCACACAAACCGGGGGCAGGGTTTGGGGCGGGGTTTGCAGGCGGGAGCCAATCTCGTGGACGTGAGGGTGGGGTTTGCGAGTGGGGGCCAATCGGGCCTTGTGCTCCTCGGCCCGCCTCTCCACCCTTCTTTGCCGTGCGCCGTTTCCCCTTCAGGATCCCCACCAATCAGCTGCTCTGGCTCAGGCTCTGTCTTTGCGCCTTCCCAGCTTCTTCCTGCTACCGGCTGCTCTTCCTCCGACTCATGGCGGCAGGGACAGGCTTGTTCCTGACACCACTGCTCACCTCCTGCTGTGCAGCCCACTTCCTAACAGGCCACGGCCCACTAGTGGGCCGCAGCCCACAGGTTGTGGACCCCAGGTTTAAAGCATACAAACGATATAATTTGATTTGTTTGCATAATGACATCATAACTCATATCACATTACTTGCCTTCCACCCTTGCAAAGGACCAGCTATAAACTCTGGGGCTTCTGTTGAAATGGAATAGTAATCTGTTAAATAAATGATTTGTACATATTGAATAAATGATAACAATGGATCCCCAAACAACCTTCCCTAGTCCATTGCCCCATGTGTTGAAAACAATTCTCAGATTTCCCAGTCAAATGAATATATTATCCAATTTTACAGGAAAGATTTTTTGTAAGATATAAAAGTTTTAAATTAGTAGTGGGAGATGACCAATGGCACAACATAGTAAGAATGTCACGACACTTACCTGGGATTCTTCAGCTTGGTTGCTCTTTGTCCTTGTGAATGTATTAATTCATGGATCATGTTCTCCAGCACTGCTCATTGAAGATAACTAGTTACACATAAGAAAAACTGTTATTATGAAATACTCTGGCCCCTGGGCAATTAGATAATTTATATGTACATCCCCTCACCAAAACAAAAAAACAAAAGAAAAACCACAGCAAGGTAATTTTAGTCACTTAACCTGGCAATGTTGGAACAAGGATCGCTACCAAAGTATAATCCCATTCATAATTGGTTCAATTCCAACTTCCTATACTTGGAAACTGTATCCTCTTGCTGACTCCTTGTCAGCTTCAGTGCATCCAATCCATTAAAGTTCAGCACCACCTCAGCTTTTCCTGATTTGATCAACATAGTGAAATGGAACATTTTCATGAGTATATGATATTGAAGTTTCTGGGAAAGCTCCACTCGCTGTCATAAGTGTTAACAGGATTTCTTGATGAATGCATACATTGTTTCAGTGTCACATGAATGTACATCCACTAACTGCAGTGTGTACTTTATTGATAACTTTGATTTATCCCTGTACACTAAAATTTAAATTGTATACACACACTTATGTGTGCTGTCCATACTTGTTTTAATTCTCTTAAAGGGGAAAGGGGGGAGGGAAAAAACTGGCATAAAATGTAATGTGTCCAAGTGCCCTTAGGACAGAAGAGGCTATTAATGGAATCTGAAATTTGTTGCTGATTTGGGGATACCCGAATGTTAATCACAACATTCACCTTGTTGGCAGCACTTCTAAGAACATTCACAAATAGCCCTTAGGGTGGATCCATTTTCAACTTTTGCCTTAAGGTAAGGACTTAATTCCCTTTGTCTGTTATAACTGTGATTGTTTCTTTAAAACAGCATACAACTGAAAGCATGTTCTCTGTAAATTTATGTTTACTTGAAAAACAAGGCAATATCAAGACAAAATCAAAGGGAAGGGCTCAGAACAGAGATTCATCTCAGATTCCCTGGTGACACTGAATCAGTCCAGACACATGAAGTGAAAGAAGAAAAACATCACACCAAAAAAAAAAAAAAGACACTCGTTTTTCAAGAGTTCTACATCTCTCTCGGGCTGTCACAGTCCTTGTCTGACCCTCAGCATTACAATGTCTCAAAGTTCCCAGGTGTCACTGAGCTCTGCCTCTTGATGTTGGATGGATATCTGTCAATTATACTCTTCAGAATACTTTGATGTGGCCAGGTGTGACCTAGCTCATTACCATACCAGGCATGAAAGCATCCTTTGTATTAACATTTTGATAATAAGGTTTATTCTTATCACATGCACTCTTGCTTTTGCTGGGCTCCTGTATGCTCCATGCTTAATTTAATTCCATATTGCATTGCCTACATTTTATTTTGAATTCTGTGCAGCTGCTGTTAGCAATTATCCTTTCCATATACCTCAGAGAGCATTAAGTTCAATTTTTTGGAGGGGGTAGCTTTTCTTAGCCCACAGCATAAATTATCTTTCATATTCTAGGATTCCTTCCTAAAATCGTGTCCAGCACACATACTGTAAAAGATGTTTTCACTAATTCAGCAGTGTGGCCACATTTTGTACTGTAAGTATCACACATACATATCCTCCCATGCATGCACAAAAACACAAACCAAGGGCCCCAAGCTTTTATATAGCAAGGTACCATGTTTCGTTTCTTCACAACTGGCACAGATATTCACTTGCACTAGATGTAATCCCATAACAGTAACAAATTTACTCGAAGGCGAACACAATGAAATATAAGGCTTAGAAGTCATCCAAAACATCCTTCTCTCAGTTTTGAATAAATGTAATGTGCTTCACTCACAGAGTCCAAATGTCACAAGATTAAAGGCAGTTTCCAACAACTCCCTAAAGCATGTCTTATTCAGGTGGCATTTTCTTCAAAGCAGCTTGCTACACAGTCTTTAGTGACGAAGTAGCCCACTCTGAACTACCTACTGAGAATTCAGCATCTGTTACCACCTTACAGTATCCATGACAGAAAGCACCAGATTTTGTTGTTGTTGTTTCTTATACATATGCTCACTATCCAAGGATCAATACTAATCTCTATTGCACCCTTGAACTCTGCCCTGCTTAGAATCCAAGGTGGAGAGAGAGCTGAGCCTATACTTGAGCAACCTGGTTTCAAGTTCCAGAGCAGTGCCAGAGACAGTCAGGTTTCAACCCTTCTCCCCATTGCCTGCAGCAGGAGTCTTCCAGGGGAAAGTGGCTGAATGAACTTGCCAACTTTGTCATGAGAAAAACTCAAATGAGATAAGGATGACAGAGCATGCTCCATGACAAAACTCGCTAAATGATAGATCATTGCTTTATGCATGTCTATGAAGGTTCTCAGTCATCCAGGTGGAATTGTCTGTAACTTGAATCATGTCAACTGGATTTCTATTTTCTCAGTGGAAACGTTTCGCTAAACGTTTCCACTGAGAAAATAGAAATCCAGTTGACATGATTCATGCTTTATGCATGGTTTGTCAAAATCAGGAAAGTTTCTGATAAACAATGTGGATAGATGGATGGATGGATGGATGGATGGATGGATGGATGGATGGATGGATGGATGGACGGACGGACGGACAGACAGACAGACAGACAGACAGACAGACCCATCAAAATTCATCTGAAAAGGATGCCTACATTATACTAATATACAGTAGGAGAATGAGAATAAAAGGAGCATGTTGAGTCACTACTATCCATGGCATATGTTGACCAAACTTGTCTTGGGTAGCCCAGTTAGATTTATTATTATTGGTGTCAGATTACTTACTCCATACATGAAATGTATGGAGGCCAGGCTGAACTGTGCCCATTTTACAGAGTTTTAAAGATGACTGAAATCTGCTCAAGTTTTGACTCATAAAGAGGTATTCTGGTCCTCAAATCATATTTTATTGGATGAGTCATTAGCCTTATATTAATTATAGCAATGATGATATGGCTGGTTACCAGCTAGAATCATAATGGGGCTAGAAAGTATATAAATTTAAATAAATAAATAAAAAATAAAATAAGTAAATCTCCATGAGCAAACATCATTCTGGCCAGGCTGCTGAAATACATCAACCTTAAAATAATTTGCAATCTAAGATCACTACACTAATAGAGCTGTGGATGCCAAACTGTGACACATTGTTTGGCAGGAAAGGGTTGGCCATTCTCCCATACATTAAGAATATCCTAGATTCCAGAAAATGCATTGCTTTTGTATGGCTGGTGAGCTATATTTCAATTACAATGATGTTTTCAGCTAGCATCAGACAAAGCAAGAATCCTGATGTCAAGGACAGACATGACATTCAGTTTCTAAGCCTTTAGAGCCCATTGGTCAAGGAATTCAGTTACTGATGCTTGGTAAGATACAATGACATACTCCAGCCCATTTGTTTTGTAACTGGGCCATACTTGTCAAGAGGGGATACAAATATTGCTTGCTTAATGTATAGTCAGTTAACTGGGTCACACATTCTGCCCTTACTCACCCTGTTAGGTGTGGGGTTATTATTCAAGAAAATGGGATCTCAGCACCTATGAACAATCATAACCCATAAATTCAGAGCCATCAAGGAACACATTGAGTACACTTACACAGTTGAGTAGCTTAACCAGCTGGAAACTCCTCTAGAAGAACAATATTCATTCCACTTTTAACTAGCTTGTCAACAATGGATGTTTTGAGCAACCTTATCAAATGTTTTCACTGAAATCAAGGTTTTCCCCTGAATCTATCTAGCAAAAAGACATTATGACTCATGCTTAAATCTGAAGGTGATGCAACATGTTGTTTGTACAGAAGGGCAAATTTTCTTTCTTTAAAGATAGTAAATGAGATCAAATCCAAAATAAAGGATTGGCCCCATCAGACAATTGGAAGGAACTGATAGGAACTGTATAGAGTAATAGACTAGAAGACACATTCTGAATAGATTAAAAGAGCTACAGTATAAAAGGGAAGAACAGAAACATAGATACAGGACCTTTTCCCACTTCTGCCTTTGCCTTTATCTTGTCACTGGCCCATGGACGAAACAGGCTTAGTAGAGTCTGACAATCAGGACAACAAATTTCAATGCAATATTGTTTTCTGCTGTTCAGGTATAGGTGGAAAGAACTCAACTTCAGCCAGTTCTTCCCCAATCATTGTGTTAGGGTGGGAGTGGAGCACGATAGATGTGTGGGGTGTTTTTTGGAGTATCACAAGGTATAGTTTTGTTGTTAGTATTATAGTTTGCTTTGATGTTTTATTGTTATGCTGTGAGGAACCCAGGGTTATAGTATATATTGTAAGATGAGCAGCCATGTCAGTCTTCTAAATAAATAAACAACACACTGGGGAAATACCCAGAGAGAAGCAGCCTATAAAATCTCAGGAAAGTATACATTCCATATTTATTGTAACATGTAGTTTTGACCGTACGTCAAGAGATAGCATAATTCCAAGGGTTTGTTAGGAGTCAGCAAATGAGTGTTGCTTTCAGGTGGCTGCTAAGAGGAACTGTCTCCTCAGGCAGCATACAAACTAATTAAAAACACACACACTGATGAGAAGCACAATTAACAAACCTTTCAAAAATGTTCTTTGCAACCCAGCAAAATGTCTCATACCCTCATTTTCAGTGTCTATAGACTGGCAGAAAAAATGGTAGGAGGGAGATTTTAAGCTGGAGAATGAACTAAAACTTTGGTTACTGCCTCTTGAAAGAAAAGAGCAGTCTCTAGATATACAGATCAAACTAAAGTAGTTTACTATCACATTGTACACTTATTTATTATATGTCATGGTTATAGACTGTATATGATGTATGTCCCATCAAGGTCCTTAAAGGAATGGTGATGATTAGTCATGCAGGTTGAAAAAACAGTGATAGCCCATCTTTCCCCTCCCAATAAAACAACCTTATTTTGAGATGTTATAGTACTTGCAATTATGTAAAGGTAAAGGTATTTGATAATTTGGGTATACAGATTAACAAAGATCTGCTTGGAATTCAAGATTTCAAATGCAAAGATGGCAAGATTCAGTTTCATCTTGAGACTCAAGATTCAGAAGTGATGAAAACTTTGATTCAAGTTGATTCAAGATTCTATTTGGTAAAAGATTTGAGAATAAGCTATAATGAGGAAGTATTAAAATGCCTATAGCTGTTTCAATTGTTGGCCAAATGGGATGAAAATAGTTGGATTGGTAGCCACTTTAGAAGACATTAACTCTACAAAGTTTCAGCTGAATAGCTTCAAGGGTTTCACCACATTTTAAAAAAAGTACTCCTGCTGCATTTAGGCAGAAATAGCAGGGATAACTAAAGGGTAGAACAGCAAGCCTCTAAACTGTCCAGCAAAGTACCTATGAAGAATAATGCAGAAAGTGTTCTCCTCCAACTTGAAAATAAAAACTTTCAAGAACTGTTTAAAGTTGACTGTAGCGAATTGGAAGAAATCTCATTCTATGGGATTCAGATACTGAAAGGCTTAAAGAAGAATCTGGCCTATCACCAGTGCAGGTAATTGGGAAAAGAAGTGCCAAGCCTGTGAAAATCAAATGTTACAGAGCCAAACAGGTGGGGCAGGTCTAGCCTCTGTCTTCTGCTTTCTTTCACAGGAGGAGTAGGGAGATCTTTTTCTGGGCTGGCTCAAATCCACATAAGTAGTATCACCACTCAAGAGGCTGGGTTGGAGATACAGCAATCTGGGCCATAGTGGAACTAGATGTAGATTAGAACTGGGGTTTTCTTTTATGGAAAATGACCTGAACTGTTCTACATAACTCACACTCTTTCAATATTATGGAGGACTCATTTATCAAGACTCATTCGATATTAAAAAGGCAGGCAAGTAGTGGAAAGGAAACATTTTTTAAAAAAAAAAATAGGGGTGGGTGGAAGGAATGAAATTAAATGCCTGAACTGAAGAAATGCAGGCTACCTGGACACAGACTAACAGGGACTTACTTACTTATTTATTTATTTTCTATCCCGCCTTTATTAATTTTATAAATAACTCAAGGTGGCTAACATACCTAATACTCCTTCCGCCTCCTATTTTAGGATAAAAGGGTATGAACTGAAGGAAAAGTAGAGGATTGTACAAGAAGAAGCTAATCTGAGTGTCTCTTTTCTTCCATATGAATCTGCCTAAACAAGCAGAAAAGGAGACAAACACCAAAGCAAAACTCCCTGAAATATTCTGATAGGAAGAGATAATATAATTCATTGGCTTGCTATTCATAATATCAGACAGCACATTACATCACTCAACCTCCCCCACCCCTTCTTTGTCTGTACAGCATATGGAAAGTTGCACCAGCATTTGAGGCTCTGCAAAACCATAAAGTCCATTGATGCTCCTTTGAGTTTCTCTGAAGTGATTCATAGATCCATAGTATTAGAAAAGGCCCTTTAGGATAAACCCAGCCTGTTGGTCATGCAGTAATCCAGATTAAAGCCTCCTTTTGAAAACATCAAGTAAAGAGGAGCTTATCAACTCACTGGTAATTAATGCCACTGTTGAACTGCTGTTACTGTTAGGAAATTTTTCCTACCCTTCAAATAGAATCTGTCCGCCTGTAACATAAATCCAGTACTCCATGCCTGTCTTTTGGGATAGAAAGGAATTCTTGGCCTTCTTCTGTGTGACATCCTTTCACATTGATGAATGCTATCATAACCCTCTACCAATCTTTCTTCTTATGGCTAAACTTTTGTAGTTCTTTCAGCCTTTCTTCATAAATCTTAGTTTCTATCCCCTAAGCATCCCTATTGCCTTTTTAGATGGCCTAAATCCTTGGGTGCAATATTCAGGGTGGATCTTTCTTCTCTCTCTCCCCCCCCCCCATTAGAATTGTTTGCAATTATGAACAAGTACAACCCTCTTATGGACTTTTTGCTGAAAATGGAAAAAAATGAATTGGTGATTTATGGATTTGCTGATTAACAAGGGTTGAATATGGGAAGAAGAGAACCATGTTGTAAATTTAAAGAGGGAGGAGAGAATGAATTTGCTTTTAACTGCAGTAAAGAAGATTGGAAGCCACTTCTTTATATTTCTTTTCTTTTTTTTACCTGCACTGTCTTTTCTTCTTTTATCTTTCTTTTTAAATTTTGCTCTATATAATTTTATGTTTATCTTATGTGAAAATTATTAATAAAATTATTTTTAAAAAGGAATTGTTTGCAATTATGCTTTTAGTATTTTTTTTTTAGGAACTCCATCTCAACCTAGTTTTTTCCCCATTAGTGTCTCTTGCCATGGGATACTAGTTATTATTATTCTGAGTTCATTAAAATCATGTTCTTCAACTACAACTACACTTAGTTTTAGTATCCCCTGCATTTTCCCCTCATCAGCTAAATCTTTCCTACTGGTTAGCAACAACTCAAGATATCTGATCTTCTCTTGTCCTCCTCCATTCTCTGAAAGAGAAAGCTGTGAAGAATTTACTAGCAGGACCATGCTTGGTAGAATTTATTTCTCAGATATTGAGGTAAAGTCCCCCATCATTACTGCTTAATGTAACTTTAAAAGATCTGCAATTCTCTTCTGGAAAAGTCCACATCTTCTCCATGGCATCTGATCTGATTCAAAGGCACCTGATTCAATTCAATACAAGCAAGCAATCTGAAGATTTAATTCAAAGGAGTGATTCAAATATATTTCAAATTTAATCAACCTTTTAATGCCTCATACAACAGCACTAATAAATAGTTACCAAACTTACTTAGAATTTTTTAAAACTCAAGTGTTGAAAAAGGATAGATGAAAATATGGGGACTGGTTCAAATCTCTACCATGTTAATTTTCTGACTAGCAGAGTTCAAGACTGTTAGGCCCAGATCACAGAAGTGTTTCCACAGAAGAACTGTATGTCTCAGATGATGCCAACCCTGCTGTAGAGATGCATGGCGATGTATCAGCTGCATGGACTTGATAGATGAAAAAGTGTTTCCAGTGGCTTCCATCTGGCTCCTTTCCTGTCATCTTATATAAATCAACCTTCAGAAAGGGACATTACAGCTATTCTTAAATGTTATAATTCTTTGTCTCACATTTTGCAAGAGATGGAGAATTGGGGGGGGGGGAGAGAGAGAGGAGATGACAAAGAGGAAGAAATTGGGGAAAGTGAATGGATGGCTGAAGAAAGTACAGTATGTGTGTATGAGGAAGAACAGAGAGGAGGAGGGAAAGGAGGAAATAATGTAATAAAATAAAAAAGGAACAGAAAGAAAAGAACAATGACAATGAACAAGATGAAGATGATAAAGAAGTTGAAGAGAAAGAGCTGCATGGTAACACCAGCTCCAGTTCCAACTCCACTATTAAGACTGAAAAATTGCTTATCCTGAAACAAGTGAATATATGTATGAAAAATCAAGAAAAAAGAAAGCAATTTCAGTATATTTATATCATACATGTAAGCAAATGATAAAAGTAATTTAGTAGTATTGGCATGATATAAGCTGTTATGATGTGGAATAATCACAAACTTCCTATTTACTGGACAGAACAATCGGCCTTCAAATGTCTGCAATAGTCTGGCTTTCTAAGCAGAAGCTCAGATTTGTACTATCGCGTTTAAGCATTTTGCAACTCAACTCAGAGCTAATTAAGCTCTGACTAATTTCAAGATGCAAAAACATATTGCCATACTATTTATGATGAAATTATACTAGAATGTTTGTCTGGTATTTACAGTATCTGAAGATTTAGTAGAATATTTTGGTGCGGGGTTTGTTTATTTTGGTAGCTTTTCACTAGAAAGGGAATAGCCTTTTAAATAGGTTAACATTGTTTCCACCGCATAAGCTGTTTCTGTTTTCCATCTTCAAGGATTTTTCCAATGAAAATTCTGCTGTCACTGCAGAACATTACAATGGTAACTTTCCCCACGCAAGAATAGTAGGAACATCTTTCTGAGCAAGACCTTCAGTGCTTCACCTCGGGGGTTATTCTCACTAACACTTGGTTTTTTAAACAGCTTAGCATGCAATTCCAGCTTCTCATTCCCAACCCAGCTCTTGGTTCACCTTTCAGCCCTGGTCGCTGCTGTGATCAGACTAATAGAAATATTGTCACTCACTGCTATTCAAATCAGCAGAGACGTCTCCCCTGCAACCCCTCCCCTCCTATTATTTTTAAGAAAGGGCAAACTGGTTTATATCAACAACCATCTGGGAGGCTGTCTTTCAGGCCATCAAACTCTCCCATCCATTACAGAGAGCTTTCCTTACCTCCTCTGCATGACAGCACAATAAAGATGACATACTAATTCAATGACTTGTAATTTCACTTTAGCAAAGACAAGTGCTGTAGCTTTTTCTTTTGTATTTTGGTACCATATCAGTGGAGCCAGCTATGCAAACACAGCACTGGGAAGGTTTTATGACAACCACTGAATGAGAGAGGGCGGGGAGAGGATAGGTTGCTCCTGATTGTTGTTGGGTTGGGTTGGGTTGGGTTTTTTAATAGTTCTTGGCGCTGTCATTTTTGGCTCTGTGCTACTAGCCACCGTCACTGTGACTGGATTCTATGTCAGTAGCAGCTAATTGTTCCAAATAATGTTTATCATAGGGATCCACCAGGGAGCTGTATATGTGGAGATAAGCTACGGAGCGATAATACACACTATCTCACTGATCTCTATACCAAGTGTTTTTGCTTCTTGCCAAAGACCTCTTTAGGTTTCCCTAAAAGAATAAAAAATAAAAATAACAGCTTAATCATTGTGCCAACAATAGTGTCTAAGGGGATGTAATCAGCTTCCTACGATAATCTTAGCAACACTTGAAAGACATGCGCAAAAAAAGCGGTAATTGAAGCAGTTGGCTCATTCTACCACCTGCTGTCGAAGTCACAGATTAATCTAAATGAGGTCCCCCTTCCTATGAAGAAGGATGCTGAGTACTTTGCAAACTACAAAGAAGGTATATTATACAAATGTGTACAAAATAATAAAAGAAGCAGTTCATTAAATGGTGGAGGGAATATTTGGTCTCTAGGGCTTATTCAGCATTTTTTTTTTTACATTACTATACTCGGGGTATCATTCTCAATGCCTTTACCAAAGCTTGCTTCCTGATTTAAACATACCTGACAAAGATGGGGCAGTTCTTCGATAGATGGCTTTGAACAATTTTAAAGTGAAGACATAACAGCCAAGTAAGTATTTTGATGGCCTCTCTCCCTTCCCCTCATCGCTGGGATCCCAGTCATGTATACCGATCCTATTCACTTAATCCGATTCTAGGCGGGATTTACATAAGTATCGAATTCCATTTCTGTGACATCATTGTCACATTGATTAACATGATGCACCTCCAAAGCATCTTCTTGATGCTACATTTCCTCCACATGACATTTATTTGAGATGGTTTCAGTGTCCTACAGGGTAAAATGTATTTCATTGTTGTGAGAACATTTAGGGCAATATTTACTCAAAAGCAAGATGCTTTGAGTAGGGAGTATGGAAATGAATAGGTGTGTGGTGGAAGAAAGAATCTGACAGGTCAAGTTTTCTTTTTTCTTTGTTTAATTAAAAGTTGCAGTTCTCTCTCTCTCTCTATGGCCACGTTGCCTTCAAATTCATCTGCAGCCCATTACTGAAACAGCCTTAAGTCATTGGCAGCTGTACTGCTATTAGTCTTCTCTCCCTTGTTCCAAGACCAGTTCAAGGATAACCTCAAGGTATATAATCTATGAGGCTTTGAGACCTCTTAGGTGACTAGCAGTGAGTGGGGACAGGGGCAATGGAGGCTGGACTGGGATCAGGAGTGGGGAGAGCATTGTTTGTGACTTGTGCTAGATTGGCATCCATTGGCCTGATATCATAGGTGGACCCACTGCTTAATAGCAAGGAGACACATTTAATAACTGCACACTCTAACTGTTGCAATTATTTCTCCATCCCCAATTCTGATTCTGCTTTCCTACTTGGTTGTTATCTCTGTATTACACTCAAGTACCCCAATACTAAAATGTGTTTATTTGTTGTGCTTTTAATCCACCCAGTTAGAAAAATTCTCTAGGATTACATTTAAAAAAATATTTTAAGAGATGACAGTCTAGGTTTTGAGAGCCATCATTATGGCTGAGAATGGTGGGATTAGCATGAGGCGTGTACTCAGCCATTGACTGGTATGTACATTACAAGGTTTCCGAGAGCTAGGAAGCTTGAACTACAGTGCTTTTATATGGATTATAGTAGCCAAATACTTCAGTAAGATAGTGTAACCTGTTCTGGGTCATCCTGTTCCTAAAATTAATGTGTAGGCTAATATAAAATGAGACAATAGGGATAATAACCCTCAAAAGGTTGCAACTCCAATTGTGCAATAAAATACAGGTAGTCCTCGTTTAGAGACTGCCTCATTTAGCAACTGTTCACAGTTACAAGGGTGATGAAAAAGTAACTTTATGACCAATCCTCACATTTACAACCTTCACAGGTCTGTAAAGCAAAGGAAAGCTGAAGTAAGATCATAAGGACAGTCACAGTTTCACTTAGCGACCATTTTGCTTAACAACCGAGTTGCCGATCCCAATTGTGGTTGCTAAACGAGGACTACCTGTATTTAGTCAACATGCTTTCTAGCTGATCTCTCTGTATCAATCTGTTACTGGTATGGAAAATTGAATCCTCCCCCCCCCCCCGACACACACACACAAACACAAATCCAAATCAACATAACACATTCCATTGTTTTTAAAGCTTTTGTCATCATATACAGTTTGCGATAATGTGGCATTTAAATGCTGGCAAGCTTTAAAATGCCAGTACTGGTATTGTTTATTAATTAAATAAAATGGTTATGCATTTATCTCTCGACAAAATAAATGAAAAACATGTTTGATTTAGAATAAATGAGAAAAAGTCATGGATAACCACTGTGCAAATGACTTCTGATAGGAAAAAAAAAAACATCAAGCAGTTGGGCCTCTATGACATTCACTTCTGAAAGTGCTGCTCTCATGAAAAAAAAACGGGTAAGGTTTAAGTGAAAATACTTTGTGAACAGCTAAATGCATAACATTCTAAGAACTTTAAATAATAAACAATAATAGTTAACAGGAAAGACAACTTCTGTACTTCCTGTGATCTGAATCTAGCAATAATAGGCTGGATCCGTTCTTATTTACAGTAGGTCCATCCAACAGAATTGGGATTTAACAGGGCTGTTACTCTTGTATACAGGAACGCTTTGGGCATATTTCCTTTGGGCATGGGCATGGAAGTCTACAACACCCACAGAGAACTGACAGATCTTACTGTTCATGGTCAATAGATGAGCCCAGGGATGTCTCAGCCAAGCATTGCTTGTTTGCTGGCCAGTAAGAAGTGCCTCATTCGGCCTCTTCAGTTTGACCCGATTTCCCTTCTCTAAAAAGAATTCAAAAGAAGCATTTGATGTCAACCTGCCAAGTTAGTATGTTGCTCTATTTGGGCCCCTTTACACTGTCCTGATTCTCAACTGCCATACTAGAGGTGGGAGGCAGGGCATGCCCTCCCCTCGGTGCATATCAAAATATTCACTGCCTGCAAACGGAAGTTGATGAAAAATTCAAGAGTGCTCAGGAGGAAGCTTGGATCTAGTGCAGTGGTAAAAATGGGCATGGTACGATGGAAACTTACTAGTTACCTTAGTACTTCTTGTAGTATTCTGAAGACTTCCAACTTCTTGGGTCATTTGGTGGGTGGGGGCAGAGGTACAGAAGCCTGAGAAGAGAAATGCCAATTGGAAAAGTAATGTTAATAAAAAAAAACCTTAGCACACTCAATTTGTGGAAACAGGAGTGCATTTTCTGAAACCAGAATGACATTTACTGGTACTATAGTACCCACCTGCGTACAAGGAACATCCATCAAGTTGCCACTGGTGGAATAACCATTAGATAATCAAAGCAGCCAGGAAGGGATTGGGAGTTTGGAGCCAGGCGTACCCAATACTTCCTTGAGGGAGGGACAGGTGCCAGGGGCTTTTAAAAAGGCTCTCCCTCAAATAACCTGACCCCATGCCATGGAGGGCTTTAAAGGTCAAAACCAGCACCCTGAATTGGACCCGGAAGCAGACTGGCAACCAATGCTGCTCGCGGAGCAGAGGTGTAACATGTGCTGTTCTAGAAGCACACAGAACTGCCCGCACCACTGCATTTTGCACCAGCTGAAGCTTCCAGACACTCTTCAAGAGCAGCCCCATGTAGAGCGCATTACAGTAATCCAACTGGCAGGTGACTAGGGCATGAGTGACTGTGAGCAGAGCCCTCTGATCCAGGAACAGGCGCAACTGGCGTACAACACAAAGCTGTGCAGAGGCCCTCCTAGCCACAACTGCCACCTGCTCTTCAAGCAGGAGTTGTGAGTCCAAGAGGACCTCCCGATTGCACACTGGGCCTGTCTGGGGCAGGGAAACCCCATCCAGCACCAAAGATGGCATAATCCTGGAATCGGCAGGCCCCAAAACCCAAAGCCAATCCGTCTTGCCAGAATTCAGCTGAAGCCTGTTGTTCCCCATCCAGACCCTCATAGCCTTCAGGCACTTGTTAGGATGTGAATCTTTTGCTTTCCTATAATTTATTATTATAAATTACAAATGAACCCAGTATTTTAATATTATCTATTAGTTTATTATAAAATATACACATTACCCTAATAACGCTCTAAAATAAAAATAGTAGCATACATTTCTGCTATTCCCAACCTTCAAATTGTCTCAGTTTAAATATATATTTAAACAGAATAAATGCCACAAAAAGAGATGTAACCTTGTGATGAAACAATTTCCATTCAGATCACTCTTCAATAATACCATCTGAAAGGTAACAGAACCCAGCAAATAGAAAATCAAAGACATTGACTGTGTGTGAAGAGGTGCCAGAATGTCATCTTTTTGCATTACGGGAGGGACTGCTGTTCCATGAAGTTTCTCAGTGAAATTTTCATACACAGAACAGATGAGGAGATCAAGTCACAATTCGAATAGTTACAAGTTTGCTGTCCTATACTGTGAATAGAACAGTTACCAAGGAAAAATGATGTTCCTGAAACCTAGTGATTTACCAGGAGTGACAGTATTTTCAGAAATATCACCTGGAATATCCACCATGTGTGGAATTAAGATTGTGCTGGCTGACTCGGTACTACTGAAATCAATGGGAGTTAAACTGTGACTCACATATCTCATTGATTTCAATGGGACTTACATTAAACTAACTTCAGAAACTAATTCTATGCATCTCCCTTGATGTGTGAAAGTTTGTTTTTAATCCTTATGAATATGCTGTCATTTCCCCACCCCCACCCCCTTTTTTTTGTTTGGTTCTTTCGGGTCAGTATTGACTCCTGGTGACTGCCTGGACTAGTCCCTGCAGTTTTCTTGGCAAGGGTTTTTTGGAAGTAGTTTGCCATTACCTCCTTCCTGAGAGAGAGCAACTGGCCCAAGGTCACCCAGCTGGCTTCATGCCTAAAGCAGGACTAGAACTCATGGTCTCCTGGTTTCTAGCCTGATGCCTTAACCACTACACCAAGATGGCTCTCAAACTATGAAATTATTACTATAATACAGGAGTTCCATTTTGTTACTGTTGGGGTATTGACTGGAATTGCTTGTGATGAGCAGCAATGCCCTGTATGACATTATGTCTGTGGTACTACTTGAAGGCACATGAACAGCCCAGCTGTCTGTAGTGTGGTCTATGGGTCTTCACCTATACAGCTGTGTGCACATTGGCTCCTAAGCAAGCCTAAATGCAAGGTATGAGATAGTAAGGAAGCTAATGCACATGCAGTTATACATGCAAAGCTCCACAGTGCAGACATGGACTCTGTACTTGCAAATGTCTGCCATAGCTATCAGAAACAAAATGTAAGGTTCTTGTGTTGAGTTGTGCTAACTTTAATAATACTCCGATAGAGCATGATTTAATTCTTAATGCAGATTTGAAGATAAATATCTCTGTAACCTCGATATGCTGTATTACTTGTCTTTGAACATCATTTTACAATGAAACATGATCTGTAGCCCTGCTAAATTCAAGTGATATCTATTAAGCAATCTATCATGCAAACAATCATTTACTTCCACTGCAATCCTATGCATGTCTACTCTGAAGTAATATTTGCAGTGTTCAACAGGACTTAAACACCACAGGGTATCTACATTACATGATTCCAAAGGACATATGCCTGATACATCTTTTAAGGACAGAAAGTTGGACGGACTCATAAAATAATAGACAGTACCATGCATCTTTTGTCTCTTGGCTATTCCCTTACATCTGCCCCATAGACCTTCTGAATCATACCTAACTTGGGGTTGCATAAAAGTGCAAGTAAATCCTGTCCTCTTTTTACCTGTAGTCATTCACAAAAGAGAAGTACAGTAACTCTATGTGCAGGCGTGCCAACTTTCATCGCTATCATTTCTAGACTTAATGCCTGTTTAGGATATATATTTCAAACCCACCAACACACTGAGACAGAGGCTTGTACACCCCAAAGATCAAACTCCAAAACACAAGAAAAGCAATGTAGTGTATGCAATCCAGTGCAGTGAGGAGTGCCCTGAACTCTACATTGGAGAAACCAAACAACCTTTGTACAGGAGGATGGCCCAACACAGGAGAAGTAACACCACAGGACCAGAGTCAGCAGTTTATCTTCATCTAAAGGAAAAAGGACACTCATTTGAGGACATTAATGTTCACATTTTAGACAGAGAAGATAGGTGGTTTGAGAGAGGGGTCAAGGAATCCATTTATGCCAACTTGGAAAATCCTTCCTTGAATAGAGGTGGGGGCCTCAAGCACAATCTTTCCCCTATTTTCCTTCCTGCTTTGTCTTCTGTGCCTAGGAAGATTAAGACCATTTCGCAAGCTCAACAGCAGCATGGTAATCTTAACGATCCTCCTTTAGATGATAAAGGGACTTAGAAATAACATCTCAAAATAACCATGACCTAGCCCCAGGTGCAAGGTCACACAGCCACCTAGAAACATATTTAAGGATTCCCTTACTAACTTTGCTCAGACTGAAGAAGCTCCTTGGATAAGGAGCGAAACGTTTCCACTGAGAAAATAGAAATCCAGTTGACATGATTCAAGCTACAGACAATTCCACCTGGATGACTGAGAACCTTCATAGACATACTGCCTGTTTAGGAGCATTTAAGGTTCTTATGGTTCACAAGAAGGAGCTTAAATTAGTTTTTAACTCACTGAAACTACAGTACTTCCCCATTACATTGGCCGATAGATTCGGGTACCTAACTTTTATTCATCTTTTATTTCTTGTGGGTTTTACATTGGCTTAGTGTTGTATTCAAATGTATTTTTGAGTTCTGTACATCATCTGGAGATGCCCTGCATGACAGGCAGTGTATAAAGATTTTAAATTAAGCAAACAAATATGAAAACAAATATAAAACTTTATATGCCACATTTCCCTTCCAAAATGAGTCTGTGGGAAGGAAATCAAGCCTTCCCACCATATTGTCTTTCTGCCATAATCAAGGCAAAAGGTTAAAAATTACAGTTAGAATGGGCTCAACACAAATATTAAAATGTAGTAGGAAGCGCCAATCTATTCGGGTGAATATTCCTTCCAGGCTGAACTTACCCAGAGATCTCTTTAATTAAATAAGAAAAGGTTTTTGTGGAGTCCTTGGTGCTCTCTGAGCCTTGTTGTTTTCTTGCAGATGTTTCATTGCCAGGCTAGGCAACATCTTCAGTGCGAAAAGGGAGTGGGACTTGCTCTCTGTTTATATACAGTTTATATACACATGCCCTGCTTGTGTTGTCCAAGCCACTGTATATAAACAGAGAGCAAACCCCACTCCCTTTTCGCACTGAAGATGTTGCCTAGCCTGGCAATGAAACGTCGGCAAGAAAACAACAAGGCTCAGAGAGCACCAAGGACTCCACAGTTCAATTCTGAGCTACAAATATTTTCTTCAAAAGGTTCTTTCCCTGAAGAGGTTATCATTCCAATCAGGAATGCTCAACAAGCAGAAACCACGACTCAGCAGGGTGCCTGACTGCAGAGCGCTCCCTCTCGGAACTCCGGCTAAGTGCACTTTCTCGGAATTCCTAAAGGGCGGGCACACATTCACACGCTTTCGAAGAACAAAAGCAAGGTTTCTCTATATAAAGGTCTTTCAGGGAAGTCTTGGTGTGGCCACCTCTGACAGCTGACTCTGTACGTTGCGCTCTTGGAAATAAACCTCACCTCTGGTTCAAGCAACTGTCTGCGTATTTTATTCCCAGCTCGGAAACGAACCTGGTAAGATTTCTTTCTAACAAGTCCCTAAAGGCAGCAATCATCAATATATTGATAACAAAGGAAACAAAAATAGCAGCAATTTTTTTTTTTTTTAAAAAAAAGCAGATTCGCCAAGCGCATGTTGCCAGACTGCATAACTAAATCATGTTTGTTGAATATAATAGCCAAAAGCAGAGAATGCTAACCAGGTTGGCCAAGGCAGACTGTTCAGGAACCTGAATGATACCACCAAGAGGCCTGTCAAGCCTGATACAGTTGGTCAAGATCAAATTACATACTGTAGGCATCCAAGACAGAATCTTGGAAACTATCAAAGGAATTTTCCACCCTCATTTATTAGTGAGTTCATTGCAGTGGAGTCTCTTGGAACATTTCGAAGAGTTTCTTCCCAGGTTATTTGCCACCTCCCAGACTCTCCACAATCTCTCACAAAGCCTTTCCATGTATGCCTGTCAGTCATATTTCCTATTGCACAGAAGTATGGGGCAAGATCTCCTTAATAAACTCTGAAAAGAAACGAATATGATTGTCATAAAGGTCACAACCAACACTTTTTGTTCAGAAACAAGGTAGAAGCCTACGACATGTGCAGACATAATATCTGAAGATCACAGGTTAGGTATTGTACTGCATTGTGCACAAACTGAATGGACCATACACTTTTCCAAGGCAGGCCTAAAAAAAGGGCATTATAGAAATCAAATTTGTAATGTAAGTCAATGACAAATGTTCCTTCCAAACTTTTGCTTTCCCCTCATTACTATTTCATATTATTCACACTTTAAAATGAGACACATGTTTTAATCTAGGGGTGGAATCCCAACCAAAATTCTGATCTACAGAATCATAAATCAAAGGAGTTTCCATCAAGGGCAACAATTGATTTTATTCTCAAGCTCCATATGGACCATAAGGAAGGCTGAGCGAAGGAAGATAGATGCTTTTGAACTGTGATGTTGGAGGAAAATTCTGAGAGTGCCTTGGACTGGAAGAAGATCAAACCAGTCCATACTCCAGGAAATAAAGCCAGACTGCTCACTTGAGGGAATGATATTAAAGGCAAAACTGAAGTACTTTGGCCCCATAATGAGAAGACAGGATACCCTGGAGAAGAAGCTGATGCTAAGGAAAGTGGAAGGCAAAAGGAAGAGGGGCCGACCAAGGGCGAGATGGATGGATGTTATTCTAGAGGTGATGGTCTCAACCATGCGGGAGCTGGGGATGGCGACGGCCGACAGGAAGCTCTGGCGTGGGCTGGTCCATGAAGTCACGAAGAGTCGGAAGCGACTGAACGAATAAACAACAAAACCATCTGATAAAAACTAATGCTTGGTGTTAACCTGAAAGTATTGCAGTCTAGACCAGTCCCACTAAGGTCAACATATCTTCTTAAAGTACTTGATCCAAAGAAAGAAATAAGTTTTTGGAGTAAAAAAAAAGTGCAATGCATGTAGAAAGAAGCATGAATGGAAATAATATGTATGGTTTGTGATAATTTTTTAAAACATCTTTACAGGTGTTGCATAATTTTTTTTAATAATTGTCAATTAAGCAGTTCAACAATCCAAACTTGCTTGAGTTAATGCCTTCACAGCACCAAATCTATTCCTCTGTTTAGAAGAAATTACGTTTCAGCATAAGTTGCTGGGAAGAAGAGCATTTGATCCCCCTCCCCCTTTTCATGCAGGAAAAATAGTTGAATTATATAGAGGATTAAAGTCCAAAGAGCTTCTGCCTCCCTCTTTTTTTTTTTTTTGAACCTTGCCATAAAAGTATCTTTTTGTCTGCAGACTACCACTGACTGGGGCCAAGCCAGGATTCATGTAGAGAAACAATCCACTTGGCATCATGTTAACATGTATAAACAACACTCCGCCGACAGGCTGCACATTAGTGGCTGAATATTTTTGGCAAAAAGGAAACTCCCTCCTGGGCAGTATGGCAATAACAGCCAGCAGTATTCATTCATGCCTTTACTCTAACCACACAATAGTAATTAAAAGATTATTACAATGACATACATCCAACAAGTACAAAAAAAATGCATGCATTGAAATGATTTTTTTAATGAATGAAAAGAACACTCTGCTAATTTAACCATTCAAGATTCTGTGACTGTTGCAAGCAATCATTTGCATCTGTGTTCCCACCCCCCTTGTCTGTTGAGGCTTGTTGGATATTTTATGTTAATATTAGTATTAGCAGCTGCCAGCACACTGAGCTGGGGAAAAGAGTCCCTATAATGCCTTTACCAATGGGAGTGCAATGTAAGTATGAAGCTGCTGGCAGCCAGAAGGCTCCAGCAGAGGGCACTGACATTCTCAGCCTGTGCCCATGCAGGGCCCTGATGCATTCATTTAACTGTAGAACAGTTATGGCTCATCCAATAAAGCCAATGGGCAGGAGATACTGGACAACTTATCGCCACCTACATGCTTCGTTTCTGGATCCTACTGCCACAAGATGTGTTGACGTCCTGGAGCTTAGATGGCTTTGAAGGGAAGATGAAACAAATTCATAGATGATTTGTTTATTAATGTCTGTGAATTATAGTGTCTCCACATACCCTGATGGACTTCTCCTATTTATTTATTTATCATATTTATCATATTTTTAGCCCTCATACAAGTGGGATGAATATCTACATAAACTTAGCTTCAGTCTCTCTCGAGAATTCTTATAGGGCTCTTTTGGAGTTGTTTTCCATTTCAATTTCCTTAAGATTTTCATGTACCTTTCACAAGTACAAGCTTCAGGGCTGTTCCACATCCTCTTTTGCCTTCTTGTTGTGCATGGATGCTTCCATTTTGGCTTCATAATGGATTCCTATTTTTTGATTACAAGAACAAGAATGGCCTTTATAAATCAACAAGTAGCTTTTCTGCATTTTTTTTAAAAAAAAGTATTTTCCCAAAAATGTAAAATCACCCAAAGAAGGGTACAGAATGAAATAGGCTCTCAACTTTAACTATGTAGAGACAATTTAAAAGGTACATTTGGTTCTCAGAGAAATCCTTTGCTAACAGGAAGGAAGGAAGGAAGGAAGGAAGGAAGGAAGGAAGGAAGGAAGGACTCATATCAAGACAGCCACAAATAAATAAATAAATAAATAAATAAATAAATAAATAAATAAATAAATAAATCTTCATATGCTAGCATCAATATACACACCTCATTTCCTCCTTATTTTAAAGAGGATAATACGAATAGGCTTTTGGTTTTCCAGTTTACTCTATCTTGTCTCAAAGGAAAACACAAGAAAAGGAAAGGCTTGAAATTCCTCTTCAGGGCTCAAAGATACTTAAAGGGAAGCAACTTCAAAAGGTGCAGCATATTAGAATTGTGTCTCCCGATTTGTCTGAGATGTATTGAAGTATTAATAAGCCCCCTTTTCTTTTCAATGCATTGGTAGTATTTTAAGCTTTTTGGTGCTCATAAAAATATTTGTACTGCAGCTGAGAAAACTTGTAAGACAAGAAGTTAAAATGATTTGTAACTAAAATAAGTCAAATATAATATGAATATACACAGAGAGATTGAATGTCACCCTCTATATCTGTATATACCACTAGCAATCCTATATCTGCAGAAGTGGGTGGTTCAGTCAAAATTGATGATGATGATGATGATGATGATGATAATGATGATGATGATAACAATAATAATGATATAATGCTTTAAATACTTTTAGCCCAGTGATTGCTTTAGCAAGTAGCCCATGCTCTATAGAACTAAGTGCACTATTGAAAATAAATGCCCCCCAAGTAATCCAAAGGAAAGGTATTGTGCTACAGTTTCGCTTATTGTTCCTCAGATTTGATGTTTAGATTGAAAACATCTTCCTTTCGCAGGAGTCCTGTAAACAGCTGAAAGCAGTTGCCTTCCTACTGGCAAGTCCTGAAGAGTTTCCCAACTACTCTAACTAAGGGGTGGTGCTTGTTGTTTCCCTTTTCTACACTGGCTAGGCTGTATCCCTGTAATCTTAGGACAGAAGTCAGATCACCCTGAAAAAAGACTCGGGTGAATGCTAGTTCAATGTAGTATTGTTATGGATTCCCTGGGATCTGCTAAATCAACTCCCAACAAACTTGCTGTTTATACTGGGCAAGGTCCTCAAACAGATTATGAAGCAGCATATATGTGAGCACGTGGACAGGCATGCTACAGTTAATAGGAGCCAGCATGAGTTTATCACAAACAACTCGTACCAGACTAACCTTATCTCCTTCTTCGATATTGTTCTGGCTTAATATATCAAGGGAATGCCATAAACATAGTGTCTATATTCATCTCTTTAATAAAATTATATTCATGATAATCTCCTTAATAAATGATAAACTATGGGTTAGCTGGGCTCACAGATGGCTGAATGACCACACCCAAAGAATGCTCATTAATGGCTCCACTTCTGCTTATATCAAGTGGAGTACCACAGAACTGTGTCCTGGGCCCCGGGGTGTCCAACATTTTTATCAATGACTTGGAGGGAATTGAGGGGATACTTTTAAGTTTATGGATGACACAAAGCTGGAAGATGTGGCTATTATTAGTTTACATGAAAGACAGAAGATTCAAAAAGATCTAGACAAGCTTGAATAATGGGCTGAAATGAAGGGACAGAATTTAATAGGGACAAATGTACCATTCTGTATCTGGGTAGAAAAAATGTAAGGTACAAGTATAAGGAGGGTGAGGGCTGGTTTGGCAATAGTACATGTGAAAGGGAACTGGGTGTAGCTAAACATGCAATGTGATGCAGCTGCCTTGGGGTGCATTAACAGAAGCATAGATTCTGGATCACAGGAATAAATTGTTCTGATCTAGTTTGCCCCGGTCAGTTTCCACTTGGAGAAATGTGTCCAGTTCTTGGCATCACAATTCAAAAAGGACACTGACAAGTTGGAACAAATTCAGAGGACTATTAAAGTGAAGGGTCAGGAAGCTAAGCCGTAGGGGGAATGCTTAAAGAATCTTGGTAAGCTTGAGAGGAAATATTACAGCAGTCTTCAGATATCTGAAGAATTGTCACACAGAAGGAGGAGTGAATTTATTCTCCATGTCCCCAGAGAGTACAACCAGAACCAATGGGTTAAAAGTACAAACAGTAAGGTTCAGGCTAGACCAGGGATCCCCAACCTGTGGGCCTGTTAGGAAGTGGGCTGCTGGGCTCCCACCTGCAAACCCCTCCCCCCAGTGTGCACAATTACCCCGCCCCCGGTACGCACGATTGGCTCCCGCCTGCAAACCTGCCCCCCTGGTGCGTGCAATTGGCTTCCGCCTGCAAACCCTGCCCCCCCCCGGGTCCGTGGAAAAATTTTCTTCCATGACTGGTGCCAAAAAGGTTGGGGACCACTGGGCTAGACAACAGGAGTAACTTCCTGGCTGCCAGCCAGTGGAAGAGACTGTAGTGAGTTCTTCATCAGTGGCTGTATCAGAGCTTTCCAAACTTTTCATTTTGGTGACATACTTTTTAGACATGCATCATTTCGTGACACACTCTTACAGCAGGGCACAAGGCAGGCACTAGGACCTGGGCGGAATCACAGCAGGTTTGGAGGCAGCAAGGCACAAGGCAGGCACTAGGACATGGGCGGAATCACAGCAGGTTTGGAGGCAGCCAGGCACAAGGCAGGCACTAGGATCTGCGTGGAATCCTGACAGGGCTCAGAGGCAGCAGCTGCGACACACCCAGACAATGCAGGGGACACAATAACGTGTCCCGACACACAGTTTGGAAAGCTCTGGGCTGGATAATCATCTATTAGAGAAGCTGAAGTTGATGATGCTGCATTGAACCTGGGGTTGGACTAGATGACGTCTAACTTCTGAACTCTATCATTCTATCTTTGATGACATTATTTTATATTTCTACCAACAGGATTCTTCCCTTCAATTAAAAGCTTTCATTATCAGAAAGAGCCCTGCCTATTTCCAAGTTTGGATCCAGTTTGCACAGGATATGAATGTACTGTTATCTACAGTAGCATGTAGATTTTGTGTGCATCCAGATTAGGTCAAATTTAAACAGAGATATAAGACAGTATTCACTGGAAAAACCATCCATAAAGATACACAATGTGTCTATCAGACTATGCACAGTTGTGGTATGTGTAGATGAGATGATTAAGTATTTCAGAGTTTGGAACGAAGGAAAGCATTTCTATGATAGGTCTGCATACAGAGGCATCTCTTTTCTTTTAGCAATGAAGTGTATCTCTACATCTTCAGAACATATTCAGTATGCTCAAGGATTGAGTATTTAAGAGATTAATTAGAACTTTCTGGTTTTAATTATCTGTTTTAACTCTTTGCATCAACAGTTCCTCAAAATATTCAAGTATTTTCTCTTTGCTCTTCATTCCACACACTGGGACTATGTATATTAAGCTGCACTGGAAGACTAAAAGAAATAAACACCTATTATTAAAATAGTGCTCCAGCACTTTAGATAAATGAAAACAATTTGGTTGTCAAAATTCAGAATCCTGGGTATCTGTCTGTTGGTTTTAACCCTTTACTGGGTCTTTAAAAACTGTTATGAGATTTTTCCTTTTAAAAAAAGATTTTTTTACATGCAAAATTCCTTCTCCAGTAATTATTTGGAAATAGCAAAAACACCCTGGTGCATGATCTTTTCCCCTTTGAAAACATTTTAGTATGGATTCTATTTTCCTTTAATATTCTGAAATGTTCCACATCTAAAGTTGTCACTAGATCAAAATATTGACATCCAGCAAGAGGAATACAGATCAAAAAAGTTATTAATGTGGCATTTAGGGATATAAGGCACACACTCTACATTAAATATTTATCCTGATTTTCTCACATAGATGGATTTCCTCCTCACCCCAATTTTACCCTCCTAGCAATTATTTGGGACAGGCTAAGTAATAAAGTGCTAAGGTTGTACAATGGGTTTCATTACGCTGTGAGATCCAGCACAATGTCAGTGAGACACAGCACTTCTTATAATAGCCTTATTATTATAGGCAAGTTTGTAGATGAGCATGTAGTGGAACACAGGTCCTTGCTCAGTGTCCTACCCATTCATCTACACAATTGAGAAGAACAGTCTTTGTACTGCTATAATATTGCTGTTGTTTTGTGACCGTCAATCAGATATCACTTTGCTCATGATGGTATCAGGCTTATTAAAAACTTCATAGTTACTGGCTGAGCATGCCACTGATTAATTTGGATGTTGAAGCATTCTGGCTTTGACTAACCATTGCAGTTGTATTTCCTCTGAAGCTTGAGCTATGAGGGTTGCACATTGTTAGTAGGGCTATGGCGAGTTTGAAGAGGGTGCTTTGTTTCAGTTAAGCTTTGTTTGAAGGACCCCTGAAGTGCCTCATTGTGGCAGAACAGCTCTCCACTGTGAAGAATCAGATCACAGTGGCTGCACTGCTTTAGCTCGATGGACAAAAGGTGGCCAATCAAGTGAGATCGACCTTGCCAGAATAGAGTGGCTTACATCATCAAGATGGAGTGACTCTTCTCTGTCAGGCAAAACATTTCATCAAGGTGGGTCATTGCCAATCCACACACCCCTACTTTTTGCCAACATTTTGACGTGTATTAGCTGCTGGTATCAAGGAGTAAATCTTAGGGATCCATATTTCAAACATCATTGAAATCAAAAGACGATATGTAGTAATGGGGCCCAGATAAATGTGTCCTAATTGACCAGTAGGGGGTGTGGTGGCTCAGCGGTTAAGAGGCCAGGCTTGTCAATCGGAAGGTCACAAGTTCGGAGGTTCAAGACCCGAGCGCCGCGTGACGGAGTGAGCTCCCACACTCGCCCCAGCTCTTGCCAACCTAGCAATTCGAAAACATGCAAATGCAAGTAGATAAATAGGTACCACTTCGGTGGGATGGTAACAGCGTTCTGCATGCGTCATTTATTTATTTATTTATTTATTTATTTATTTATTTATTATTTAGATTTATATTACCGCCCATCTCCTCCAACGGAGGACCCTGCCACATGACCACGGAAGCATCTTCGGACAATGCTGGCTCTTCAGCTAACAAACGGAGATGGGCACTGGCCCCTAGAGTCGGACACGACTGTGTGGGGGAACCTTTACCTTTTTAATTGCCCAGTAAATATATAATTCATAGATAAATCATCTGTTCTAATCATGTTAGATAAGCACCCCTCATGGTGAAGGGGTGTTCCTGGGAGGGATGAGTGAAGAAATCCAGCAGTGTGTGACATAAGGTGTGAAGGTTATCCTAGCTGCCCAACTAAAGCAAGCAGTCACCTCTGATGGGCAGCATTGACATAGGAAGATGCTAAGGCAGATAATCACTTTCATGATGATGGCAAAGGCATTATTTCATACTGTGCAGGAGAAGGCAATGGTAAACCACTCCTGTATTTTACCAAGAAAAATACATGGATAAATATAAAGCACCCAAAGTTAATCTACATTTTCCTTTGAGTCATGGGATGGGGGGTAATGGGGGCAAGTCCTTAGGGTCCCAAGTTTTCTGAAAGCCCCCACTCTATCACCACAATCAGGATTTTCTAAACTCTGAAAAACCTGCCTCAGAGGGGGAATTGTTGAATGTTCAATGATTGTTGAACAACAATTGTTCAATAAGGTTGAAGCCTTGACTCTTGCCTTGATGGGATTGAAATGAGCAATGTATCCCCCTTTAAGGAGGTCCCATAGGACTGTACCACACCTCATTCATTTTGAGAAATACTGACATGTCTCTACCCATTCAAAGAGCATAGCAATAATTGCATACTTTTATTTTACCTTTATTGCTTTGTAGTGGTTAAGATGCTAGACTAGAAACCAGGAGAGCATGAGTTCTAGTCCTCCCTTAGGCATAAAAGCCAGCTGTGTGACTTTGGGCCAGTTACTCTCTCTCAGCCCGACCCACTTTGCAGGGTTGTGGTTGTGGGGAAAATAGACGGGCAGGAGCATTATGTACACTGCCTTGAGTTATCCAAACAAAGGCAGTGTATAAATCTAATAATAAAATAAAAATAAAGAATAGATTATTTTCATACCACTCATGCTCCTGAAAGAGCCCTTAAACCAGAACACAAATTAACTGGTCAGAGACATATGCACACACATATATATAATTTTTCCTCCTTTTGATCTTCTGTAACTAAAAATATTAGTAATAAATTCTTAAATTCTGAAAAATGATCTATTTCTTTTACTCTATATTTTCAATATGAATTTGCATCATGTCGTTTAATGGCAGCATTAAGAGAAATCAGGTGGCAACAAAGTTACATTTGGTAGAAATAAAATCACAATTTTAAAGAGCACTCAGTCTCTTATTTAGTGCATTACCTAATTTCCATAGATTAAAATAATTAGCAGCAGCTAAAAGCAAACATCTTTTATACAGAGTATTTCAACTTCTCAATTTCAACATTTCTTTGTTCTTCTCAAATAGATGGCACTGTTAAAAGTGCCATGCTTAACAAGGTTGAAAAATGCAAGCTCAAGACTTCTTTTTTATTAATTTCTATAAAGTAATTGATGCAAATGCAGTTTTTAACAAAGTGGATAATAGTTTTATATATCTATACACTATAATGAACTCCTAGTTTCTATGAAATGGCAGTTCAAGGCACAGGCACTTAGCCACAATCACAGAGATTTGCCTGAGAAAAAGTCAATGAAAACACAGACTGATTTGCAATAAAAAGAGCCTTTTGCCAAAATAGTTACAAGACCTCCAGCAAATGAAGTAAATCCAAGTGTGGGAGCTTTTCTGCCTTCGATTTATTAACAGAAATCAAAACAAGTGCTATTAATAACCTCAACCATTGAAAAAAAACACAGACAACAGATTAATACTGTAGATTTTTAGTATAATCTGCTGTCTGTGTTACACAGGACATAGGAAGTAGATTCTCAAAGAAAAGTCAGATGATTGGCAGAAGCATTACCTGCAGTCCTAATTTCTATAAATCACACACCAGGAAAGAATGATCAAAAACCAAACCTATACATTTATCAAGACCTCTGGCATGTAAGTAGTATCAGTGCTGGATCAAGGGGAAGTATATATATAGCTAGTCATCTGTTGTCTTCATGTATCCTCTGTGCATGTATAAACTGCCCCAGCAACAGCTGTAAAAGCAGTCCTTGAAACACTGAAGTGAGCAAGAATCCAAAAGAAAAGTCAAAATACAGAGCAATAAACTATGGTACATTATTAGATTTTTTTTAAAGAAGGTATGGAAACAGCAAGGACTTGGTTTAATTCTATTGAGAAGATTAGGGAGAAAATGGAAAACTATAAAAATAAAAATAAACAATGTAAAAGTGTTTTGGACATCAGTTGTCCACATTGGGTTGGACAGCTGTTGAAGTGATAGAATTCAGATAGATACATGTAAAGAGTTGTAGAGGAGAATTTAAATAGCTGGACCATGGAATCATGGGTGGCTGCTTGAAAAGGAAGAGAGAAAAGGAAGGAAACAGTTTGAAAGAAAGACACAGAAAGAAAAATGCAGATGTTACTATTTCAAAATTAGATGGGACAAGCCTACCATAACTGAGCATTTCTCCTTGAGATAGTAGCGGTCACTGCTACAAGTTATGATTGGGTAGAAATCACCTTGGTTTTCCGATAATAAGGTAACCCTTTTCATTGCACTTATGCCGGATGGGCTGAGAACCAGGAGGAGTCCTGGGGCCCCAATTACTATAAAACTTGAAATGAAACAAGAACCTGGATTCTCCTTTAAACCTCAAATTACAAATTAACGAAAATAACGTGTTGTGAGAAAAGGAGAGGCCCAGGCCATTTCCAGCTTTTGAGACCACCTAGCCCTAATTAAAGTTTTAAAAGTTGCAATATATAATGGGTTCCCCTCACCCACTGGCCAATGGCCTTCTAAAATCCACTCTCTGATCAGCTCTGGATGGGAGTCATCTCCTTTTGAAAATAGGACAAATTTATTGTGAATTCTTGGTTATGAATTGAGTGAAGCCCCACATACAATTGCAGGGGAAGGGTTAATGATTTTTAGGAGTGGATTTTTTTCCCCTTAAGATCATCATCCACACACATTTTTGTTTCTAAGCAAGCCTGCAGAGTGTAAACACAATTAAAGACTAATTATTACAGACTCTGAGAAGTGAAACAGAAAAATATAAAGCAATAATCCAAGAGTAATCATGAACAGTATATCTCTCTGAACATGAAGAATAATTTACAAGTTCTTGACTGACAAACTTAGTCACTATGATTCCCAGGAGGCAGGAAGTATATTATTTAAAGATGCAGAGAATCCATATGTACGAAATAGCTAAAATAGTTAAAAATAATTAGAATATCAGCTAAAAGCCTGGCCACAAAAATGGCTTTTTTGTGGGCCTTCTTAAAGGCCACTAAAGACATTAAGTCCTCTTATCTCAGTAGGGAGCACAATCACTCATGTTCATTTATAGAGTAATACATACCATATAATAGATCTATATTATATATTTTTAAAAAATCACGGACAGTTACAAGCCAAGGTTTTTCTTAAAAAAAAATGAGTTTTAAAAGTACATGATAATTTGTTGTAGTTTTATATTAATTTATTTAGATAAAAGTTCATAAAGAATATTGCATTCCCAAAGTAGGTATCTCAGATTTCTACAAATAAAACTAAGCTTTTTTTTATCTCTATATAATATATTATTCCACTATTCAGATGGAAAGCATCCCTGTTCTTTGTAATACATTTTACTACCAAGTAACTGTATCATTCTCAGCTAGTAAAGGTAAAGGTTCCCCCCGCACATTTGTGCAGTCGTGTCCGACTAGGGGCTGGTGCTCATCTCCGTTTGTTAGCCGAAGAGCCAGCGTTGTCCGAAGACACTTCCATGGTCATGTGGCCGCATGACGCACGTGGAACGCTGTTACCTACCCACCGAAGTGGTACCTATTCATCTACTTGCATTGCATGCTTTCAAATTGCTAGGTTGGCAAGAGCTGGAGCTAGTGCGGGAGCTCACTCCGCATGCAGGGCTAGGGATTCGAACCTCCGAACTTGCAATCTTCCGATCGACAAGCCTGGCGTCTTACCTGCTGAGCCACCACGCCCCTATACATTTTCAGCTAACAATACATAAAAGCAAGATAAGGAAAATAGAAAAGAGTCATTTGAATGAATTAAAATGTTTTATTTATTTATTTATTTATTTATTTATTTATTTATTCATTCATTCATTCATTCATTCATTCATTCAAATTTACTAGCTGCCCAACTCCAGAGGACTCATATATATGCTCATATTTTATATATACAGAATGGTCTGTCATTCAAAGTAGTGTAATCATATTTGAAAAACAATATTGCTTTCTAAATTGTGATTTAAAAAAAAATTACACCAAGAAATTTATGTTTCAAAAGCCAATGTTTGCTGGAATAGAAGTAATGTAACTAAAATTGTAGTAGTAGTAGCAGTAAGTGGAGGAGGAGGCAGCAGAGGAGATTTTCAAAATAAAAATTCTAGTGAAGTAATATGTCGAAGAAGATTCTCAGTCATCCAGTGAAGTAATTCTCAGTCATTAGTGAAGTAATAATTGTTCTATTTTAATATCCAGTGTAGGTATTAGAG
Source organism: Charina bottae (assembly GCA_023362775.1). Lineage (NCBI taxonomy): Eukaryota > Metazoa > Chordata > Lepidosauria > Squamata > Charinaidae > Charina > Charina bottae. Next base: position 7,111,013 of record JALMGJ010000025.1, read on the forward strand.
ACATCTTTTGGTTAGGGAAAAACTACATTAGTGATTCAATTGTGATGGCTTTTTAAACAATTATTTTATTTGTTTTCCATAATGTACTGTATTTTTTTAAATTTCAAAGTTTATGATCTTCACACAAATTTTGGGCACAGTTGTTAGTTAAATACTCCTCAGTCCTCAGTCATTGATTTCACTGGGAAAAGAATTGAGCAATTATTTAATAGTGCTACAAAATTCAGTCTTACTTTGGCAGAAATATGCCATTGGTTTTTGTCTATACTATAGCTTTTGATTGATTATTAGAAAGGATTCCTGCGGGCAGTATTATATACCTTTGCACTGATCTGTACATGGAAACAGATTTAATTACAAATGTCACATTGGCTGTATTTCAACATATTTCTATATGGTCTAGATTTAATAATAAATTTAAGGATTGAATTAATGTTATATGAATATTATATGGATACTTTTTTCTTTTTTCCCCTTAATTTCTTTTTTCCAATTTTGTTTAATTTATTTTCATCACTGCAATGTACTGTATGTACTTTTTCATTATAGTATCACTGACTTTTTATTGTTTGTTATACCTCAGTAATACAAAACAAAATTTAAAAACTTGGATGCAATCAAAGGAAGTTGCATGCAAGGGGGAAAAAAGATTTCATTGATCCTTCATACATGTATGTGTTGTTTTACTGGAACTAAGCTAAGGCACACCGGGTAAACAAATGTCAGTTCATCAGATATATCAACACCAACCCCATATGAAAATAATGGAGAGCCACCCAAGGGACATTAGTAACATAAGGCATCTTTTAATAAGACTAGACCATCAACCATAATCTGTCTTGAACTGGAATACTTTGGTTGCAACCAATGTTATAGCCATCCATGTTCTGATACCATATCCTATTATAATTGTGTATTGGACAGAGAATTGCCTAAGAGGAGTACTTCAGTTATTTAAAAATGCAGCAGCCCAACATCTTGCTGGATATGGGCAAATAAAATGAATCCAGCCAGGTTTTAAAAACGCACAGAATAGAAACTGCTGGTTGTAACCAAACCAACATGGAAGTGTTTAGGAGAGGGGCAGAAAACCTTTTGGGAAGCTTCACTTTCAGTAGGAGAGCTGTAGGAAATATGAGAAGTTATGGGATGGTGAATCTGGAAAGCCTAGATCTGGCCTGTGAGCAGAGGCTTAGGTTCTAAACTTCTCAAGTAATCTATGATGTTATTCAAATTATGAAATTTGGAAAGACCCCTGGACCAGACAGAATAACAATAGATGGAATAAAAATTAAGCAGAAAGTAGCTTCTATATTTCTGGAGTTACTTCAGACATCCTATGGACATAAACTATCAGTTTCATTAAAAAGGTAAAGGGTCCCCCCGCACATTTGTGCAGTCGTGTCCAACTCTAGGGGCCGGTGCTCATCTCCGTTTGTTAGCCAAAGAGCCAGCGTTGTCCGAAGACGCTTCCACGGTCATGTGGCCTTATGACACGCGCGGAACGCTGTTACCTACCCACCAAAGTGGTACCTATTAATCTACTTGCATTTGCATGCTTTCGAATTGCTAGGTTGGCAAGAGCTGGAGCTAGTGCGGGAGCTCACTCCGCATGCAGGGCTAGGGATTCGAACCTCCGAACTTGCAATCTTCCGATCGACAAGCCTGGCATCTTACCCGCTGAGCCACCGCGCCCACTTATCAGTTTCATATGATGATGCTTATATTACTGTAATTTTGAAAGTCAGTAAGGATCCTACTGAGTGCACAAGTTATCTTCCAAAATCTTTGCTAAATGTTGATGCTAAGAATTTGGCAGCTACATTGGCAAGACGACTTCAGAAGGTATTACCCACAATAATTCATCCTGCACAGCCTGGTTTCATGAAAGGGTGGCAAGCTTCAGACAGTATAAGACTCCTGGTTGATCTAATAGCTTTATATACTGATCCATATGAATCCGTAGTTTCAACTCCACTGGATGCAGAAGCTTTTGTTATGGTTTCAATAGGTTTTTTGTTCATATATTGCAGTTCCAATTTCCTATAGAATTTGTTTCTTGGATCACAATTTATTATTTTAATCTTTTTCCTTGTACAATTACTGATGGGATTACTAATCCAGACAATTACTAACCCAGTTACTGAAATGCAACATGAAACTCATCAAAGTTGTTGTTTATCACATTTAATTTGCAATTTGGTGTTGGGACTCCTAATAAGACAAACTTGTGAAATTAAAGGAATATATTTAGCTGAATTTGAATGCAACTTGCTGTTGCATGCAGATGATATTTGGGTTTTTTTTAATGATTATCAACAATCTTTACCTAAATTTGTAGAAGTTGTACAGTTGTATGCTAAATATTCTGGATACATAATTATTTGGAGGAGGTCCAATATTGCACCATTTGGTAAGAAGGTTCCTAAAGACAAAAGAAAAAATAGATTTTGTTTATTGTAAAGAGGTTTATTAATTACTTGAGGATTATTATCCCCAGGAAGATATTCAGTTAGTTGATACGAACATTTCACAATATATTACATAGATTAAGAGGATACTAAGAGGTGGATAAGACTGCCTTTAAGTCTGTGGGGAAAAATTAATCCTGTAAAATGAAACTTGCATCAAGTTAATGGTTAAAATTTTATGGGAGGAACAAATACCCAGGATTGTTTTTGTTAAAGTTACATCTCCCTAATGATGATGGTGGTTTAAACAATATAATTGGGCTTATTTCTTAACGTCAATCATATACTGGAATGGAAATAATAATAAATATGTACCATTGTGGGCTCAGCTTGAGAGTTATTACCCTAGCAATCTTGGCAAGTGCTGAGCACTAATTATAGTAGGAATTTGGTTACTTTTCCAGTATTAAAATCAGTTAGATATAGCTGGACCTTACTGGGTAGAAAAAATGAATTTGATTTTTCTTTTCATGAAAAATTGACACATCAGAGTAATTTTTATTTAAAAATAGTTGGCAATACTTTCTTCTGGAAAACATGGGCTCATAACAGAATCATTATCCTCAATCAGCTATTAAGTAACAATACTTTCAAAACTTTTGAAACTCTACGAGAGGAATCTAACTTACCTAGAAAAGTTGAATGGCAATACATACAGTTAAAACACATTGTTTGGCCCTGACGCCCCTGCAGCCTCAGGGGCATCCAGAGGTATTTAAGTTGTTAGAGTTGGTCTTCATGGAAACTAAATCAACAATTTATTATCACATTTTTTTTAAAAAAAATTCAAAAATAAATTTGGATAATATCTAAGCAATTTAGAGTAATGAAACAGCGTACCCCATACTACCCAATCAATGGCTCCAGGTTTTAAAGAATAGCATTTTAAGAAAAATGTTTCTTAAAACTTAAAAGCTAGGACAGAACAACCACAACAAAAACAACAAATCTCTTTAAGGTCTACTGGACCCCTCAGATAATGTTTTTAAAAGGGCGCGTGTGTGTGTGTATTTCTCTCTCTCTCTTTCTTTTCTTTTTTCTTTTTTTGATGGAGATGTAATAAATTTAAAAGAAATTTGTACTATGGGCTTGTCAAATTGTAACTCCATATTGGTTAGATATTATTGCTATGGTGAACCAGATTCTTCAAAGACAAAGATGTCAATATTTTGTTAAATTATATCTCCAAATCTGGAATCTTTCAAACTATGAACTTTGGATATATTGTCCTTGGACTGTGGCAAAAAAGGGTTATTGTGTATTCATGGAATAATGTCCATATCTCAAAATTATGTAAGTCATAATTATTGAGTATTAAGTCATGTAATCTTATTAGTTCAATATCTATGTATTTATCAATTAACCTATCTATATATGTATAAAGGTAAAGGTTCCCCCCACACATTTGTGCAGTCGTGTCCGACTCTAGGGGCCGGTGCTCATCTCCGTTTGTTAGCCGAACAGCCAGCGCTGTCCGAAGATGCTTCCGCGGTTATGTGGCCGGCATGACGCACGTGGAACGCTGTTACCTTCCCACCAAGGTGGTACCTATTTATCTACTTGCATTTGCATGCTTTTGAATTGCTAGGTTGGCAAGAGCTGGGGCTAGTGTGGGAGCTCACTCCGTCAGGCGGGGCTAGGGATTCGAACCTCCGAACTTGCGATCTTCCGATCGACAAGCCTGGTGTCTTACCTGCTGAGCCACCATGCCCCTACCATATACATATATATTTATGCATTTATCTATCTTTAAATGGGTTTTTATATGTGTCTACAATATTTAGAAAAAGAGATATGTTAAACATGTAGGAGTTTTGCTTTGTTATCTTGATTTTTTAGGTTAGTATAGGATTTTTTTCTTTTTTTTCTTTACATAGTTGAATAGAGTGTTTCATTTTTTATTTTTTCTTCAGCATATTCTATAAAAAATGATTAGGTATCTATACTAAACTATACAGTTTTATTATAAAATACTCATATGGTTATTTTATTATATTGCTACTTTATTTTTATGTAATATCATAGTTAACATTTTAAAAAGAAATTGTTAATTGTAATGTTTCAAAATACATTTTGAAAAAGAAAAAAAAAACATTTGTGCAATTTATCCTTGCTTCAATCCCTAAGAACTCTAGGCAGTTTACAGGTATTAAAAAAGATAATAAAACAACAAGAATGAACAAGAATGAGCAATTACATATTTCTTAGTTTACTAATGCATTGACTAATATAGGCACTGATGGGTCCACAACCAATCCTTGAAGATCCTCCAGACAACCAAGGTTTTAACCTGCTTCTGGAAGGTCAGGAGAGTAGGGGCCATCTTCACCTATGGAGGGGTGGGGGTGGGGAACCAGTAGGGCACACAGAAGTTCAAGTCTCACACTGAAGTTCCAAATTTACTGTGGAAGAACAGACTTGATTGTAAGACAGAACAACACAATAGAAACAAAATGAAAAGCTTTATTTGTTATTCTTTCCTTCCTCCCTCCCTTTCCACAAGGCAGCACTTAGAGTAAAATGTTCTAATCCTGGTTTTTATTTGAACAAACGTTGCTCAACTTGGGCTTGCTCTTAAGAAAATAATGGCTTCCGATTTTGCAAATCAAAAATGTCACAGAAACCTGCAAAGAGAAGCTGCAGCAGACAAGAAAAGTGATGTCTTGAATAGCACGCTTTCCAGCAAAGCAAGCAGTTTATTGCAACCCCCCACCCCCACCCCAGTTCTCAGAAATAGTGACTCATACATTTGATCAAATACATTAAAGGTCACCCCTAAGTAACTTCAATAAAGAACTACCTGGCATTTTTCCATATGGTGACTCTTACTCCATTTATAGAGCTTGGCAACTCTCCTGTTTCAAGATCTTCTTTTCTTGAAAGGCTGTCCAGCCCATGTCCACTTTGACCATAATGATGAAAAAGAACTATCAGAAGGTGGGGGGGAGGGCTTGAAACACTTAGGCACCCAGAGAGGAGCCTTTGGAGATGTACCCCAGTTGCTGGAACGGGTGGCTAAGCAACTTATGAGTATACTGGTTCTTAAGAAATAATGCCAAAAAGAAGCAGGATGGAGTTGGCTTTTTCTTCACGCCTATCCCTTTAAGTCTCAGGGTCCCTTTTAAGAGAGGCACAACCAGTTCCTAGAAGCTTCAGTCTTTCAGATTAAACAGTGATCCCCAAGGGAGAGAACAGAAGTCAGAAAAATATCAACATAAGGTTTAGAAGTCTGCTTGCATAAGATACCTGCAGGCAATCAGTAATTAGCAAACAGAGTCTGTAAGAGCCAGGTGTAGAATTCCAAGCAAGCCAACTTACTTCTCCAATAGGAGCTGTTTGGAGATTTTGAACAGAGGCCGCACACAGTCAATCATATTTGCAAACAGAGGTTTCTTGGAAGGGCCAGAGTAGCTTTCTTGTAACACTGAATCCTTCAGCAGGGCTTGAACAGCAATGCCAAATAGAATAGGGTTCTCCCAGCAACTATTGGTTCTCCAGTTTCTCTTCAAATGCCTTCTTCCCTGGTTTGTGTTCAGTTGATCTCTGTAGACTTTGTAGGCTTTGACTTCACTCCCACCCTTGTACTGAATAACTCTGCTGCTGCCAAAATGCCCAGTAAATCTACTATTTTTTTCTCCCCAAGTGCTTGGGAACACCCGAGACTCCTCCAGAGGAGACTGGTGTTTCCTCTCACCACACAGAGAGGACACCTAGGCACCATTTTCTTCACTATGGAAAGATGTATTTAATTTCTATTCCAATTGCAGTACTTATTTCTACTTGGCATCTTTATCTGAAAACTAGCAGAATTACATTTTATGTCTACCTGTGGGTTGATCCCCATGACCATTTTGGCCCAGCATGAGAATGGACCACTGAATATTTCTCAAGGACAGGAATGCACAATGTCATCCTCTATCTACACTCAGCCCACCAAGAAGGCAACCTCCACCCATCTCTTTCTGGTATATGTCAAAAGAGCTATTGTTTGACTTGTGACAGCTGAGGTTTTGCTGTCCGATTCATCTGGCAATTGTACCTTGTGCAGGAACACCTTCTTCCTTATCATTGGATGCTGCCCTCCGCAGCCAGTTTTTTTTTTACATGTTTAACAGTGAAACAATGGGCCCACATCTCTCTCTCTCTTTTTTTTTTACAAGTTCATCAACGGAACAATAAAATGGTGTGTGGGTGGGTGCGTGCGTGGGTGCTCTGCCACTTTCTTCTAAACCTACGAGGTACTTCCTTTTTGATGTTGCCCAAATGCCTCCCCTACATATGCTGCAATTGTGAGGAAATACTTATTTTGGCCATGGAAATTCATATTTTAAGAATGGACTCAATTTGAATTGAAATATGAATTTCACATTGAAATTCGTATTTTAAGAATGGACTCAATCACCTGGGCAGATCATATGGGCACAGCGGAGTTCAAATCCAAGCCAAGAAAAGATAGAAGTCCCTAAACAGAAGGCACTTTCACTGCAATGCTACAGTATCTACAGTTGTTGTTGTTTTGTAACTAGTGACTGTTGATTAACATACCCCGATCGAGTGATTTGTAGTCCCTTGTCCTGGGTCTACCTGTCCCACAGAGAAGCCTCCACATGATCAGCAAAGTCAAAGCTGAGTAGGCAACAAGTTGGCACCTTGCTAAACTTTCACAGTTTATAGCTGCATATGCATATCTTTGGATCAGAGCCACTGGCTCTCATAATTAAAAAGTGTTTGTGTGACATAAACAGCATCTTGCTATACTTTATTCCCCTTGAAGAATTATTGTCATGCCATTTAGTATTTAGACATTTCAATTGCATCTGTTCGTTTAGGTGGGAGAGAAGACTGTGAAGGAAGGCACGGTATGTCAGTGCTTTTTCTAATTGAAAATACCAACACAGTTAACACATTTCCTTTCTCCTTGTCCACTCTAATCTTATTTATTGTGCCTCTGACATCTTCCATTGCCTTTCTCCAGGCTCATTATTTTAGCTAACATGATTCTAGTAGTTTTTTAAAAAACAACAACTGAAAACGGTGTGGTTCCTATGTCATCAAACCTTAATTTCATCCACTTTTATAAGTCCACATTAAAGAGTGGGTTATCACTAATTATGGATTACACATTTTCATAGCAACCACCTGAAGGTGACAAAACATTTGCTTTTGTCATGGTTCTGTTAAGAGAGCCTAAGTTGAGTTGCTCGTCGTATGACAGTATACTGCACTTTAGTTCCTAAGGGAAGGTCAGGTACATAACAACTTGATTTTATTTCACACATTATTTCCTGTTGTCAGTGTAAGCTGTTAATGAAATTGTTTGAACTAAATTGTTTTATCATCCCAACAGCCTATATTTATTCACATTAAGAAGAGAATTCTGGTTAGTGTTACCTAACTTGCTAATCCTTCGTTGTAACCTTCCCTCTCACTAACAAGCTAGGAGATGTCAGTAGGTATCATAGTAGCATCATTACTAGATTAAGTTGTTTGGTATGTATGTTTTCAGATAGTTTAAACAGATCTGTAAAATCAACTCTTTCTACTGCCAATTTTTCTTGTGCTACCCTAGCAATACTCCTACAGTACTACCTTTATCAGGTATATGTCAGCCAGAAATTCCACTGGTGATATCCTCTGTCACTTCCATGTTTTGAATGGGACAGCTGTTAAGGATTTTTTTTTTCCTATGCTGTGCAGACCTTGGAAGGGTGTTGGTCGGTATGAATGTCTCATTCTGAATCAGACAGAAAGTGCACTAGAATTATTCTACCTTTGCTTGATATATGCTGATAGCCTATTTATTTCCAGGCTCCATTCAAGGTAAAGCACAATGAAGCTTGCAAGATTCTGTTACTATAGCCCACCTCAGTAAAGTATACTTTCTGAGTATCTTCCTATGGAGTTGGTTACCTGATCTGCTTTACCTTGTAGGGCTGACATCAATCTTGCAAGCGTCATTGTGCTTTACCACCCCTACCTCTTATACTCTGATGAATCAGAGAGGCGTCTGCCTGAGTCTCATACTATCTTGCTTCCCAGGATATTAAGAATGTTTCGGCCCTCTTTGTTTATGTAAGGGTTCTTGCTTATTTCCCCCAAGGTTGTCTCCATGACTCTCTACAGTAGCTGAGTACCTCCAACTATTTCTAAATGATCATGTTTCTTTAACCTTTCTGTTCTATTATTGGATTGATGTAGAGTTCATATTTTTGAAAAGGTCTCTTTGAAGGCCAAAAGTGGATTACTTCTTTATTAACTGCACTGGACCTATCAGTAGATTTAATATTATGGTCCATCTTACTTTTGGGGACTATCCTCAACTGACAGAACATGACCACTCAAATGCAAAGTATAGATGATCACAAGCTTAAAAAAATAGAGAACTGTATCTGTGATAACATTAGGTTTTGTGGATTCACAGCCTTATATGTGTCCAACAAAGATTATGGATAGCTGTCACTTTCCTGAACCAATGTTTGGAGAGTGTGATCAAAATTAGCTTAAAATTGAATCTCACAAAGATTGAAAGACAGTTGTAGTGAACGGCTGCAATCTGAAGGATATCATCTTGTGACTGATAAGGACCTTGTAACTGTTCTGATGTGAACTAGTTTATTGCAGTGTATCTTACATTGGACTGTTCTCTCTAGCCTCCCTTACAGAGAATTACTACTCTAAGTGTAATGGTGTGTGGAAATGACCCTGGGAGACAGGAGAGAGAGCCACAGACTGGAAAAATGGCATGTAAAACATATCTCAGTCCACAGAAGGAGAGGGGGCCTGGGGAAGCATTTCAGAAGGGACCCTCCCTAGTTTTCCAGAGAGTAAAAGGAGAGGAGGGGAGGAATACTTTCAGACTTGCAAGATTTTGTTAATGTAACCTTATAATAAATATAGAGTTAGTATTTATTGTTGTGCTTCTTGTCTGGACTACCTCGAAGGGCTAACACCAGACTCTCTCATTGTTTCTTGTTTAAGGAATTGTAGTTAAAAATCATGGGTGCAGTGGAAGAGGAGATGAAGAGAAAGACCCTGGATGAGAAAATGAGTGTTAGACCTGCATCTACAGATGGGAGAAGCTAAAGTCATAGCAGTTATAAATGAAGTGTTGGTGGCTGGATCTAAAATCTCTTCTGATCTGGAGCCATCCTTGCGAATCATGAATGAAAAATGAAGATTTCCAGAAGGCTTCATCTGGATCCATGAGTTATATTTACTGTATATGTTTACAGTACATCCTGTCAGCTAAGATAACTATTAGACAATGTTCCACAGTAATGAGTATAAGTGTTGACAGTAGGCAAGAGAATGAAGAGCACAGCTTACAGAATAAAAGACTACATTCTAATAATAGGTATAAATTTAGCCAAATAAATGTCCTTTCATCTGAGTTCTAATATGATCTTTAAGATCATTAAGTGCTGTGGATCTCCTAGACTTTTGTCTTGGATCCCATTCCTGACCATATTTCCTGTCCATACATTCTTCCTGCTGATTAACGAAAATAATGCTGCCATGTGGTAGAAGCTGACCAATTTTTATAGTCAAGCAGAACATTTTCTCTGTCACCACCACCATCACCTCCCCTGCAGTATTCACACACTTCCTATTACTTTTGAATGATTTTGTCATGAATAAGGCTGACCCACTGAAGGCATTCACTGACATAAAAAAATGCATGTGAAAATAGACATGAGGATTTCATGGGGCGGTCAGGCAGTAGATGACCAAATTTAACACTACACATTCCCTTTTTCCCATAATAAAATAGAGACATACAGAAAACTGTTTTCTGTTTATAGAAATGGAATATATTACTTTCTCTTCTTTTTCTCCCTCCCCACTACAGTAGTAATTTTACTTTGATTTTATATGGGTTGTACTATTGAATATAAGCATACTCATAGGCAAGGCACAATGGAGGCAACGTCTGTGATTTTCAGCAGAAGGTCATAACCCAGGCTTTATATTTTAAATAACTATTACAATGAAGATGAGGGTATAGCTACAAAAGGAATAGTTATAATTTATGCCTGACTTACTTCAGCAGAATATAGTTTATTTATAAACTGCTTATGGCAAACTCTGTATGCCCCTGTTCAATGTGCGTGCTGAACTGTCTTCTGGTAAATTATTTAAATTACACCTAGCAGTAATTCCTGAGGACTTTCATACTTCATTTTCTCTATTAATATAACAGGGAAAAGCTGCTATGCAAGGATTGCTCTAAATTCCCAGAGTGTGAGTTCCAAACTCTGTATGTGTTGCATTATGCCTGTCAAAAAACTTGTCTTCTCCTGAAATTTATTACTGAAGTCTCTCCACTAGAACTACTCATTGAAGCCTTACGGAAAGCTCATACATGATTTAAGAAGCTAACAGCACTGAAAGAAATAGGTCAGGTAAAAAAAAAAGGAATTTAAGCTACCTTCACTTATTACTTATGCAAGATTATGCATAATTTAGCACACTGCTGAATATGCAAGGGCAGAATAATTGTTTACAAAATATTTACTCTGCATTTGTACCTGTGTTTTAGTGAGATAAGGTGATTTCTCATACTTGCTAATCACATTAGAAAAAAGGAATTAAATACATTTTTGATTGTGCTGATAACTGCATGACATATATAAACAAAGATCATGTTCAACATTCTTAAATAAGATATTTAGTTCTTTATTCACATTGTATGGCTAAATGCAGGAGGGTGAAAACAACTCAGGGTAGAATTTTTTTCTCTGCCTTATATCATGATCGAGTCATTACCAATTGCAGATGCTTAAATCACATGCATTTAAAGTCAGATGCTTTGAGATAATAGAGCTCTTTAAGGACCTTCCATAGGTATGATAAACTATTCTACTCACACTCATCCTTCATGAGAAGTAAGAGTGAGAACTTCAATATATTCAGTTCAGTACTAGAAGCAAAACTAATCAACATGCATAAGTGTGGATACAGGTTTGTAAGAATAGACATGTGATACACTTCTGTATTATTATTATTATTATTATTATTATTATTATTATTATTATTTCAATTCCAAGTCCTAATCATGTCAATCTTCATATGTCAGCTGGGACCATGACGGACACTATCACATGAGTGCACTGTGTCCATCTGAAAGCAACTTTGGATCTGTGATCCCACAGCAGTGTGGGTTTTCAAGAACTGAGCCAATTTCTTTTTAGCTCAGCTGGAAGCTGCAGTAAAGCTCATCTTTATTGTTTAATGCTGCAGCTCTATGAAGCTGATCAGAGAGCCATCTCTCCATTTGCATGGGGAGATGCCTTATCATGCTTCAGGTCTTTCAAGGGGAAAAGTAGCTTGATGCTGTTTCATCTCTTTCTCATACAAACTGCTGGGATTCTTTGGGGCATACAATTAAATAAATGCACACAACGTGAAGTAAGGACCTAGAGGGGAAGAGCACAGGCAATTAATTATATTTTTCCCTTCTTTAGAGCAGGGATAAGAGGATTTTTATTACTGTAGGACCTGTACCAGTTCCCTGACCTTTCCTGGCAACAAAGACTTCTTGCTAATGAGAAATTATCAGGACCATTGTTTATTTATTAAGAAAAGTAAAGATACTCATATACTCTTTGAAAACTTGGAATAAAGTCAGACAAAATGGAAATGCTATCATTGACTTCAGATATGATACAAACTGCTCCCCAAGACTGAGTGAATCCCAGTCAGGATTGGACAAGACTGCACAGTGTGGAAGCAATTTTAATCTGAAACAGATTGGATTTAATCCAATGCTTTCTATACTTGGAGGGACCTGAATTACCCTGTAGACCGAAAGGTGAGGTATAAATTATAAGATTTAAACAGAGATGGATACAATCTTCTGCATGCCTGCCGGTGTTCTGGGAGAACAGTACACAAGGAACTGTGCCTGTACATTTCATCTGGTGAATGTCTTGAGGCCCTTTGAAAATAAAAAGAATAGAGAGGAAGGAAAAATAGGGGTGGTGAAGGGCTGTCAGCCCTTCAACAGGACAACAAGAACTATACCTTGTTCAGATAGGCTATAATAACAGAATCTTGCAAGTCGGCTCATGTCTTCTCTCCCTCTTATACCCCAGGGAGTCTGGAGGTGGCGGGCTAGTCTGAGTCTCTTTGTAACACTGTCCCACCTCTCTGGACTTAACACATGTTTCTTCTGTACCTGGTGTTTCCCTAGTGGCCTCTGGATTCCTTCTCCAAGTTCATCTCCCTGGTTCCCTACAAGGATAAATGTGACTACAAATTATATGCTAAGAAGAAGAAAAATGTTATTCAGAAGTTATATAGAATACAAATACAGCCAATCATTACAAAAGCGATATCTCATTAAAGACTCTATCACACTGTTCTTTATAAACAGATACTATGAGATAATATAGTATTGCATGTGAAAATAATTATTTTATGGATAACATACACCACAAATTTAATAGCTTTCTTGCACTTTCAAAGTTGAAGAAACATTCTATTAATCTACTTCACACATGGAATGCCACATAATTGGCTTTCTATCAACATGCTTTATTAATACAGCCATCCTTAAATTTCAAGAGGATTATTATAACTCTGATTCAATACATTAAACAAATGTATTTACTGAAAGAATTCCTCTATAGAGAAACAGGTTCCAGGCCCTAATAATAATAATAATAATAATAATAATATAACAGACTCAAGGAAGATTCAGTAAATACTAAAATATAAGGCAAGAGGTTCTTGAAAGTCACTAAAGAGTTCTGAGCTAGCTGAACCTGAATCTCTCCAGATCTTATTGAACTACAACATCCTTCACCACTGACCATGTTTTCCAATGACAGTTCATTGTGGACAATTTGGAGAAGAAGTCATATGTGCCATGCCCAAGGCTTTGGAAGTTTATCGAGACTATAGTGATAGTCTACCCAGAGATACCCATCATATCAGAACATCTCATAAAAGAAATCAGCACCAGAACCTTATTCAAATATTTAAAACATATTTTTGGAAAAGCTTTAGAAAAGACAATAGAAGTTTTCAGTCACTATATTCTATTCATGAAGGAGAAGGAAGAAGATAAAGAGAAGCAGATGAATCAAATGGAGACGTACACAAATCCAAAGCTTGTATTGGCTTTTCATCTGAACTTGCCAATAGTGATTTGAAAGGAAAGAAACAATATGAGTAATTACAGTTTCAGGAGGGAATGTTTTGGCTGAGTGTTAGAGCAAGCCAAAGAGGAAACTATTACCAGATCTCTTCCATCAGAGATGTTTAATTTCAGCTCCTCTACTATATAAAGAGGAACACATCTCTTTGCCCTCATCACTAACAACAGTGATGTCCTTTGGCTGAATAAAATCACACTCATACTTAGTGCCACATACATAACACAATGAAGTTTTACCCTATATTTATCAAAATGGACTTCCCTGCACAAAAGCCTGATCCCATCAGATGCATGTGTTGAAAATGCCATGAAATACTTAGTTGTTTTCTGCTACAAGAGAATAATGCCATTACATCAGTCTCTATCAATCACTATCACAATAACAGCATAAAAACCCCAGAAGAAATACCATTAAAAAAAACCAAATTATAAAAGGGGGAAAGCATGAGAATAAGATGGCATAAGATATAAACTAAGTAAAAGCCCTCCAAAATAATTCAATTTTTAACATTTTCTGAAATGCCAGCAAGGAGGTAGCTAGCCTGATCTCCAGTGGGAGGCCATTCCAAAGCACCAGCATTGCCACAGAAGACCAGTGCTTTCTAGCTTCAGTCCCCTGAACGTCTAAAACTTCTGGGACTATTTCTCCATGGATGTTCTAATAGGTTGGGTTGATGCTGGTTGGAGCAGGCTATCCTATAGATAACCTGGTGCCAAGCCATAAAAGGCTTTAGCCTTTTAAATTCACCCAGATGCCAAACAGTAGCCAGTACAGGGCCTGCAGAATTGGTATTATATGCTCCCAACAGCAAGTAAGCATGCAGGCCACTGTATTCTGGACCAGTTGCAGTTCCAAGTTGTCTTTAAGGGCAGCCCTACATAAAGCACTGTCTCACTCCGGGAGACAGTGGAGGACAGGAAGGCCTGGCGTGCTATGGTCCATGGGGTCATGAAGAGTCGGACACGGCTTAACGACTGAACAACAACAAAACATAAAGCACATTGCAGTAATCTAACCAGTGTTAAGGAGGGCATAAGGTACTGTGGCCAGGTCCTCCTTCCTGAGGTAAAGCTGCAACTGGTGCAACACCCAGAGCTGGGCACTGGCCTCTGTGGCCACAGCCTCTACCTGCTGTTCAAGCAGGAGCCATGGGTCCAGAAGAATACCCAAATCACCCCTGCTCCTTCACAGATAGTATATGCTCATCAAGATCCAAAACTGGTGGCAATGGAGAACCCCAAAGTACAAACAGCAACACCATCTTACTTGGACCTTACTTACTTACTTAGTTTTACTTACCAAAAAAGGATGTCAGCAGTATCTCTCTTAGAGACTGGAGTTACAACATACAACAACATACTGTATCCCAATTTGTCAGATGACCTCACCTAGCAAGGTGAGACCAGGGGGGAAAGGACCAATCCTTGTAGCACCACACATATCAGGGGCCACAAGGCCAATCTCTCCTTCTCCATTATCACAGACTGAAATCACCCACTGAAGAAGGAACAGAACCATTGCAAAACAATGCCTCCAATCCCCAACCCCGGTAGGCGGTCTAGTAAGATACCATGGTCAATAGTGTCAAAGGCCATGAGACGTCCAACAGGACCAAAAGGGGTGTACTTCCCCCATCCAGGTCATCCAAATGAGAAATCAATGCTGTGTCTAACCCATATCTGTGCCTGCACCCTCCCAGAAAGCGGAAGTTGAAGACAGAACAATAATTGTCCAGAACCATCAAATCCAGAGAAGTCTTCTTCAGAAGGCAGAGCACCACTGCCTCTTTCACATACCCATAAGAAGGAGTTCGCAATCTATTGGATCCAAATAGTTACTAATCTGCCTGCTCCCCTTAATAACCAAGATGGGCAGGCATCTAAATAATAGTGTAATGCAAGGACCCAGCCAAAGAAACAGGTATCAAGTTACAACAATGACAACAGATACCTTGAATTCTAAATGGAAAGTATTGGATACATCACACCAACACTGTAAGAATCAACAGTGTTGGAGTAGTATTGGGGAAACCCAGGTTCAAGTCTACCTTTTACAGCAGTTCTTCTCTCTCATCTCAACCTGTCTCACTGTGTTGTTCTTACAGGAATAACAAGAAAGGCGAATCCTATGGAAGCCACCTTGAATGCCTGGAGAAGAGACAAGCTAGCAAAGGCGAGCTTATGAAAATGAGATTTATTTATTTATTTATTTATTTTATTTATTTATTACATTTATATCCCGCCCATCTCCCCCACAAGGAGGGACCCTGGGCGGTTCACAACAATTTAAAAGAATTAAAACAATAAATATCAATAATAACAATATAAAATTACACACACATATATATATATATACACACACACACACACACACACACACATATACACACACACACACACACACACATATACACACACAGACATATATATACACACCTACAGCATCATATAATTTGATCCAAAGGTGGTAGATCTTATTCCACTGATCATTTATGTGTAAGTATTGCAAATTCATAAAGAAAACATCAATCAGTTGAAAAAAAACCCCTCAATTTTCATTTCACAGTTTACAACTTATATTCTGTTCACTGATCCCTGCTAAAACAAACACTAATTACAGCATATGTTGGCTTCAAAAATACTGCAGTTTTGACGGTTTTAAAAAAATGCCTCCAATATTTTCTTATTTTTCAAACCAATTGCATGAGTGCTGCATTGTGCTGTAGAAAAGGAAGAGCTCTTACCACACAGGGTGGTTAAAGAGCATATGAATTAGATTCCATATAAGCAAATTTCTCTCTAAGTAATTTATATTGTATGGTAAACTTGTAGCCAGCGAGAACAGCAAATTAAAGCATTAATCACATCTGTAAAATTTAAGGCCTTGTGCATGCAGGAAAAAAAAAATAAGGAAATACATTTTCTTGTATTGCAAAAATAAATATTCCACATATGGACGCTGGTCTAATTCTTCTCATTACACTGGCAATGAAGATGTACGTTAAGCCCATATAACATTTCTTTCAGAATTAGTCGATAGCTCATTTTAGTAGGTAGCACATATTTTCAAAACCTGAAATACTCACACACAAACACACTTGCTGCCACTCCTCTGTCCCTCTCCCGTGCTTTCCATTGCTTGCAACTGAAGCTAGTATCAGCAGCCAGTAACCCACCCTCATTCCAGCTGTGTGCTGAAAAATACGAGACAACCTCTAGGGGTCAGCAATCAGAGGTTCTGTATGTCTTTACTATTCTCTAGTGCAGGGGCTCCTAAACCTTTTGCCATCACACCTCCCTTTAGTGTAAGCTTAATTTACACACATCCCCTGAAAATCCAAACACCAAAATGAACACAAATGAACAATGAAAACAATACAATGAAACTTTGGGAAAGGTGGATTTATTGGAACAATGCAACTAACACCTCCCCTGGACTCTGTCCACACCTCCCCAAGGGAGGTACACCTCACAGTTTCGGAAACCCTGCCCTAGTGGTTATCTGGATATTTGTAGGCCTAATTCCACATTATATGGAGATGGTAAGGAAAAGCAGTAATAATTACACCCTCCTCCAGCTTTAAGTGGTAAGAAGGACTGATAAAGAAGCATAGGATAAAACTATCACCAACATATCACACTCATTCTTTTGAAAGAGTACTAGTCTTGTATGCATTGCAGCAAAGAAACTGATTCATACATTGAGCTAAGCTATAATATTGTTGGTTTAATTCTATGTATGAACTCAGGCATTAAGTTTATGCAACAAACCTGGTTGAAGTATATGATGACTTACACAATAAACCCAATCAGTGTAAGAGTATTGGACAATGTTGAAACAATTATACAGTATATACTTGTTAATTTAATTCATTCAGCTTTCTTTCTACTCAGTCAAGTACCCTTGGCAACTAATATAGGAATGCTATACTTCTCGATAATATAGTGATTTGATTTAACAGATCTCCATTTAACGGACTATGGATGCAACAGACCAAATCTATGTTTGGACTTCATCCTGAAATAACAAACAAGTCCATGTTTATGAAGTCTACCCATACAATTGTTGCAATTCCATAATTACCAATTTTACATCATATGCAATAATTTACCTCTTTCCAATAATGACGTAATTGACATTTTACATCATCTGCACAAATGTAGGTCAAATTGCACATGACATATATTTCCAGAAATGACATAAATACATTAATTAAATCATTATACAAATAAGGTAAATTGATGCAAATGACATAAAAACCTCAATTACATTATTACATGACTGACACAAATTACATAAATTACATCAATTACTTAAATTCTGATTTAATGGACATTTGGGTTTGACAGACACTCCTTAAATGGTTCATTAAATTGAGCTTTTTCTGTATTTATTTTTGACATTGCCTCCACCAAAGCTTTTTCAAATGCACCCTCTCTTTCTCTGTTATTACACTCTCTTATTAGCCTCTCTGTATATGCTAACAAATATCATAAAAATGCAAGCTTAGATATTCTCAAAAATAATGTGAACAATAATAAGAAGTCATGGAGATGTTTCCTAAAATCAGAAGCCATTTCACTTCTTCCTTTGTTCATGAATTAAATGTAAACTCTATAAAATACTACGTTCAAGTTCTTTGTATCAGATGCATAATCATAAAATTGTTTTTGTCTCATTATTAGGCATTAAGCTTATGCAACAAACCATGGTTAAAGTGAATGAAATTGCAAAGAACATCAAAAGAACTTGGCTGTTAGCAAAACTTTGAATTCCATAGAGTTTACTTTTGAATAAGGGGGCGCGGTGGCTCAGCGGTTAATAAGCCAGGCTATCAGAAGGTTGCAAGTTCGGAGGTTCGAATCCCTAGCCCTGCGTGACGGAGTGAGCTCCCGCACTCGCCCCAGCTCTTGCTAACCTAGCAATTTGAAAGCATGCAAATGCAAGTAGATAAATAGGTACCACTTCAGTGGGAAGGTAACAGCGTTCCACACGCGTCATGCCAGCCACATGACCGTGGAAGCATCTTCGGACAATGCTGGCTCTTCGGCTAACAAATGGAGATGAGCACTGGCCCCTAGAGTCGGACACAACTGTGCAAGGGAACCTTTACCTTTTTTACTTTTGAATAAAAACCATTTAGAATCCTCTCCAAATGCCTTTCTATCCTTACATTGTGCACACTAAGGTGAAAGTCGTATTACTACTCAACCATCACATACACTTGGTAATTAAATCTTACGTGTTCCTTAAAGGGGCTGTATTTTACATGGGCAGGACACAGTAAGGATAACTCCTGCCGACCTTAATGATACTTCCCGTAATACACAAATACTTCCTGTTGTTTCCTCAGGTGTTTACACGTATTTCCAAACATCATGTCAACTTTTACATCAGCAATTGGTAGGTTCCTCTAGAGAATCTATCATGAATAAACTTGGATGGGGAGGAAAGGAGTAAAAGATGGAGGGAAAGTGCTAGTGCAGCAGATATTTGAAAAGAAGGCTGGCCCTCTCTCAGACAGCCTGGGCGGTTATATCAGATCATGCCATTGTGTAAGCATAAAAAGAAGAGTTGCAACTAAAGAGCCTCTGTGAACTTAAATTCGTACTGTATAACAGCATGTCTGGGTACCCTGCTTCCGAAATACTGTGAGGATATGGGAGCCATGAATAGTATATTATTTAAATGTCTGTATTAAGCAGAACCCTCTCTCTGCTAAAATGGAGAAAAAACAAACAAGTCATATTCATCAAAGTAATTGTGTAGGTACTTTCAGTACCAAAATGCCTAGAATGAAAGATTGAACTGCTAACGGCAGCGGTGACAGCCATGAATCATGGGAGGCTACTTCGGGGCCTTTACCACCATAAAACAAAAGATGTAGATGAAAAATGCTGCAATTAAGTGATTTGATTTCTGCCCCCTTTTTCCTACTGCATTCGTGCATGGCTGCACAGCAAAGATTGATGGGAAAAATTACTCTACGTGATCTCTGACAGAGCCTTGGAACAATTCTATAAGGGGGAAACATACAAATCAAAGCCGCTTTCGTGTATTCAAACAAAATAATACATATAAAGCAAATACTCTACCCTATATCCAAAGCACCAAAGATTTGCATGCACACATAAATTGTGGCAAAATGCTTCTGCTATCAAAATCTAACTCATGGATTTTCCACCTAGTTGGGTAATAGTAGTATTTGTTTTAAATAAATATTCTATCAGTGCCACTGAGTGGCATCCTAAATATGTTTGTTCAGTGAAAAAGAACAAATTGCGGAGACAAAAAATTACAGAGAGGAAATGGCATTATTCCATCAATATATTAATAAAAATGTAGAAAATAAGATCACTACAACAAAACTTCCCTTGCATATTACCTGGTGCCATCATTACTGTCACTTAAACAGACATTTTCATGGCTTGCCAGTAACTGTATAAAGAGCGATAGAATGGAAGATTTGGTACCTATGATACGACAAAGCTATAATGCCTTCGGTAGTGTATACTTTAAAAATAAAATCAGGACAATGCAGAGAAAGGCATTTGTGTAAAATAAGCAAGCTCTGGAAATGCTAATGGAGAGCAATAGTCAAGCACCATCTGCTTTACTGAAGTTGTGGGACATTTATTTCAGAGAGAGAGAGAGAGAGAGAAGAAAAACACACACATTCAAAAGGTGGTGATGGTGTAGAAGGAGAATGAAAAGGTGAAGAAGGTGAACAGGAGAGAATTTGCTGATTTTTTCCTTGAATGTATACGATGGATTCATTCTATTAGGGAAAAAAATGTTTATTGCATTATGCGGATAGCAAAGTTGTGGCAGAATAAACATGCTAAGGTATTGGTAATTAGTGGAGCCTTTTTGTAAAATTCTTGGTGCACACTATACTTAAAGAAATTAATCTTTGTGTATATTTCCATTTTGATGACTTTCCTTGCCTCTGCTTTGAAAATGTATTTGTTCATATTTCCCGCTAATAAATATGAATTTCTCCTCAAAGATGATGTCTCCTAAAATTTAAAACAGCATATATCAGTCACTTCACTGACTGATATAGCATGTTAATTTTAATTTATTTTTATATATTAACAGACAAAGGCCTTGTGAGATTCATTTAAGTCCAGAGGCTTCTCCTATCCCACTAGTTTTCTACCTATCTGATTTCTGAAGGCCTACAAGCATCTTCTACGACTAGCAGAAACAAAAACATTTTCAAAATATTCAAAATAATTCTGTTTCTGGATGAATTTAGGATTATGATGCTTCTAGTATGTTTTATCTAAATGATGTACCAGATTTTAAAGTACAAACTACTTTAATACTCAGAATGCATGTTCATTTGTACAGAACTTCTCTTACTTGTATTAAAATATTTCAGTGTTATCTTTTTGCCATTATTGTGATTCTTAGTGCATATTTATTATAACTCATGGCCATAATAATGGTTGCATTTTTAGGTAACATGTTTTGATTCATGAAGATACTTATTTATTATCGGTCAAATATCAAGAATTTCTGAATGGATTATCAAGCTTGTTCTCTCTCTCTTCCCCCCTCTCTCTTTCTCTCTCATAAAAATGCTAAAATGTAACTGATAAATAGCATAAACACATTTTAAAAAACAAAAAACAAAAGCCACAATTTCATTATACTGTAAGGGTTTAAATTTTCAGAATAGTGCTATAGAGACTCAAATGGTTAGGAAAAACAGGAATATCCTAATACAGGAAGTCCTCGTTTAGCAACCACCTCACATAGCGACCATTCGCAAGTACAATGGTAATAAATGGTAGTAAATAATTTTCCGATCAATGTGCGCACTTATACCCAAATTTCTGTGCCTGACAACAACAACACACACACACGAGTGAGTGAGAGTAACACTGGTATTGCTGCATGAGAGAACTTTATCTAAATGAGGTGGCAACAACCAGTGATCTTTGCAGTGTTTTTCTCTCTCCCTCTCTCTGTCACATGTTCACTTAGCAACTGCGTCGCTTAGTGACCATTTCACCAGGACCAATTGCATTTGCTAAATGAGGACTACCTCTATGGCACTAAATAGAGAGCAGTATAGGTGCTAGGCAGGCTTCTTTAGAGAGAATATAGTATACTGTAAGTGGGTGTTATAAATCCTCTCCATTTTAGCCAAATATCTAAATTCATTTGGTAAGAGGTACTTAAGGAAGATCTCAGAATATCATCAAAATATTTGCATAGGTGCCCATAGGAGCTCTTATTGGTACCATGATCTAAATTTAACTGATCTTTAAATTCAATCGCCATTGTTTTGGATTAGGTTCCCAAAAGACCTGAAAGGCAATGCAGCTGATAAAGCATAGGGAACATTTGATCAGTTCCATTTAAAAATAATAATAGTAATAGTAGTAGTAGTAGTAGTAGTAATAATAATAATAATAATAATAATAATAAATAATAATAATAAATTAATTGAAATTTCTGTACCATCCTGAAAGATAAACCTACCTCTAATATGTAGCAGTAATCCACATAGGAAGAGAGCCAGTTTGGTGTAGTGGTCAAGGTATCAGGCTAGAAACCGGGAGACCATGAGTTCTAGTCCCCCCTTAGGCACAAAGCCAGCTGGGTGACCTTGAACCAGTCACTTTCTCTCAGCCCTAGGAAGGAGGTAAGGGAAAACCGCTTCTGAAATCTTGCCAAGAAAACTGAAGGGACTTGTCCAGGCAGTCACCAGGAGTCAACACTGACTCAAAGGCACCCCCCTCCCACCAAAAAAATCCACATAAGAAGTTACTGGGGTATGGATAACTGTTGTTAGATTATCTCTGTCTATTTAGAGTTGAAGCTGGGTTATCAGATTGAGTAGGTACAAAGCTCTCATACCTAATGAAACCACCTTTGCTTCCAATGACAATGAGTGATCCAGGAGCACTTCAGATTGCATTTTTCAGCAAAAATGCAACCACCTCAACTGAGTATAGAAAACTCTTCCACAAACAGTATCTCCCTCTTTCTCTAGGCTGACCTTCACTTTATTATCCATTTTGCTTCTGAGTCATCATTCTGGTTTCAATTTTATCCAATCTTCAAAGGAAGAGAATTCCAAACTCGGTCAGCTGGTTGCTAAGCCTAGTTCAAAACTGAGTCAGAAGACTGTCAAGGAGCATACAACTGTATGTACAACTGTTCCATCCAGTTGCTGGACTTATACATGAACTAATTGCCCATATTTGCCTGAGTAGCTGTCTATTAAATGCCAATATATTTGCATATTAAACTTCTGCACATAGATGCTCTTTCAAGATACTGATACTTTATGTATAACATAATTGACAATTTAAATTCAAAGATATTGCTCACCATTTAAATGAAAATCTTTTTTTCCACCTCCTCTTACAGGAACACATTAGTAGCTACCTCAACAAAGCAGGTATATCCTTAATTAAAATTGGCTCCAACAAATTTGTGGACTAAACTGATCCAAGATTGCAGACTTAATGAGTGCATAAAATAATAATGAATGGCTGTTGGAAATAGTATTGTATGGTGTCTTATTTTAATTGCAGTAGTAAAGTCATATGCAGTTATGAGTTCTTTATTATATACAACAGGATGTTGTTATTTTTCTCCCATACAAAGAGAAAGGTAGCAAGATGGAATGCAAGTAGAGGAAGATTCAAAAACCTTGAATTATACACTTTTGCAAATAAGGAACTGCAGTTTCATTGCTGAATGTGATAAGACTAGTACATGATGGAATAATAAATAGAATGCTTAGTGAATATTGAGCTGGGAATAACACTGAGAAGGGAATAAGACAAGATGCCCAGTTTCCATTTGGTTATTTAATGCATTTGTGGATAAATGCATAAAGGATGCTTGTGTAACATTAGAAGTATGTTGGTTGGAGACATGAACGTATGTGTACTTTTGTATGCAGATGATGCTATGGTGATGGCTGAGAACCGATATTTATTTATTTATTTTTCCATTTCTATCACCGCACCATCTCCCCCAAAGGGGACTCTGGGCGGTTTACAAATATGATTTGTAATGATATGTTTTGCAGCAAATGTTAGATTGCATGAGGAGTACAGATATGATCATTAATCTACCAAAGACCAAGGTACAGGTAGCTCTCATTACCCTCAGGGCCTCCATTCTTACCTATGAACCATGGAAAACAAAACCCTGGATAATGAGACATTTAACAAAAATGATTTTAAGCATGCATATCAACCTGTCTATGGGAAATTAATTATTGTTAAAAGAAGCAAAGATGGCTGTGTTCCGTTTTATTTATGGAAGTGAGAGTTGGGGATCTCAGAAGAAGCATATAGGTTAAATGAATTTCAGTGGGAATGGGGGACTTGAGAAACATGTGTGATAAAACAAGAAGAGATAGTTAGAAGTGAATGCATGCTGAAAGAATGTGGGTTGAATACAAAAGTGAGTTAGCAGAATGAAAGTATATTGAGGTAATTTGATCTTATAGAAAAAATAAATGAAGATCAAATCATGAAACAAATTTATGAAAGAAGAGTAAATAGATCCAGAGGAAGGTGAAGACTGAGAAAGATGTGACTGGATGGAGTTGATGAGATCCTGAAAAAAGAAAGAGGTGAGAAGGTTAAAGATCAAAAGGAAATGAATGGTGTAATGTATTGCAGTGATGGAAGCAGCAATCATTTTCAGGGATAGAAAGAAATAAAATATAATGAATGCTGTTAATGTAAACTAGTTATAATTCCTTTTCCTTTTCTTATGTCTTTAATTTCTTTGGTTTACTATTTCTTACCCCTTTTCTGCACTTACGTTGCTAATCCCAAAAGCGAGTCATGAGATACGGTTGGTAGGTAGGTAGGTAGGTAGGTAGATAGATAGATAGATGTCTTAAGTAAAATAAATTTACAATAATAAACTCAATAATTTAAATAGAAGTAAATACTGTTAATCAAAATCAAACTCGATATATCCATAAAGATAGCACTGTAAAAGAGAGAGAGAGAATGTTTTACAGGAGAAAAGATGCCCCTTAAATTTGCACTTGCTAACGTATATATTCAAATGAAAATCTGAAAATAATGACTACCATTTTTCTCCACAGAAAGCATGTCTTAACTCAGTGGGAAAAACTGTGACCAATTTTTATTTGCCAGCTTAGTCTTCTCTTCTATTGACCACACTTGGACTGGGTTTTCTAAACAGAGTATGCTTTGAGATGATTCATCTTTTGACAGCATTTAAAGTAGAAGAATGACCTCTGTCAAATAAAGGTTTGTTTAGGGTCTGCCTAGGGTTAGTGTGGTTAGGGCGTGGTGGCTCAGCGGGTAAGACGCCAGGCTTGTTGATCAGAAGATCACAAGTTCGGAGGTTCGAATCCCTAGCCCTGCGTGCAGAGTGAGCTCCTGCACTAGCTCCAGCTCTTGCCAACCTAGCAATTCGAAAGCATGCAAATGCAAGTAGATGAATAGGTACCACTTCGGTGGGTAGGTAACAGCGTTCCGTGTGTGTCATGCGGCCACATGACCATGGAAGCGTCTTTGGACAACGCTGGCTCTTCGGCTAACAAACGGAGATGAGCACCGGCCCCTAGAGTCGGACACGACTGCACAAATGTGCGGGGGGAACCTTTACCTTTACCTTTAGGGTTAGAGCAAACACTGCAATGGAATAGACTCATTCAATTTGTGAAAAACTTATGTTGAATACAATTTTTCAGTACTAAAATATATATCACACGCCATCTCCTTGTAGACTAAGAACACAATATTCAGAGGGTTGCACAACTTCTTTTCCTTTTTCTTCAGTTTTTGTGGACCTAAGAAGCAAAAGTTAGCTTTCAGAACTAAATGTTAATCTACCAAACTGTGATTATTGTGGATATAATAGGTTTGCAATGTTCAACATGGATGACTTAAAAGCAAGATTGAGAGATAAGAAGTTATTCCCAATATAATATATCATATTAGAAATGGCATTTTATCTATTTTTATAGTCCCACAGCACAGCTAAGAACAAATGTAAAGCAGCCCTATTGAAAACCAGATAAATTATTAGGTAAGTGTCCACTAAGTTCTTAATTAACACAGAATGTTATCTGCAGCTGGAACAGAATTACACTGCTTTTTAAACAATGCATACAGATAGAACAGTGATAGGTGCTATGGAAATTAATATTTAATAGCATCTTTTAAAGGTACGCATGTGTCTATTTTTTTCACTTTCTTAGGCATTACTTTTCAGTAAAAATTTAATTGGAAATTAAAAAGCCAATTTGTATTAGAGTTTTTAATGATTTTCTTTTTTATAGAACACTATTTATACTTCTGCAAGAGTGGTCCTCAGCAAAAAAAGAGGTATCATGGGACATGAGTTACGGCATGTTTTTTATCCTTTTTAAAAAAATAAAATAAAACTAATTTTGAGTGGCAGAATTAAAATCAGAAGTCACCAGTCAAACCAAAAGTGAAGAGTGAGACACTAAACGCTTGATAGACCCAAGGAAGGATGTTGGATAACAGCTGGGAACCCACATGTTTCTACATGTTTTCAAAAATATCTGTAATTAGTAGCTACCTGGATTAGTAACACTAGGACTTGGCCTAACAAATCTGATGTGTGATTTAAAGATAATAGGAAGTTGATTATCTATTGATGGTTCCAGCCTTTCCAATGTGAGTCCAAGAGACAAACAAAATTTTTATTTGATGTCTTATCTTATTTTAATTTATAGCACACGGGAGACAGTCCTTACTGGAACACAGTGCATAGAAAGACAAATTTATCTTTCCCTTTCCCTACAAAGCCGGAACCTTAGGGAAAAATTCTCATTGCAGCAAAGGAACATTTTCCTAAGGCTCCTCGCCATGAGTGTGTGTGTGCATGAAATTTTTATTCTGCTCATGAAAGGAAAGGGAAGAGAACACTAACCATTTTGTGTGCTGCATTCCCAATAAGAATTGTGTCTCTCCCCCTTCACCCCAGGAATGATCCCATGATAGATAGATAGATAGATAGATAGATAGATAGATAGATAGATAGATAGATAGATAGTCACACACTACATTTGAATAATAATGTACTTTGGCACTGAGGGACATCCAGAGAGACTGTTAGGGGTTCTAAATATTTTGTCCTTGAAAAGAAACCCAAAAAAACATAGAGGCTGGATTCACAAATTGTATATAAATACAGTATGGTTTCTTAATTTGATTCTCACTTAGAATTGTGTGAAGTTATCTGTTATATTTTAGTGTTATGTGCAAACCAGAACATTATGTTTGCTTACCAGCCCATTATAAAAAAAAACGATTTAACATTATAAGTGAACTCAGCTAAAGAGTCACTCCTAAAGGTACAATTGCTGTCTAGAAATTTGAGTCACATTTGAAACTGAACTCTTTGTTTAAGACACTGTTATATCAGAAAATATTCTGCATTACTGCAATATTATTGTGTTGACAATAAACAAGCATCACAAAGATACCACACAACCCCCTTATCGAGGTTCCCTCATCTGAAAGAAATTAAACATGGATTTCTACTCATTTATTATTAATTGACTGGTTCCAATATTTCTATTCCATCCCAATCTTAACAAGCTTTAAACAGGTAACCACAAAATACAACATCAATACAAAAAACAAAGAAGAAAATAAAGAACATAAATTAATAAGGCACCAAAAGCAACTAAGGACCAAACCAAGCTCAATCAACATGGCTTAAATTTGTTTGCAAAATGCAAGCAGGGTTGCATCCATCCTTACATCTGTGGGGAAAATATTTCAAAGAGTGGGGCTGCTACTGAGAAGGCCTGTTGTACAGCTCAGAAGAATCCCAGATTACATTGCAAGTGGCCATCTCATTTATCACAGTGGACTCTGTCCAACCAGCATTCAATCCTGAGCGGATGGATGGATGGATGATGTGCCATCAAGTTGTTTTCAACTCCTAGCAAACACATAGATTTTCTCCATGACAATCTATCCCTAACGTATTCTCTCAGGTCTCCCAATGGTGCACTCATTGCCACTGTAACTGAGTCCATCCACCTTGCTGCTGGTTGTCCTCTTCTCTTTCCTTCCACCTTTCCCAGCATTGGAATCTTTTCCAGAGAGCTATGTCTTTGCATAATGTGTCCTAAGCAGGATAATTTGAGCCTGGTCATTTGTACCTTGAGTGAGAACTCTAGGTTGATTTGTTTGATGATCCATCAATGTGTTTTATTGGCTGTCCACAGTATTCTCAGGAGTCTTCTCCAACACCAAAGTTCAAAGGTGTCAATACTCTTCCTATAAGTAACTTTATCTGCTAGGAATCTCTCGGTTTCATCTAGCATGCATGTAAGTGTTTTGTCCTGCTTATCCTTTCCTTAAAAGGTTCAGGTTACTCTAAAATAAGGAAATTGGGTAGGAGTCTGCAAATACACGTTGCTGCTCTTATCACCACTGTGTGAGCTTGAATGTGAGCTTTTACCAGTGCTTGAACCCACCAGGTTTTTCACCACTATTGCTCTAGGCATCTTTTCAGTCACTTCATATCTCTTAGCTCCTTGGTAAACCAAGGAGCAATATGGGATCAATGCCTGGGCAGAGGCCTCACTGGAGTAATCTTGTCCAAGTGTCTAGTCACTTCTGTAATGGTATGTGAGAAAGACCTTGAGAGACAAGGCAAAGAGATGTTGCCTAGGGAACAGTCAGATAAGAGAGGGCATAGCCCACAGCTACATAATGGGCAGAGAAAGAGGCTCAGAAGGAACCCTCCCTAGCTTCTCAGGCTGTAAAAGAGACAGTGGGAGATTTGTACTTCAGACTTGCAAGATTCTGTTAATGTAGCCTTACAATAAAGTAGAATTAGCTCATCTGGTTGTGTTTCCTGTCTGGTCTACCTGGGAAGGCTGACACTTCTGTGTTCTGCAAATTGACCAGGCAAGAGACAGAACTGCCTGCCAAACTATTGGAGAAAGTCCCAAGAGTCCTCTGGAAACCACCCAAATACATTAGATAGTGAGGGTTTTCCATGATTTTAAGTATAACAAGGAAGTGCTTTAATCAAGGGAAAAGACTGGTGTTAATATCTTCCATAATATCTTCCATATGAATATCTGTCATCTGTTCTGAAATAAAGATGACAATTACTGATGACAAAACTATGATTGTTATGGAGGTCATAAACTCATAAACTATACCAGACCCTTTGTCCCCCAAAGCATAGAATCTGAAGTCAACCAAGACTGAAAGCCAACACCAGACCTGAGACAAGATCCAGGAGCAGGTGGTCAGCACTATCAGAAGCTCTAGCTTGTCAGTAGGGCCCACTTCCATGCACAATCACTTGAGACAGCCACCTCCAAGATAGTGCTCCTTGTCAACATGAGACTTTCATGAACAATCACAAAAACCACCCTCCCTGACCATGGCATCACATCTACTATAGGACCTGAAATGCAGCAGGGCAGATTTTTGACAAGACTACATCCCTAATGCTGTTCAGTCAAGTCTCAATAATACATGCCAGGTCTGCACATTCATCTACCATCATATCTGAAATGGACAAGATCCGATTATACACAGGCCTGACATTTACCAACAGCAGCCGGAGACCAAGATGCCCAACAAATCTGAGGACAATAATTGTGAGTTGTGGTGTGTAGGAGTGAGAGTTGCAATGCCCCAAAATCCTTATAGCAATCAGTTGCATTATTCACCCAGAACAACCTTGAAGGAGAAAAGGAGGCTTTGAAGGATACCTATAAGAAATGAGGACATACCTGTAATGTTGTTTTCAAGCAGTCAAATGTCAAAATATATTTTCCTTCACCTAAAAACACAACTCGTAAGATCAAACAAATGATTTGTGGCATAAGATGTCATCCTCCACCAATCTTGAGATAGCTTTGGCCAAGCTGGCTGAAAATTTTGGAAATGGTAGTCCCAACACAACTGAAAGATACAAGTATGGGAATATCATCTTACTTTAGCTATTCAAAGTGTTATTGTTTGTTGTTGTTCATACTGTATATCTATATGGACATCAAGGAGAGAAAATACAAGTATGGGATTTCAATGGCAATGAAATATAAAACATACAATTTGTGACCATTCAATGTGTGCAAAACAAGCACAACAACATTTCATGACAAATCAGGGATAACACAATTATCTTGCTAAGATGCATCAGAAGCTGGGAGGCTGGAACCTTCAACCCAAATTTTCTTGGACTACTGGGAGAGGGGTATCTTGCTAAGTTTTCAATTTATTCCTAGCATAGTAGATTTTTAAATAAATGTCCTGAGAAGCCCTGTGACTCCCTTTATAAAAATGTTTATTTATTTATTTATTTATTTATTTATTTATTTATTTATTTATTTGTCAAATTTCTTTGCTGCCCATCTTGTGTACCATGACTCTGGGCAGCTTACAGATAATAATGACAGTCAATAAAAACACTACAATAAAATACAAATATTTTAGTACAAATATAAATACACGTAAAAACAAATACAAGTATAAAAATACAAAAGTATAAAATATAAAATTCAAGTTGGGCATAGAATCTTATCCTTGGCACAATCGTGGTGCCAGCCACCCCCATTCAATGGCTATCCCCCCCTCCCATCCCAAGCAAGGAGGCATAACCATGTCTTCACCCCCTTCCGGAAGAGTGGGGGCCTGTCTTACCTCCAGGGGTAAGCTTTTCCAAAGGGCAGGTGCCACAGCAGAGAAGGTCCTCCTCCTGGCCCCCGTCAATCAGCAATCCCTCATGGACAGGGTCCGTAACATGCCCTCTCTGCCTGACCTGGTGGGACGGGTTGATGTAACGGGGGTGAGGCAGTTCCTCAGGTAACCTGGACCCATGCCATGTAGGGCTTTAAAGGTGATAACCAACACCTTGAATTGGACCCAGAAGCAAACTGGTACCCAATGCAGCTCGCGCAGCAATGGTGTTATATGTGCCCTCCTTGGGGCTCCTAAGACTGCTTGCGCGGCCAGCTGTATTTTGCACCAGCTGTAGCTTCCGGATACTCTTCAAGGGTAGCCCTATGTAGAGCACATTGCAGTAGTCAATAACCTAAACAAATTATGGTTCTCTGTTTGAAATCAGCTTTCTTTGCTAGGTAGCTGAATGAGAAGTTATGGCATGATAGACCATTGAAAGCTTTTAAATACAGATTGGCTTCAAACTTGATCATGTTTACATTCTTTCCTTACACTTGAGGCTTACAACAATGTAGAATACAATAAAAACATCTACTTTATGTGTGAGAGATTGCAGGGAAGCTGGGAAAGGAATGGGAGCGGTAGCAGAGTGGGTGAATCGGCAGACAGCTGATCTCATAAAAGACAGCTCAGTCCTGGTGTGAAGAAATCTGGGTACAAGGTCTAAAGGTATTCAAAGAGACTCCACCTTCCCTTTTTTCTTTTTAATCGGTTCAATCGTGTCCGATTCTCAGAGGCTGCCTGGACAAGTCCCTGAAGTTTTCTTGGCAAGATTTTTGGAAGTGGTTTGCCATTGCCTCCTTCCTGGGGCTGAGAGAGAGTGACTGGCCCAAGGTCACCCAGCTGGCTTTGTGCCTAAGGCAGGACTAGAACTTATGGTCTCCTAGTTTCTAGCCTGGAGCCTTAACCACTACACCAAACTGTCTCGCCCACCTTCACTAACTCACTATAAACAAGGCTGGGACATTCCTATCACAATTTCCAAGGTTCTGAATTTATCCCAGACAATCATTACTGAAATTTGTATTTTTTGCTTCCTTGGCCTTGTCCAGCTGTGCAAGGCTTGACAGTAAGAAAAACAAAAACAGTAAATTAGTAAAATCTCCATAATAGGAAAAGGAGAAGGAAAAGATTAATAAACAATCGGTAACGTTACTATCTTACTGTGCCTTTCGAGCAGAAGAAAATGCCTTCCTAACTAACCCAGAGCACAGGCATTGTTAAAGACAATTGTAAAATGGCATTTAAATCCTAAATCAGGTTATCTTTGCAAAGGTTTAATTTTTTTCCTGGTTACCCTAATTTAAAAGAGAGAGATTGGGGATGGTGACAGCCACTCTGTTTACACCACATGGCACCACAGTGAGATGATCGCTTAGCTTTTGTTTTGGTTCCAATTCATTTTTTCAAGAAGTGTAATTAAAAACTGCATTAATGCCACCAATTATGGCCTCCAAGGGACCAGAAACCTCATGTTACTATGTGATGGAACACAAGTGAGCTGCAAACATCCATTTACCATTATAATACTCATTAATCCTGCCAAAAACAACTCATTATGAGACTTCAAGGAAATCATCTCATAGGCAAACAGAGCACAGGATCTATCTGTCACTGTATTCCTCACAGCACAAGTTGCAGAGGTGGAAATTGTACCACGTAACTAATTTATGAAGCTGCAAACTGTACGCCCATTTCTGAACCAAGAAAGAAAAGCAGAGGGAGGATTCTCAGAACAAGGATGTTGCTTTAAATGCAACATTTTGAAAAATGTACTGTAAAGACATAATAAGGAACATGTATCAATAAAATATGAAATTATTTGAGATTATTGCAGCACAGGCAGTTCAGTGATTCTTGGGAGGGAGTAGGGACTCTCTTATTATACAGTGCAATTTGAAGATGGCCAGTGTGTGTCAGTGGGAGGTATTTTACACACACACACACACACACACACACACACACACAAGGGGGAGGGGGGATACAAAGATTTAGGTGGCTTCTATCTATTCCTCCGATAAGTCTTCTCCTTCAGAGTTTACCTGCTGTGCTGTATAACATTCCTTAAAAAATCATGTGACTACTCATAATTCCTCTCTAAAGCATTGGCCCATTATGGAATTAAATTAGGATGTACCAGTTAAAATCTTAATGCATTTGTATGCACACTTTTCAACTCTTATTATATTCAGCTTTGTCTCTTATATAGGCAAAGATTCAAAAGGCATTGTGTCCTTTGTATAAGTATTTCTCTGGAAAGTAAGGATAATATGGTAATAATCTCCTTACATAGGTGTAGTAGTTCTTTCTTATTCCTCCAAGGATTCTAATGTTCACCTATAGAGAGACATTCTGATGCTGGGTCATGCTTTAGACCCGTTCAAGCATTATCAAAACAGAAGTACTTGTCATGTGAGCGCTTAGATTAAGCCCTATCCTTGGTGACATTATTTGGTTAGTACCAATGTCTGCAAAAGAAAAGCCTTAACATATACAGCTGTGTGCAAGTTGGCTTCCATATAAGCTAGGACCTTGCATTATCAATGTCCTGACTCACATAAAGCCAACACGCATATTGTACATGCAAAAACTTTTTTTTCTCTCTGTAGACACTTTTGCTATGTGAAAATATGCAGGAAAAAGACATCATTTAAATCATGTTGGTCATGGGATGGGGTAAATTGCCAACCACATCAGTACTAAGCATTTACAGTGATGGACAGTAACGTTATGCTGAATGGAACTGATATCTTCTAAGATTCATTGCACCAATTTCATCTAGCAAACTTGGGGGAGGAGAAATTATTAAACGTTCATAGGGCTGAAGGTGTTAACAGTGGCACTCCAGTTTTTGTTGCCAGAATGCTTTGTTTAGGGAATTCTTGAAGAAATGCACTTAATAAATTGAATGTTGCTTGCTGACAAAGCCTCATATCTGCAAGCAGATTTTTGTCTGCCTGATATCACTCCCCTTAAAATTAGCTGCTATCTTTCTTGGGCCTTCTACTCTATCCTGTTCATTCTCATGTCCTGTATAAAATGCAACAAGCTCGGTGGAACTAGACAATGTGGTTGGAAACCTGCCAACCCCCTGCAGCACCTTCTCTCTGTTGGCCTTCTGCCTGCCCACCCATGAAAGTGCTTCCACTTCCCATAAACCCTGGTTGGTCCTCCATCTCTCTCTGTGCACTGCATGCAGGGAGGCCCTGCCTCATCCGCCCATCTCTTGAGACTTGACTTTTCACAAGAGTTGAGAAAGAGCATTTACACAATTGAGGAGTAAATGCAAATGTAGAGGTAGACCGGGGATTTAAAAATCTCTATACAATGCAAACTTTAAAACTTTAAGATTATTGTCTGCTTTCTCTTGAAAACGTGGCACATATTATAATAGTAAAAACTGTGTTGTTAAATGCATATGATTGTGCTTTTCTTTTTCTTTTTCTAATTTAACTTTGCTATTAGCTACCTTGAGTGCCGTTCATTGATGGAAAGGTGGCATAACATAATAAACTGAATAGCAGAGGACTTTTAAGGAAAGAGGACAAAAACTTGCAGAATAAAGAGATTTTAATACAATTGAGCCAACATTAAACACATTTAAGTCATACTGATTTTAATGGGAGATATTTATGCTCATGTTTAACTTTTTTATTGAAGTTAGTCACATAATGATTTAGTCACTGTCGTGCCATGTATTTTTGGGGGATCTGTCCCTTCTGCAGATACATTATTTTTACTAAAAAGCTGGGGCCCTCCATATTCTTTTTCTCTTTTTACTTCCTCACAACAAGAAAGCCTAACACAAATGTTAAAGATTAAATGCCTATAGGAACTGGAAGGTCTTTCTCTTTGAAACTAATGAAAAAAAGGAGTGGAAACATGTGATGTAATTAAATACATATCTGTATTTACATTATATTTAAAATTATAATTTGTTTCACTTTACCTGCTAACTTTCCTGTATCCTCTTCATATCCCATATACTGTATACACATACAATGTTTGGAACAGGATATGTGTTATTTGTCTGTTTGTTTGTTTCTTTTTTTTTTGTTTTGTTGAGTGTTGTTGATGTGATGATCAGCAATCCTGCTTGCTACTCATAGATTCTGGGCACCTCTACATCTAGTGTTTGCATTGATCCCAAATTAGAACTGCCCCTATCTGATCCTGTGCCATCCTTCTCTCTATCATTTGTTTCCAGCTCAGCCAAAATCATAAAGAATCCAGTTTTTCATTAGAAACACAGGGGCTCCATAAAGCTGAGGACAGATAAATCTCCCATTGGTGAGAACTCTTTCTTCCCTTGCCTCCAGGCTTCCAGTTGTCCCTAACAGAGTTCCTTAAATTCAAAGAAGAATCTAGACCAGGTTTTCTCAACCTCAGCAACTTGAAGCTGTGTGGACTTCAACTCCCAGAATTCCCCAGCCAGCAAGAGGTTAAGAAACACTGAGATTCTAGTCAATTAGAGAATTCTATACTAACCTCCTTTGAACAAATCCCACAGAAATCAGCACAACTCAGCTCAGAATAAGTACTCAGAATAAGTACTCATGTCCGATTTATTTTATATATTTTGTCCTTTCCCATTACATTTTAGACAGTAATCCTAAACTGCTAAACATGGTAACTATGGGCTGTTCCAACTGCCACTATTTCTCTCTGTCCATGATGCTCCAAAGGGGGCCTTTGAGTGAGCATTGGGCCGAGTCAGAGAATATCATGATCTTAAGCCGTCTGATACTCTGGATAACTCCCCTCCCCAACCTTGAAATTATGTCAGCTTTGAAACTGATGAAGTTATTCCCCTCCTATTAACTGCACTGAGGAGAAAAGAGATTAGATAAGCAAAAACTGGCCTGTTCCCCACCGTCCATCTTCCCCATAGCATCTCATCATAGTAAATGAGTAGTGCTTGAAATCTGATGTCAGATCTGCCACTGAATCTTCCTTGGCCACTCTATTATTTTGATTGGATCATGCCAATGCAGCAGAACTGTATACATGTTTACTCAGAAGTAAATCTCATATTAAGATAATTTATATCTCCTCTTTCCTCTATAAAATAAGCCCTCAGAGCAGCTTATAACATCCCAATAGAACATTGTCATGAACACAATGAAAACAATAGGTGTGCATAGGATTACATCTTGCTATTTTCCCTTCACACTGATGAATTCGTCTCTGGGGAAAGGGGGTGGAGAATAATGAAATGAATAAAAGATTTCCTCCTAGATTTTGTCAGAAAGATCTGCTAGAAAGGTTTCAGAATCTCATGGGCTCTTGCACATAGGTTTTACCTGTAAAATGAAGAGATTTCTTTTTCTTGGCATTTTTTTTCCATGTGTATTCATCCACATGTATTGTTGCATGAAAGAATAATGGAGGAAAATGCTACAGGAAGCCCTAGGAGATATGTTCCTTTGGAAGAGACAGGCATGTTGTAGAGAAGAGAACTATTAAAAAAGGACAAATTGTGTAACAGTGCACAAACATGTAAGAGCTATTCTTTTCTTATTGTTCTTCAGATTGCTTAAGGTCCTCCTGAGATTGGTGGTTACCAGGAACAAACTTTTTTGGTTACCATCAACAAGCTTTAAAGAGACTGCAGGGAGTACTATGTACTGCACAGAGAGAAGATACATTTGTGTTAGACTATCACTTCAAATAAGAGGAAGTCATCTATTTCTATTTCAGTGATTCAAATCTCCATGGGGATCACAAACCTATCCTCCAAAACCATGTTTGCCCTAGAATTAATGAATGAACAAATAGACACACATGGACCCAAACATGCTTCTTATAAAGCTTATTATTATTAAGCTTATTCATAATTACTTTCATTGGTCTCCAAGGAACTTGCTTGCAAGTAATGACATTTCAGTTTGAAATTTTCCAAAAATTAAATTAAGACCAAAGGGAGTCAAGAATACCCTTGACCTTTGATGTCTGAAGTGAGGATTAGTGAAATCCACATGCTAGCAACTTCAGAGACAGAAAAATAAAGCATCTCCTCCCTATAATGTAGCTCTCTGAGTTTAACTTTACATGTCAAGTCAAAAGAGTCAGGGGTTGCAGCCTGTCTGATCAATTTCAGAGTAAGCTGGCAACTTGGAGGTTAAACTTCAAAGAATGCAAGTCTGCACTTAAAAATAAGAGACTTGGAATGCAATAATGGAACACAGCTAGACATGGAAGACTGAAGTTTAGAACTCACCTAAAATACAAAAGTATAAAATATAAAATTCAAGCTGGGCATAGAATCTTAGAATTCTTAGAATCTTAGAACTCACCTAAGTTTAATATGCAGGTGGACTTGGACAGGCTGTAAGCATTCCTATCACACAGAGCAATGTTAGAATAATTTTAGCTTGAGTGCCGATGCTGTTTGCCTCAGTGCTGCATTACAGCAGCAGTTTTACTAAATTATAGTTACATATTTCGTCTCTTGTTCTGATAAAATGTTAGAAAAGATTTTTGGCTATCAGAAGTGCAAATTTCACTTGTAGTAGAAGAAAAACCCTGGCAATTCCAACAGTACATGTATACAAAAACTGTATACAGGTAGCCCCTGGTTAATGATGGCAATTGGGACCGGAATTTCGGTCGCTAAGTGATGCAGTCATAAAATGTGACATCATAGGACCACATTGCTTAGTGACAGCAATCCCAGCACTTCCCAGTTGCTGTTGTTAGGTGAATCCCACACCGTTGTTAAGTAAGGACATCACATGGTCACCATTTGTGACCTCCTGCCAGCTTCTCTATTGACACAAGCAGGAAAAAGCCATGGTATGTAAACAGAGAGCAAGTCCCACTCCCTTTTCGCACTGAAGATGTTGCCTAGCCTGGCAATGAAACGTCTGCGAGAAAACAACAAGGGTCAGAGAGCACCAAGGACTCCAAAGAGCTATACCCCTCACTATGAAAGTAGCAGTCAGCAGCTCCTTCCCAGGTTAAAGTTATGCGGTGTCATTGGTCCTCCACAAGGGCGACAGTAAATTACCTGCAGCAGGAGCCCTTTGTACCTATAACTCTTAAGACTCTGTGCTGCAGCTGAAAATTGCACTGTACTCATAGAGCGTGGCTGTTCAGTGACAGCCCAGAGGGTTGCAGCTTCTTCGGAAAACCTGAACAGGGCATTCAAGATCCTCTGTTCTGACATCATGCCAGATCCTAGTTTGTGCTGCAGGCTGCATTGCATAGTGCAGTGTGCTTCAGAGTTAGAACAATTGCTAAAACCACAGTTTATCAGGACAGCGGTAATGCAGAATCTTAGTTAAGTTTCCTTAATAATATGTCAATGCTGGATGAATCACTTAGATGCAGGGTTGCAAGAAAACTCCTATGGTTTTTAATTGCTAGAAAGTTGTCTCATGCTGCATCAGATTGTTTGTCCAACTGGCCCAGTATTGTTTTGTTTGGTTGGTAATGGCTGTCTGGGACCTCAGAGTAATTTTTTTTTATTTTTTAAGTGCAGTTTATAAATGGAAATGCCAATTACAAATCTGAAGGCAATATAATAATGAAATAAAGCAAAAATGTCATTTTATTTGTCCTCTTGACAGGAACACATCATAGAGGCAGAAATTTTCACAACACACATAACAAAGAAAAGCAGTCCTCCTTCTTCCTGAGACACAATCAAAATACGTTTGCTAGTGTAACACCTGAAACTTGTATGTCACCTCTATAGATAGCTTCTGGGATTTTTATCCCACCTGACTTTTTAAAGAAAGCATTTTAATTTAAAAAATGGAAAGCTGGTTTGTTATTTTATATACATCATACACATACAACTCTTTCCATATTTGGACTTCATGTTTGCTTTCTCCCCTTTCCCACACAAGTGTTCCCATGTGAATACATTATCAAGGAGTATCATTATCATTATTGTTGTCTACTCCTTTTAGTGTGTATGTGCATTTATTTCATGGATATTTGATGGGAAACCATAGTTTGAGATACATATGTCATAATAAACGTTTTGGTTTTTAAGATGACAAGAGACTTCTATTTTTGCAGCAACAGACAATTTGTGTTGCATTTGATGGGATTATAGAAATCTTAAACCTTTCACACCTTCAGTATTATTGGCTAGGACTAAAGACTATGTAACTAAATCCCCATGGCAACTTATATGTATCCTTTGAAACAGCAGTGTTGTAAATGTCTTCTCTTCAAAGATAACTTTAAAAAGGGAGAGAGAGTGCACACAAATAAATCTCTAGGAATGTCTGAATCTTGAATATATGTAAAGTAGCTTTTTGGATCCTGATTGTCATACTTTTGTGTTACAGTAGACATAACTTCAGGTTCTGTACTCCTCTATTTTATGTTTTAAACAGATAAACAGGAGACCAGGAATTGCATTTGAAATACCCTTAGGGCAATGAGTCCCTTTAATACAGAGAAGATGTGTTCCAAATGACTAATCCCAGTTTAATTCTGAAGATTGTAGTCCTAGTGCACCTAAAGATCATCAGCTTGGGGAAGTATGTTCCTGTTAGCCCTGCAAGGTAGTCCAGACAAGAAGCACAACCAGGAGTACTAGTTGTATCTTTGTTGTAAGGTTACATTAACAGAAACTTGCAAGACTGAAAGTATTTCCCCCTCCTTTCCTTTTACTCTCCGGAAAACTAGGGAGGGTCCCTTCTGAAACGTTTCCCACGCCATCCCCTCTTCTGTGGGCTGAGATATCTTTTACATGCCAGTTGTCTTGTCTGCAGCTCTCCCTCCTGTCTCCCAAGGTCATTCCCACATACCATTACAGTTCCAGGCCATTCTATACAACAGGGCTTTCCAAAGTGCCGCCGCTGGCGACACACCCGGCGGCGGCGACACGCACGTGCACGGCGGCGGCACGGGGGGGCGTGCGGTGGCGCGCGCGCACATGGCGGCAGCGCGGGGGGGTGTGCGGCAGCGCGCGCGCGCATGGCGGCGGCACGGGGGGGCGTGCGGTGGCGCGCGCGCACACGGTGGCAGTGCGGGAGGGGTGTGCGGCGGCGCGGGCGGCGTGCAGCGGCGCAGGGGGCGTGCGGCAGCGGGGGGGGCGTGCGGTGGCGCGGGGGGCGTGCGGGGGGCGTGCGGGGGCGCGCGCGTGCATGGCGGCTGCCGTGCACGCGCGCGCCGCCACTTCCGGGTGGTGTGGCGACACACCACGCTGTGTGTGGCGACACACTTTTGTGTCGCGACACAGAGTTTGGAAAGCTCTGCTATACAACAAGAGTCTAACCATAGAAACATAATTTGATTCTGCCCTTTGATAGTATAAGTTGCTGTTTCACTGTCCAGAGCTTCAGATTCAAAATGAAAAGGATCCTTCACAATAAGCAGGACCTATTGACAATTCCTTAAAGCAATTCCTGGGATTGCACAGGTGCCTTCTGCAACTGAGCCATGACTCTAGGAAAAGATGCAGCTGCTTTAATGTATTAGTGATGGCTACTGTATGTGTGTTCCCACACACTTGAAATCACCTTTTTCACTTTAAATCTGAAATCTTCACAGTCCTACATTTGAGATACAGGATATACGCCTATACACTATGGGGAGGGGGAGGGGGAGGGAGAAATATCTGGGCTAAAATATCTGAGCTATTATTTAGGCTCTTAGCTCACAATTTCTTGTTATCTGCTGAACAGCTAAGTTTAAAAAAAAATAGATCTGCCCATCTGAATGAATGAAACATATGCACTGAATGTGTAGTAACTGGTGCCAGATATTGATTAGTATGAATGTAATGAATTGTATGATCTATAATACCATAATCCAGCTATTAATTTGCTGTTCAGGTCATAATCACACTTCTGAAAAGCTGAACTATTCACTAAGTGAATAATCCAAATGAAGTTAAATTATCAAAATTACATACACATTAATGACTTCCAATTACCAAATGAAGAATAATACTTAGTGCTTTAAATATCCTATTAGAGTGCTAATAAAGTATAAGGACCAAACACTCATAACATAAAGTCAGGAATATACCTATGTAGGCCTCTGTTTGTATAACATGCATACTCATGGTTAATTTATCCATGGTTTATACAATTAATCCAGTTTTGTGTGTTCACACCACCTATCGAAGCATAAAATATACTCACAGGCTGGATTTGCAGATCAGATTAGGCTAAAACTTGGTTGGCAAGTTAACAGTTCAGTGTGTCATATAAATCTACTGTAGCTCCAAAGACTTTTAAATAGAATTTTCCCATCCCAGTATACATTAACCCCAGAAAGAGATCAAAACACAACTATATGTTATAATAGAAAAACACTTAGAAAAAAATAGTTTTGCGCAAATGAATAACACTAAGAAGCTAGGTAGGAATTGTCAAGTCTTTTAGACCAATTTATATGCTGTTATCCTTGCTTCTGGATATGAGTGCAAGATTTTGGCTCCAGTGTTTTTTTTTCCTTTAAAATTTCTCCCATGAAGTCTCTGATTTTGATTGGCTGTTAAGGCTTGTGCAACTTTTTGTGGGACTTTGATTCATTTGAGAGCCTTTAAGAGGCATGCCAGGAGCCATACCCCTAACCGTGGATCCAGAATGAACCCAAAGTGAAAAGCATTAAGTGCAGTTAATATAAAGTTCTATGCATAATCATAATGCCCCTCTTCTAGCATATGATATGACTATTTGGCACCAAATTTTGAAGTGCTCCGAGAACTGAACCCAATGCACAGGGTGGCTACATAAAAGCTTAGGATGTTAGACTGGATACTCC
This sequence comes from Charina bottae, assembly GCA_023362775.1. Taxonomy (NCBI): domain Eukaryota; kingdom Metazoa; phylum Chordata; class Lepidosauria; order Squamata; family Charinaidae; genus Charina; species Charina bottae. The sequence goes on from JALMGJ010000025.1 coordinate 7,152,092, forward strand.
TGGCTAAAGCCTTTTGCCTCTTCTATTAAAAGACTGTAGCTTGAATCATGTCAACTGGATTTCTATTTTCTCAGTGGAAACGTTTCGCTCCTTATCCAAGGAGCTTCTTCAGTCTGAGCAAAGTTAGTAAGGGAATCCTTAAATATGTTTCTAGGTGGCTGTGTGACCTTACACCTGGGGCTAGGTCATGGTTATTTTGAGATGTTATTTCTAAGTCCCTTTATCATCTAAAGGAGGATCGTTAAGATCACCATGCTGCTGTTGAGCTTGCGAAATGGTCTTAATCTTCCTAGGCACAGAAGACAATGCAGGAAGGAAGATAGGGGAAAGGTTGTGCCTGAGGCCCCCACCTCTATTCAAGGAAGGATTTTCCAAGTTGGCATAAATGGATTCCTTGACCCCTCTCTCAAACCACCTATCTTCTCTGTCTAAAATGTGAACATTAATGTCCTCAAATGAGTGTCCTTTTTCCTTTAGATGAAGATAAACTGCTGACTCTGGTCCTGTGGTGTTACTTCTCCTGTGTTGGGCCATCCTCCTGTACAAAGGTTGTTTGGTTTCTCCAATGTAGAGTTCAGAGCACTCCTCACTGCACTGGATTGCATACACTACATTGCTTTCCTTGTGTTTTGGAGTTTGATCTTTGGGGTGTACAAGCCTCTGTATCAGTGTGTTGGTGGGTTTGAAATATACAGGTATGTGGTGTTTGCCAAATATCCGTTTTATCTTTTCAGACACGCCAGCCATGTAAGGAATGACCAGGTTCTTCCGTTTACTCTGAGTCTCTGAGTCTCAGCCCTATCTGTCGCTGTTTTAGGTCTGGTAGATTTAGATTTAGTGAGAAAACGTTTCCACTGAGAAAATAGAAATCCAGTTGACATGATTCAAGCTACAGACAATTCCACCTGGATGACTGAGAACCTTCATAGATCTATTAAAGGACCTATGCCTGAACTTTTACAGAACTAACAAGAGCTATTCCTTTCAATGGTCCCCCCCACCTTTTAGCAATGTCAGTTGTAGATTGTGGTCCCCAATTAGATATGGACTATCAGTGGGCATAGGATTACCCACCCTCCCGTCCTTTGTTCCCAAGATACATGAAAGGCACAACTTGTAAAAATGAAAGTTGTATACCAAAACTGGAAAATTATTTATTTATTATTGAAATTTATATCACAGCCCATCTCCCCGAAACAGGAGATGGGTGGTGTTAATAATCTGTCTGTATGTTCATAAACTAAAAAAATGGGAGAAAAAGAACAGAGAATGTTGTGTCACCTTAGTGTGAGAAAATGTGCAGTTTATTATTCCTGTAAAATTGGAGCTGTGGGCCAATAAAATTAGTTTTATTAAGATACGAGCTGTTGTATTCTTCCTCCCATCTTCATAAGACATGTTTGGTGTGTGCCAGAATTCAAGATTCCAAATTTCTGCTTTCACTTTCAAGTGTAGCATAAATGCCAATAACATATAAATGAAGGCAACTGTAAATGTTCAAATATGGGTTGAAATAGAATCTGAAGCCATAGTTTTATCCTGGTTTTCCTTAGCTATTTTTTTTAATGCACATTGTTTCTTGGCTTCTGATGTCACAGATTCCTTCTGGAGTAAGAGAGAGGGAGGGTTATTACATGGCTTATTCATGTAACAGAAAATCATAATTCCATATTCATCTACATAGTTCTATTTATGTTTAATAAACGTTTTATGTTTTAAGGAACTTTTACCCTAGGTTACCATTTTAAATAAACCCTTTAAATACTAAATTAACTCTAGCATGTAACATAGATTGTTGTTGTTAGACTATTCCCATGATATTTTTCTTCTAAACTGTCCCACTTCCAACATTGTCTTCGGCTGCCAGTCTGACAGGAATATGTGTACGCATTTGAACATATCACTTGATCTAAGATGCTTCTCACGAATAAACTACTATACATACATAGCAGGACTACATTACCCCAAATACAGCATACAAACATTACAAGATTATTTTGCATTAGGCTTCAAGACAAAGTTGCAATGAAGCACCAGAACCTCACTTAACAATGGTATGTCAACAACACTGAAATACTCCAATATCTGAAACCCTGCATCAATATTTGGTGGATTAAGAACTGAACTATTACTGACTAGCTATGTATTGTTGCAGACCACAGACAATGAATTTCATCAGCTGTGAATTTGAGACCCTTATCTAGCACACTGGCAAAGTGCCTGCAGAAGCAATAGCCAAGCCAATCACAGATAGGAAGTGATAAGAACACCAAGACCACCAAAAGGAAAACCTTTAAAATGTTTCCAGACATTTGGAAATGTAATATATTAGCCAGCATTTCATCAAATATTTCTCTCAAAAGATTTGTTTTTCAGCCTAAAGTATGAATCCCAAATGTGGATACAATATAAGGGTTGGATTGGAGGTCTAACTATAGAATCAAGTTAACCAAAGATACTTACCACACATGCACTTATCATTTTTTGTTCTGTAGTATGTTGCCTCTGGCTGCTTAGGAATCAGTCCAGGTCATCTGGAAATCACGCTTCTGGCTGGGAAATCACTGTGCTTTCATATGTGGTAAAGGTAAAGGTAAAGGTTCCCCCCGCACAGTTGTGCAGTCGTGTCCGACTCTAGGGGCCGGTGCTCATCTCCGTTTGTTAGCCGAAGAGCCAGCGTTGTCCGAAGACGCTTCCACGGTCATGTGGCCGCATGACGCGCGTGGAATGCTGTTACCTACCCACCGAAGTGGTACCTATTAATCTACTTGCATTTGCATGCTTTCGAATTGCTAGGTTGGCAAGAGCTGGAGCTAGTGCGGGAGCTCACTCCGTCACGTGGGGCTAGGGATTCCAACCTCCGAACTTGCGATCTTCCGATCGACAAGCCTGGCGTCTTACCCGCTGAG